>OVBL01000736.1:0-368797 GCA_900406555.1 Pseudoturritis turrita
TATCCAACTCCATTGTTAATTCCTGAGTCTTGTAATGTTTGCCGTTTGTTTGGCATGACTTCTTTCATCCTGTGTTGCCTTTCCTCGCTAAGTATTTTTGATGTGATACTGCGAACCATCCTCTGTTTAGTAAAGAATATGGTTAGTCCTATTGGTGTCAGTTTCAGGGCTGCGGTGTTCCGGCTTACATTCCCGTTCTTTTGACAGCGAAGCATGTTTAAAATCTCATACTAACTTTTTAGGTTTAGTATTATGTTTCTGAGATGTTTACGACCAGTGTACCCAGAGGTGTTTACTGGGTTTTTAGAGTTTAGTTCGAGTGTTAAGACTTGCGAGTTTTCGACTTACGGGTCCCTCTCAAAGATAAACTTGTAAGAATATCGTCCTGGATATACCCTTCGGATATTAGATTAGGATATACCCAACCAAAATTTGTATAGCGCGCTTTCATACCCGTAAGAGGGTGTTAAGAACCTTTAATCCCGTATAGAGATAATGGTTAAATCCATAAAGGATGTGGTTGTCCGTCCGTTGTGGCCAGCAACGGACGAGGTGATGAATATCCATGAAGGATGTAAAGATGTAACTTGTGTAGACTAAGTGACACGAGTTTACTTAGCAAAAATTTGAAGTTATTACCTTTAAAGAGTGATGCGAGGTGTGGGAGTATACATGTATACGTACCCACCCCCCCCCCTTTTTGAGGAGGGGGACAACTGAACTCGTCCGAAGACGAGCTGCCTACGTACCCTTTTCAGGGATCAAGTCGTCCCGTAGTTCATGTGAAGTGATTTAGTGGTAATACCTCTTTAGGTGCATTGCGTTCCAAGACCTTGGTACCGGAATATCAGACATGTTTGAGAGCTCGTATACTCCGGGTCTGACTGTCTTGGTGATTTTGTAGGGTCCTTCCCAGTTTGCTCCTAGTTTGCCAGCATTTGTTTCGGCTGTGTTCTGAAAAACTTTGCGGAGAACCAGATCACCTTCTTTGAACTTGCGACTTCTGACGTTGGTGTTGTAATACTTAGCTGCTGCCTGTTGATAATTCTAAATCCGAACCAGTGCCTGATCCCTTCGTTCGTTAACCAAGTCCAACTCATCGAGTAGCATGAGGTGATTCAGTCCTTCCTGTCCAGAAAGAAGTCTACGGCGGACTCCAGGGAATTGGACCTCGGCTGGGATGACACATTCGGTACCATGGACAAGAGCAAAGGGTGTTTCTCCAGTGGCACGTCGCGGAGTGGTTCGGTGCAACCATAATACTCCTTCGAGTTCATCTGCCCAGCGTCCCTTCTTTGCATCAAGGCGTTTCTTCAATCCATCCAGGATGGTCTTGTTTACTGCCTCTGCTTGTCCATTCCCTTGTGGGTAGCGTGGCGTAGACTTGCTGAGTCGAATCTTCCATTTTTCGCAGAAGGCTTCAAACCTTGTAGAGATAAATTGCGAGCCGTTGTCCGTAACAATTTCGTAGGGAACTCCATGTCGGCATAGATATTTTTCCAGACGAAATTTTCGACTTGGGCATCCTTTATGTTGGCGTAAGAATCTGCTTCTACCCATTTTGAGAAGTAATCTGTCAAAACCAGCAAGAACCTCTTTTGTTTGGACCTATGCAGAGGCCCGACGATGTCCATTGACCAGCGCATGAAAGGGTAGGGCGCTGAGATTGATGATAGCAGCTCTGTAGGTTGATGAATCATTGGGGCATGTCGTTGGCATTTTTCGCACCTGGCAAAGAACTTTTCACAGTCCTTCACCATCGTTGGCCAATAGTATCCATGACGCTTGATCTTGATCGCCAAGGCTCTTCCACCAGAGTGATTGCCACACGAGCCACTATGGACCTCTTCCATGATGTTTCTTGCTTCGGCACCTTCGACGCAAGCCATCAGTGGTCCTGAGAATCTCCACTTGAAGACGTTTCCATCTAAGAGAACATATCGAGCAGCTTGAGCTTTGAGTTTTCTAGCAGCCCACTTATCTGATGGTGTCTCGCCGTCCATGATGTATACGCGAATTGCTCCCATCCATTCTTTGTCGCATCCGTAGTCCGTTTCTGTTTGTTGTGGGTCTTCCTCCATGTCCGCTACTTCACTTTCGGCCGGAGGCTCCGTTTCAGGTTCTTCCCCTATTTCAATTGCCTTGTCTTCCAATGGTGGCGTCATGTTCTGGTCATCCGGATTGGCGGTGTCGGTGTTGCCCTTTTCTGCAAGGCTTGCCCCAGATATTCCTCCGGCTCGAACAGCTGTTTGAGAGCGAGTGACCGCGTTCACGGTGTCAGATAGGCTGATACTTGGGTTTTTGATGAATTCCACTGGGATTATTCTTTTCAAGTCCGGATCGGAGGTGGATGCGAGTGCTGCTAGCGCGTCTGCCGAAGTATTTTCCCCACGTGGTATCCGTGTTAATGTGAATTCTTCGAACTGTGCAGCCAGTCCTTTGACAATCTTTAGATAAGCTTCCATTCGGTCGTCTCTGGCTGTGTACTCGCCGCTAACTTGGTTGACCACCAGCTGTGAATCGCAGTAGGCTTGGACGTGCGAAACCTTGAGTCCAAGAGCAAGTCTCATTCCAGCTATCAAAGCTTCATATTCTGCCTCGTTATTAGATGCACGAAAACCCAAGCGGAATGACTGCTCGAGGATTTTGCCTGTTGGAGAGGTTAACCGTATTCCCACTCCGGATCCTTGTTTTGATGATGATCCATCCGCGTGAAGCCTCCATATTGTGCTCGGAGCCGGCTCTTCTATCACTTCCTCTGGGAGTTCTATCAAGAAGTCGGCTAGGACTTGAGATTTGGCGCAGATTCTGCTTCGATATTCGATGTCATATTCGCTTAGCTCTATTGCCCACTTTGCCAATCTCCCGGACTGGCTAGGGCTATGCAAGATGGATCGCAGTGGGAAGGTAGTCAAAACTACAATCGAATGTGACTGGAAGTATGGTCTCAGTTTTCGAGCGGACATTACCACAGACAATGCCAGCTTTTCCATCTGTGGATACCGTGTTTCAGCGTCGGTGAGAGTTTGACTAACATAAAAAATTGGCTTCTGCTCGCTGCGCTCTTCCCTGATGAGTACACCACTTACCGCCGTGGCTGAAACGGCCGTGTATAGAAATAGTGGCTCGCCTTCTACCGGTTTCGTAAGTACTGGAGGGCTGGCTAGGTACTCTTTCAGCTGTTGAAACGCCTGCTCGTATTTTTCTGTCCATTCAAACATCTTGTTCCCACGTAGCGTATCGTAGAAAGGCAAACATTTATCAGTTGACCGAGAGATGAAACGATTCAGCGCGGCGACCCGTCCAGTTAGCCTCTGGACTTCGCATTTTGTCTTCGGCGATGCCATCCGTACGAGCGCATCAATCTGCTTCGGATTGGCTTCAATTCCACGGTGGGTGACCAGATATCCAAGGAATTCTCCAGACGTGACCACGAATCTGCACTTGGTTGGGTTCAGCTTCATGTTATGCAGATTCAGTTGCTTGAAACATTCTTCCAGGTGAGCTACGTGATCCTTCTCCTCTAAAGACTTCACCAGCATGTCGTCTATGTAAACTTCCATTGTCTTCCCCAGTTGGCCAGCGAACATTCGGTTTACTAATCGCTGGTAGGTGGCTCCAGCATTTTTTAGGCCGAACGGCATGACTTTGTAGCAGTATATCCCGCGGTCTGTGATGAACGCCGTCTTCTCTTGATCGTCTGGGTTCATTAGGATTTGGTTGTATCCGGAGAAGGCATCCATAAATGAAAAGAGTTTGTTGCCTGCTGTCGCTTCCACCAATCGATCAATATGCGGCAGCGGAAAGCTGTCTTTGGGGCAGATTTTGTTCAAGTCGGTGAAATCCACGCATACACGCCATTTCCCATTTTTCTTCTTAACCACCACAGGGTTAGCGAGCCAGTCTGGATACTTTGCTTCGACTATTGATCCCACACGTAGTAATCGTTCCACCTCGTCATTCACTGCTCGTGCTCTGTCCGGACCAAGTTTTCGCCTTTTCTGTTTGACGGGTTTAAAGGTTGGGTCCACGTGCAGCTCGTGGCACGTTACGTTGATGCTGATGCCGGGCATATCTTCAGCTTCCCATGCGAAGGTGTGGAGGTTCTTTTTAAGGAAAGAAACCAGCTCTCCCCTTATTGGATCTTTCAGCTCGGCCCCTATTTTGACACAGCGTTCTGGGTGATTGCCATCTATGTTCACCGAGACGACGGGGTCGCAAGTTGGTTTGCTTTCCCTCTCGCGATCCTCCGTGATCTGTAATTGCTATAAGAGTTTGGCCAACTCCTTCTCGGGTTCCCTGTCCGTCTTCATCTTCTTTCTCCTGGTGGTGGTTTCTGTGACGGGGTTCCTAAGTTTGTGTTCGGCTAGGAAACATATGCGGGATTCCTTTTGGTTTCCCCAAATTGTTTTGATTCCCCCAGGGGTCGGAAATTTGATGCAGAGGTGATAGGTCGACGGTACAGCTCGCATCGAGTTTATCCAGGGTGTGCCCATGATCACATTGTAGATCGCAGGATGATCTGCAACCGAAAACTCCACTATCTTGGTTACCTGTTCAGCTCGGACAGGGAGTTTTATTGTTCCAAGGGTCATGGTCGTCTCTCCCGAGAATCCAGTTAAAGGCTTTGGCGCAGCTGTGATTTTGTCCAGGTCTATGTTCATCCTTCTGAGAGTCTCCCGGAAGATCACATCTACGGAGCTTCCTGTGTCTATGAGAACTCGGGCGACATCACAATCATCAACGATCAATTCTATCACGAGGGGGTCATTATGTGGTCGGTCGATGCCGGTGGTCTCCCTTTCTTCGAATGAGATAACGTCGTTGGGAAGTTTGGAGGGTGCTGACCAATTTACACTCGCATCGGCTCGCCGCTGGAAAGCTTTGATTGAAGACACCGTATCCGAACAGTATTGTGATCCGCCCATTATCATATTTATTCTTCTTCGAGAACCTGACTGCGTTGCCTCGTCATCTCGTCTTCCTCGCTTGGGCGTATCAACATTTTGACTTATCTGGTTCGGCTGATCTTTTTCGCCTTCTTGCTCGAAGTCCTTTAAGCTGACTACGCTACCGAGTTCTCCGGCTACCAGCTTTGCCGCGAGCTTCATTCCCAAGGTTCGGCAATTGGCAGTTGAATAACCGTGCATATGATGAAATTCGCAGTAAGCTTTTTCGTCGTACGAACTTTGACTCCGTGTCCAGGTGTTCCAGGATGTTTTACCTCGGCTCGTTCCCACCTGGTAGTTATGGGCTCCTCCAAAATTAGGTCTCTCGTGATGTACATACCCGTTTCCTTGAATACTCTTCTTATGAGGAGGTTGGCTTGGCATTTGGAAAGAACGGTTCGTCGCTTTGGCGGGTCCATACTCCTGAGACAAAACCTTCATCTCTTCTTCGTTGACTATGAAATCTGAGGCTCGGTGCAGTGCGTCCTGGATTGATATTGGTGTGTTCAGAGCAATCTCTTTTCGGAATTCGGATTCGTACCACAGAGTCCTTTTTAAAGCGAGCACAGCGGCTTTGTCACTGACGTCTTCAACTTTTGACATCACTGCTTTAAATCTCCCTATGAAGCTTCGCAATGTCTCCGTAGGCCCTTGAGTCAATGTCCATAGGTCGGCATCTGAGGCTCCTCGATCCATAAACATGGAGTAGTGCTTCAAGAAGGCGGCTGATAGCTGCTGGAAATCATCAATGGAGTTCCGCTCTAATCTTGAAAACCATTGGAGGGCTGCACCCTTTAGATGTTCCACAAATACCAAGTAGAAACCGGCATCTCTCTCCTTTTCTCTAAAATTAGCTCGGCCCATTGCTATGATAAAGGCCGTTATGTGTTCCTTTGGGTCGGTTGTCCCTTCGTAGACTGGGACTTTGATCTTTCCTGGGTCGGAGACCCTTGCCTTGGTAATTCGGGCTGTAAACGGTGTATTGTGCGCTTCTTCCAATACGCGGTCAATCTCTGGGACTTTACTGGTTGCCTTGTGCACCTGGGATCGGACGGCTTTCATCTCAGCAGTGGCTCGAATCAATGAGGCTCGGATTTCGTCCAACTCTTCACTCTGGGCTCGGCTCGTCGTTCTTGGTTCATCAACAAACTGCGCTCGTTGGACCCAGAGGAGATTTTCCTCTTCCTCTGCCGAATTCCTGGCTCGGTTTAGGTTAATATTGCCTTCGCTGGCTCGGGGTTCTGTTGTTACTGGTGCGAATCCCTCATCGGCAAGATTTTCTGCGTTGTGGTCTCCTTCTTCGTCAAGGACGATTGCTGTAGCCGATCCAACGTTGGTGCGTAAGTCATATCCATCACTGGTTCCTCTTGCGCCTCGGGTCAGCCGGGGTAGCTCGGTGATATTTGATCTCGTCACCGCGGGCGCCTGCTCGTTTGTTGGATGTGACGGTGGTAATCCCCCCAAAGTCCTTAGTGCGTCGCGCGGTGTTGAAAAATCCAGGGCCGTCGGGTTTAGGCCAAGCCGCCTGGTTATTCCGCTAACAGGTGGGTTCATAGTTGAGCCGACTCCTCCAGATCCTATGTTTCTGGCTCGGCTATCGGTTACTAGTGACTCAATTCTCTCTGTTAGCAAGCTGTTCAGCTTGTCTTGCTCCTCGGCCTTCTTCAGCAACGCGGTCATCATGTTCTTCAATTCTGTTAGAGTTTCTGTGGTGCCATCCGTGTTCGCTGGAGGCAGATTGGTTCCTGTCCTAGGAGGATCGACGCCGGTGTTGCTCGCATCATCACCGCTTCGGTCTCCGTCGGTAGTCATCACTTCAGATCTCGTATTAAGTGGTTCTAAGGTGTCAGAAAGTTTGAGTAATCCCCACAGACGGCGCCAAATTGTGGGAGTCGAAACTCGCACAACCAAAACTTGTAAAGAGATTCAGGGATTCGACAAACTTCTATGTAAAGAAACCAAGAAACTGAGATCCAAAGATGGAGATTTTATTCAAGCTGTTTCGAAAGCTGTCTGTAAGGTAATAAGCGTTTAGCTAGGTCAATTTTCGGATCCCCTTTTCAAAGAGGTACATTGTCTATTTATACACAAATAGGTCGGCTAGGTTTCTTCCTAAACGAGAAAGGAAAACTTCCTTATTCTTCGGAATTTCCTCTATGGTTTTCATGGGCTTCTTTCTTTGCCTCATCGCCTCGGCCCACCAATGTCTTGTGGCTCATTGCCTCATTCTATCTAAGACGTTGGGCTTGTTGCTTTGTTGGATCATCGATGGGCTGGCTCGTCACCCATTTCTCCTTGATGCCGAGCTGAGGGTTTTGGTTCGCCAACATGTTGGCTCGTCACCGTTCTGCTGGTTTGTCAACATGTTGGCTCGTCACCAAGTATTTGGCTTGTCTCCTACTCATTCCACTGCCTAGCCAAGATGTTGGCTCGTCACTTCTTCTTCCTGCTGCCTAGCCAAGATGTCGACTCGTCACCATTTCATCCTGCTGCCTAGCCAAGATGTTGGCTCGTCACTTCTTCTTCCTGCTGCCTAGCCAAGATGTCGACTCGTCACCATTTCACCCTGCTGCCTAGCCAAGATGTTGGCTCGTCACCATTTCATCCTGCTGCCTAGCCAAGATGTTGGCTCGTCACCATTTCACCCTGCTGCCTAGCCAAGATGTTGGCTCGTCGCACACTTCTTCTTGCTGCCTAGCCAACAGGGGTGTTGGCTCGTCACTCACTTCTTCACGCCTGCCGAGCCAAGTTTGCCTCGTCTCCTTCTGCTTCATGCTGCCGAGCCAAGCTTGGCTCGTCTCCTACTGCTTCATGCTGCCGAGCCAAGTTTGGCTCGTCTCCTTCTGCTTCATGCTGCCGAGCCAAGTTTGGCTCGTCTCCTTCTGCTTCATGTTGCCGAGCCAAGTTTGCCTCGTCACCGTTTCTCCATGATGCCGAGCCAAGTTTGGCTCGTCACCGATTCTCCCTGCTTCCGAGCCAACAGGGGTGTTGGCTCGTCTCTTGCTTTTTCCATTGCCTAGCCAAGTTTTGGCTCGTCGCTTACTTTCCTCCATACTTAGTATTTTTAGCAGTTGATCTCGATGGGGTGAAAACTGACCCCAACAGCTACTAATAGGTCCCCAGCTCGTCTTGACTTTTTCGAGGCAATCTATGGGAATTGACGCGTCGGTTATGGGAACATAGAAAAATGGCTCGCCGAGTCATTATCTTTGCTTTTAAACCCTTCGATTATTTTGCAGCATTTTTTTGGAGAGATGTAATACATCGGAGACTTCGGGACCTTTCAAAACTCAAGAAGATGTTACAAATGCCGAACCTTCACTTCGGCGTCACACTCATAACTTAGTACCAAAATTCCTACTAGAAGACACATACCCCTCGACTGAATCTGGTTGAGGGCTAACCTGTGTTTCTTCAGGAATCGCACTATCAAGCCTGGAATCGGAAATCACAAGACGCTCGCATAGAAAAAACTCTCATACAAGCAGAAGTGGTTCGGTGGAGGATAGTCGGGACGACCTGATGGAGAAGGCACAATCAAGTCAACCTCCTCTGAAATCCCGAACCTTTGCCTCAGCAATGCCAAGGACTCTTCGATTGATATAGTTGATCCGGTGGGTCGGCTTTCTTCTTTTTACTCTCCGTTTACGCGGTGCACGCTTGGAGGAGCCGACTTTGTAACTTGCAAATAACCTCTCCAACCGTCTCACTTCGTCCTCGTCAAGAACATGATCTTCCTCTTTAATATGACCAAGAGGCAATGCTATTTCTGCCTTGGTCTCATCAACAAGATGAAGAACCTTGATGACGAGCCTATTCTCAGCAACCAAATTCCCCGCGTCATCTGTTCCTGCATCCAAATTCACCTCGGTAGCCGTTTTCTCTTCGGCAACCAAATTTGCTTCGACAACCAGACCTACCGCAGCCTCTGCATTTGCTTTGCAAACATTCCCCTCGGCATTTACTTCATCCATTTTCTCGAGAGCAGAATTTGCCTCGTCAGAAACTGATGTTTCGCTCGCCTCGGGAGACCTAATCATCTTACGACCAAGTTCCCAGGGAGAATCAGCCGAAGCAAAAGAATCTTGCAGCTCATCGGATGAAGACATGAATATCAGGATGAAGATGGATCAGAAAATGCAAAGCAACGACGGCGAACAAATGGAAAATTCAAATAAGTAAAGAGAAAGGGAGAAGAGAGAGGAAAGAGCGCTACCTTTGAAATTTTGGGGATACGAAGTAAGGAAAATGAGGAAATGCTTCGTGATTTATAGAAATTTTAGGGTTTTGGCACGTGGGAAGCGCCGCAGGAACCAGCAAAGACATTTCAAATCTTTGAGGATAATCATTACATAACATCATGGGTACCCGATTCCCGAGAAAAACTCAATCATTGAGACATAGCGAGCCGCGAAAATTTGGATCGGCTTAACTTTGGCTCGGCGCAAACTTTAGCTTATCTTAATTTTGGCTTGGTACAAACTCCAGTCTGTCTTAACTTCGGCTCGGTGAAACTTCAGCTCAATACAAACGACAGCTCGGCATGCATTTTTTGGATTCAGCCTGTTGATCTTGCTTTTGGCTCGGCACCTTAACCTCGTCATAATCACTTTGAGTCTGACGAGCTGGGGGGCTAATGGGGCCAAGTATTGTTATGGGCTGAAGCAAATGTGGCCATGGACCGAGGCGAACAACTGCACGTACCGAGGCAATTGGCAGAACGCGGCAGTACGCACCGAGGCAAATGTGGCCATGCGTCAAGGCGAATAACATCATGCGGCGAGGCAAGTGGCGGCATACATCGAGGCGAACGGCACCACGCATCGAGGCGAACAGTATGCGTGGAGGCAAATTTGGCCATGTATCAAGGTGAATGACATCACGCACGGAGGCAAACTTCACCAAACACCAATGCGTCCCAGAATGCACCGAGGCAATTGGCAGAACGCACTGAGGCAATTGGCAGAACGCGCCAAGGCAAACTTCACCAAACACTAAGTCATCCAAGAACACGCCGAGGCAACTGACATCACGTGCCGAGGCAAATATTGTCATGGACTGAGGCGTATCATCACACGCTGAGGCAACCATTCTATTTGGCCAAAACAGGAATTACCTTCATGGGCCGAGGTGACGCCTTCATAATTTGGGCCGAGCCAAAGAGTGAAGATGTCGGCTAATGGGTATAATTCGAAAGTCGGCGAAAGAGGAAAAGGAAACAGAAGTCCAAAGAGGAACATGAAATCTGAAGTCTATAAAAGAAGAAGACGGCATACGACAGAATCATTCACAAATCAACAGAGCAATAGACTTTGTACTAAAAAATCTTGTATTCTAAAATCTTATCAAATCAGCAATAAAACCATCTTTGGATCTCTTTTTCTGCAATCAATACCCAGAAGTTTTGCTCCCTAATTTCTCAACCAAGTTTAGTTGTGCAAGTTTCGACTCTCACAAAGAACTATGAAGAGAAAAGTAGAGAGACACAAGAGCTTAAGACCCTCTCTAAGGAAGAAAATCCGGATAGATTCTCTCTTCCATGCTCTCTTGGGGATTTGAAGCTTGATGATACATTATGTGATTCCGGTTCAAGCGTGAACATTATCTCTTATGAGATGTTCAAGAATTTAGGCATCAAGAAGTTGAAGGATAACACTAGCTATATCACATTTGCGGATGCGTCCTCTAAGTGTCCGCTTGGAATTCTCGAGAGCTATCCGATGAAGATAGGGACTTGCATTGTTCCAACGGTCCAACCGACTTCATGGTTGTGGAAATGGATTCCGCTAAGGAGCTCCCCCTCATTCTTGGTACGCCTTTCTTAGCTATCGTGGGAGCATAAATAGATTTTCTCAATACTTGGAATTCTCCACAATGTGTGCCCCTATGTCTCTTACCCAATCTTCCCCGTCCCAAGAAGACTTTGTGGCACAATCTCTTATGAAGAGGAAGAAGTTGGTCAACTAATGACTTTAGAGACCAAAGATGTGCCTCCTATTTTTGAACAAGAAACTCTTGCTAAAGGGAATGAAAAGAATCTCCAATATACTTTTAATGGAGATGGTTTAAACTTACTCTGTGAAGACTAAGAAGAAATGGTGTCCAAGGTTATGACACCAATTGATCTAAAGGAAGCACCAAGTGTGAAGAAGAAACTCATCCTCACCCTACATCCCATTAAGATGTTTGAAGGAGAAATTGAGCGCAAAGCTAAGTGTAAGGGCGGTTTCAAACAATTCTCTAAAGCCAAGATTATTCTCCATCCCGGTATTAATAGAGAAGCAAGTTGATTTGGCTAAGAAAGCCATGAAAGGGACCTTCAAGATTGAGTTGATAGATTGGGGACCAAGCACTATGGATGATTCCCACACCACCTCCAACTAGAATCATCCCAAACCCTCAAGCTTAGAGACATTAAAAAAGCGCACTAGGGAGGTAATCCTTTGGTATCCTTGTACATACGTTTATCTATGGTTTAACTATTTTCTTTGTGTTTTAGTGTATTTGAGTTTGTAGGAAGCAAGAGGATCAAGCATGGATCAATTGGGATGCAAACATGGCACTTTGGAGTATCATGTAACCTGCATCGACCAAGCCAGCTCAGCAGGAGGTCGGTGGGACAAACACCAGTTTCCCTGGTGTGTGCTACATCGACCAGCCATGCTCCCCAGGTCGATGCAACATGCATCCGCCAAGGTAAGTTTTCTTTTGACTTTTTCGAAGTGTTAACTTGGTTTACTTTGGTATAGGCCGGTTTTCTTTGATTTCAAACCGGTTTAGACCCTTTAAAACCCTCAAAACGAAATCCTCTTCCTTCTCCCTCATTTCTCAAACTCTTTTGCATATAAACCTTTCTTTTTACACTAAAACTCACACCTTTCACACTTTTTGCATTCAAACTCATTTTTCAAAAAGGGTAATTTTAAATCTCCACTCACATTAGCTATTATTCATCTCATCTCTTACCAAGCACAAGGTATGCTCACTCTCTTTCTCTCTTAACCCATCTCCTCAATTAAAGCTAATGGAAGCTTACATTTTGTTTTCATGGAGTTGTTAGCTTAGGGTTCTAAGATTGCTTCTTTTTGCTTTGATTAAGGTTTATATGCTATGTGTTGTTGATTCCTTATGAGTTTGAGATGATTTAATGGTTAAATTTTGAAAATTTCACCTCTTAGGGTTTTCAGTGTGAAAAGTTAAAAAATTGGTATGAAATTTGAAATTTTAGAGAAAGTGTAAAATATTTAGTACTTTATCATTCAAATGCTACCATTAATGAGTCAAACCGTTTGTACATATATGACTCAATGTTCAACATATATGAGTTAAACCATTAAAATATTTAGCCAGTGTTCAACATATATGATTCAAACCGTTTGTACCACTGCCTAAGAGCCTGCTTCAACCTATTCAGAGACTTCTTCAATCTACACACTAGGTTCTCTTGTCCTGGCATCACAAACCCTTCAGGTTGCTCCATATAGATCTCTTCCTCCAAATCTCCATGAAGAAAAGCTGTATTCACGTCCATTTGTTCTAAGTGAAAATATCAGCTACCTACCAGTCCTAACACAACTCGTATGAAGGTATGTTTGACCACAGGGGAGAAAATCTCGTCATAGTCTATCCCCTTCTTCTGTGAGTAACCATTTGCTATTAACCTCGCTTTGTACTTCACTGCTTCCTGATGTGTTCATATTTTAGCACTTATTAACATGTATTTTCCTAGGCTTTTACACTCATTTAGATTACTTAATGCATCTTTCTCTTCATATTAGATTCCATTTAGTTTAGGTTTAGTCTTAGAGCCCTAGGTCCATTATGTTGCATTTGCATTGTATTTTGAGTCTATTTCAGGTACTATGGAGGCCTAAAATCAAGGAGAATCAATTGGAGAAGGAAGGAGAACCAAGGGGAATGAAGAGGAGCCAAACACAAACTGATGTAGGCTGCATCGACCAGTCCAGCTCAGCAGGTCGATGCACCAGGTCGATGGGATGAACACCAGTTCAAGATTTCCCCTGGTGTGTGCTGCATCGACCAGGCATGCTCACCAGGTCGATGCCAGGCACATTTTCAGCACAAATCTGGGTTTGGCCCGGTTTGTCCCGGGTTGACCCGGGTACATACAGGCACATTTTCAGCACAAATCTGGGTTTGGCCCGGTTTGTCCCGGGTTGACCCGGGTACATCTCTTTTCCCTATAAATACTTTTAAGCACATTAAAACCCTAAGCTTTTTCTGATTTTTCTTTATCCCTTGGGCAAAAAAAAAAACCTTTGGATCTTGGTATTTGGATGTTAAAACTTCAACTTTTTATGTTTTATTAGTGAAGTTTTCTTTTATCTTTTCTCTTAAAATTTCATTATGTCTTTCATTACTCATGTTTTGATGGTTTGTTTGAGCATGCGTGAGTAGTCTCCTTAGTGGATTATGGGTAGAGTAGATTAGGATGTTTGATGTGTGATTGGTGATTTTTAGGTCTAGATTTGCTTGATTTCCATTGATTAGAGAGAAACCATTGCTAGGATTGAAGTAATTAATCAATTCTTAGATAAAGGTCTTTTCATGCCCGAAAGGTGTTTGTGAAAATGTCTAGGTCAATTCTAATTCATGCTTTTCATATCCTAGCCAATTAACACTTGATATTTAGGGTGATTAGTAGACTTTTATGGGCATATGCGATAATGATCTCTTCTCACTTCAATAGGGACCGAAAGGATTGTCATTTTGGGTGATTAGTAGAATGGGTTAGTACTATGTGGAAACGAGCTAATCTGTATCATAGGATCCATGTCTTGGAAATGGTTATTTATATGGTCTTGCATCACTAGTCATAGGTTGAACACTCTTAATCCATGATCTCTACCCAAAGTCCATGCTTTTATCATATCAGCTTTGTTTGTCCGGTTGACTTTCTTCAATTGCTTTCTTATTGCTTTCGTTTAAGTTTAATTTACTTATGCATGCTTTCTTTTATATTTCTTGTTCTTTTTTGATAACTTTACTTGCTTATTGCATCATTTGCTTAGGTTATTAGTTTGGTTATCAAAACAAAAACTCATATTGACTTAGCTATATTAGTGCTTTGCATTCTTATTGTCCTAATCAATTTCCTTGTGGATTCGATCCCTAAGTAGTACAATGACATTTTCCATGCACTTGTGGTTATTTAAGGTTAAAACTTAGTAGTAGTTTTCCTCCTATCACTTCCTTCTCAGACCCTCCTGATTTCACCTTGAAAACCCACTTACAACCAATCGTTTTCTTACCCTTTGGTAGAGGTACAAGATCCCAAGTATGATTCTTCTCTAGACTCTCATTCTCTTCTGTTGTAGTACCTATCCACCACTCTCTTTCTGGACTAGACATAGCCTCCTGAAAGCTAGATGGATCATCCATACCAACTAGAAGCGCATAAGCAACCATGTCTTCAAAACTGTACATAACTAGTGGTTTTGAAACACATTTTGGTCTATTTGAAGCAATACTCTTATCTCCACATTTTTCATTACCTTTCTGCCCTTCCTGGACAGACTGCTCATCACTTACTTCTGCTGGTCCAATTTCACTAGACCCCTCCTGAACTGCCTCAGTTACTGTGCCAGCCTCAATGGTAACAGGCACCCGTTCTGACCTTGCCTGCTGCACCATACTCTCTTCATCAAACACCACATCTCGACTAATCACCCTCTTCGTAGCCTCATGATCCCATAACTTGAAGCCTTTCATACATTTCTCAAAGCCTACAAAGATGCACTTCTTCGACTTAGACTCTAACTTAGATCTCTCGTCGCTTGGAATCAGCACATAAGCTGGACATCAAAAAAACCTCAAGTTTGATAGATCAGTATCTACCCCCGTCCAAACCTCTTTAGCGACTTTATCCTCTAGGGAAACCCTTGGCGATCTATTGATGAGATAAACCGCCCTATTTACTGCCTCTGCCCAGAACTATTTTGAGAGCCCTGCATTCAGCCTTAAACACCTAGCCTTCTCTGCAATCAAACGGTTCATTCTCTCACTGACACCGTACTGCTGAGGTGTTTTCCTCACTGTAAAGTGCCTCTGAATACCATGCTCCTCAAAAAATTTAGGGAATGCGCCATCAGTATACTCTGTGCCATTATCTGATCTCAGATACATTACCTTTCTCCCTATCTGGTTCTCTACTTCAGCCTTCCAAATCTTGAATTTTTCGAATACTTTAGATTTATGCTTCAAGAAGTACACCCAAACCTTCCTGGAGAAGTCATCGATGAATAAAACAAAGTATCTTGATCCTCCCAATGATTGTTCCCGAGTTGGTCCCCACACATCATAATGGACATAGTCTAAAAGACCTTTTGTCGTGTGTTCACCTATCTTGAAAGACACCTTGGACTACTTTCCTATCACACAGAACTTACAGAAATCCATCTTGCAGCTCATCATTCCATCTAGAAGACCCCTCTTATGGAGTTCTTTCAAACCATGCTCTCCAATATGCCCCATACGCATATGCCATAGAGCCGTTTTATCAGATTCAGATTCCGCAGCTGTAGCTCTGCCTATAACCACACTTCCCATCAATTTGTATATGTTTCCAGCTTTAATCAGTCCATTCATCACTGTCACACCTCCTTTACTAACCTTCAACACGTCTTCAACTTCATCAGCACTGAATCTGAATCCGTTTATGTGGAGAGTACCCATGGAGATCATATTCTTCTTTACCGCTGGAACATATCGTACATCACTTAGGGTCCTGATAGTACCATCGTGCATACGAAACTTGACTTGTCCATGCCAACTGAATTGACCCAATATTTCCAGCCTTGTACGTCTCAAATCATTCCCTGTTTGAGTTCATATGGAATGAAGCGTCTGACTCAAGCATCCAAGAATCTGCATTTTTTCCTGATGTTACATCGAGCATATCAAAGTGAGTATCCTCTGAACCTTCCGTTTCCTAGACCATGTTTGCAGATTTTGTAGAATACTGCAAATTTATGTTACTGCTCTGTCTCGTGTCGAGACAATCTCTTTTGAAGTGACTTGTTTTGCCACAACCATTGCAGATAGCCTTATTCCCGACTTTTGGCTTTGATTTGCTTCTGCTATTACCTCCTAACTGCTTCTCTTTCTGTCTCTCCCTATCGTGGTTGTAGTTTACATACAACTCATCGCCTTGAGACCCCTGTGAACCACTTTTCTGTCGCCGCTCGTGAGAAGATAACAACGATGTAGTGACAGTCTCCAGCTTTATCGTTTCCTTATCGCACGTTAAAGTTGTCAATAGGTTCTCATATGCGGGGGTAGAGAACACAACAGAATCATGGCTTTATCCTCGTCCTCAATCTTTACATCCACACGCATCAGATCACCAATGATTTGATTAAACGAGTTAACGTGCTGTACAAGATCACCTCCATCAGGCATCTTTTACCCATATAACTTCTATTTCATATACAACTTTGTAGACAGCGGCTTCGATATATACAACTTCTCTAACTTATCCCACATAGTTTTTGAAGTTGTAAGATCCATTACCTAATGAGTAATCTCGTCTGACAAACACAGATAAATCGTCGAAACTGCCCTCTCCTGCATATCATCCCAATCATCATGTGTGATCGCTTTTGGCTTTGCATCTAACATCGTCTTTTTCATATCCTGCTATTTCAGCAGATCTTTCACCCGCTATTCCCATAGCCCAAAGTTTCCCTTACTATCGAATCGCAGAATCTCGAACTTAAGAGAACTTCTTCCTCCAGCCATCGCCCTAGAATCACAATCCTAGCCTGAAGCTCTGATACCAATTGTTGTGAATTCGGTCTTATGAAAGATTATAGAAGAAACAAAATATAGAGAGAAAGCAATATTGAGACGAATACCCCTTTGTCTAGGGTTTTATTGATTATGTGGATTATTAATTACAAACCCTTATGACCCCTTTATAAAAGCTTCAAACCCGATACAATAAGGAAAAGGAATTATTCCTAAGCTATACTGTCTGTACCCCCACATGTGAACCATAGTCCAGCCCGTGATACTATATCCCACTTGGGTCCTTCTTGAAAAAAATACAGAGCTTATATCGAACCCCTTCCATTAGATATGAGGGGTTAGAAATTTTCTTTTTATTTGTGTCCCTTTTTGTTTACACTTAGATTTTAAGTCACCTTAGAATAACAGTTACGTAACAAAGATGAAGCGCTGGAAAAATTCGAAGAGTACAAACTCGAAGTAGAAAACAAGCTCCAGAAAACTATTAAAATAGTTAGAAGTGATAGACGAGGCGGATATAATGAACCATTCAATGCATTATTCAGAGAACATGGCATTATACATCAGACAACCGCTCCCTACTCACCTGAATCTAACGGAGTTGCGGAACAAAAAAACCAAACTTTGAAAGAGATGATGAATGCGATGTTGCAGGAATCTGGGTTAGCCCAGAAAAACATGTGGCGGGGAAGCGTTGCTTACCACGAATTACATCTTCAACAAGATACCGTATAAAGTCACTGGTAAAACACCATATGAACTTTGGAAAGATAAAGTACCATCGTACAAATACCTGAAAGTGTGGGGGTGCCTAGCAAAAGTGGTTGTACCACCTCCTAAAATGGTCACAATTGGGCCTAAAATCGTATATTTTATTTTTATCGGATATGCACACAACAACACTGCTTATCGATTTCTAGTATATCAATCAGACATACCAGATATACACACGAATACAATTATGGAATCAATGAATGCATCGTTCCTTAAACATATATTTCCGTGTAGGGATAAAAATAATCCAAAGCAGACTCGTGAACAACGAGACGCAAGTACCTCTGAAATGGAGGCAAGAACTTCTGGCACTTCAGTAAATGAAGTCGAAGAAGAACCTAGACGAAGCAAAAGAGCTTGTAAGGAAAAATCTTTGGCGAAGAGTTCTTAATGGTGTTTCTTACAGAAAACGAGCCTAGAACTTTTGCAGAAGTCATGTCTACACCAGACGCACCTTATTGGAAGGAAGCCGTCAATAGTGAAATCGAATCCATCTTGCAACACAATAGAGATAACCGATTTACCACAAGGGTTTAAAGCACTAGGGTGTAAATGGATTTTCAAAACAAAACTGAAAACCGATGGCGCAATAGATAAGTACAAGGCTAGGCTTGTGGTGCAAGGATTTCGGCAAAAAGAGGGCTCGGATTTCTTTGACACATATTCTCCGGTAACGAGGATAACTTCAATCAGACTACCTATAGGCATTGCAACATTAAAAGACCTAGAAATCTATCAAATGGATGTAAAAACTGTTTTTCTAAATGGTGGTTTAGAAGAGGAAATCTATATAAAACAACCCGAAGGGTTTGTTATCCCAGGACAAAAGTGTGTAGACTTGTGAAATCATTGTATGAACTTAAGCAAGCTCCTAAAGAATGGCACGGAAAATTTGATAACGTAATGATGTCAAATGGTTTCAGTATAAATGAATGCGATTAATGCATATACTTCAAAATTACTCCAAAAGGGTATATTTTGTTGTGCTTATATGTAGATGATATGCTCATTATTGGAAGCAATAAAGACATAATCAATTAACCAAAAGCATGCTCAAAGAAAAATTTGACAAGAAAGACATGGGATTAGCTGATGTCATTCTAGGGATAAAAATTATAAGAACTCCCGAAGGAATCACCCTATCTCAAGATTATTATGCTGAAAAAATACTTGATAGATTCAAGATCTACTTAAATGGGACTGTAAAAACTCCTGTAGACCCTCAACTTCACTTGTCCAAAAATTCAGGTGAAGCGGTGTCACAGGTGGAGTATGCACTAGTAATTGAAAGTCTGATGTACTTAACAAACTGTACTAGACCTGATTTAGCGCACTCAGTAAATGTACTCAGTGGCTACACCAGTAATCCATGCCATAAGCATTGTAAAGCTATAATTAGAGTATTAAACTACCTACGTTATACCAAAAATCATGGCTTGCACTATGGTAACGAACCGGCATTTTTGGAAGGATACAGTGACGCAAACTGGATTGCAGACTCCAAAAGCTCAAAATCCACAAGTGGATATATCTTTACACTTGGCAGTGCAGCAGTGTTCTGGAAATCTTCCAAACAAACTTTGTTGGCCAGATCGACCATGAAATCTGAATTTATGGCTTTAGATAAAGTTGCAGAGGAAACAGAATGGCGTCAAAACTTTTTGAAAAGATATCCCGATGTGGGAGAAACATGTGTCTACATTACGTGTACATTGTGATAGCCAATCGGTTATAGCTCAAGCACATATAATATATACAATGGTAAATATCGTAATATCAGAAGACGACATAAAACTATTAGAAAACTAATCTCAAATGGTGTAATCACGATTGATTATATCAACTCAATTGATAACCTAGCGGATCCATTTACTAAAGGTTTGACACGAGATCAAGTTGCAAAATCATCAAGAGTGAGAAATGGGTTTAAAGGCTATATCTTAAGAGGAAGTTTAATGGAAACCCCACCTACCATGACTGGAGATCCCAAGATGTAGGTTCAAAGGAAAAACTAAATCAAACAGAATCTGCTAAGAGCACTGAGAGACTAATGTCTTATCCCAGTTCCTAGGATGATGAACAGTGTTACATGTATGAGTTAAGGTTAAGCTTGGTTTTTAATGATTCCATAGCTTTGAAATACAAGTGAGGTATGACAGGATACTCTTTATGGTAAATCACCTTGTGAGTGTGAAATGAGACCGTTTCTAGGGGAATAACAGTGAGGCTATATTCTATAAGTTCACTCATGAATAACCAGGAAATGTTCAAGGCCAAAATGAACGCAATAGAGAACCCGACAGATATGCGTTCAAGATATCATGTTCACCTCCTGATCAAGTAAACCCGACAGGTATTAACAATGAGTGGTTCAAAGCAGAAAAACACCACCAACTCAGACACAATTAGTTTTTGCATATACTCTCGAAAAGTATGTCTAGCCTAGTCTACGTAATCTAGTTAGTAAATTATGTCGAGTCTTCATCTGTTTAGAGTCATTTCTATTCATGTGGGGGATTGTTGGAACATATATGATTAATAAAATGGGCCATTAAGTGGACCTTATTGTTATGAAAAAATGTAATGAAAGTGAATGAGAAATGGGACAAAGGGATTCCATGGACCAATGGGCTAAATGAAAAAGCCTAAAAATGTTGCCTAAATGAAGGAACATATTTTTGTACCACATTGAAAGTTTGAGAAAATTTCTAGTAGTATATAAAGGGATGTACACATGCTTAAGTTCAAAACATTAGAACATACATGGTGCATGCATGAGAGGAGGAAAAAAAGACCACACACGCGCGCACTCGCCTCGCCAGGTCGTGGCGAGCCGACTATGTATGTTCGTGGGCATGCCTCGCCGAGCCGACTATATTCTTTTTGGACTAAATTTATATGACAGTTTTTTGGTCCAAAATATGAACTAGAAGATGCAAAATCTTGACTAAGTCTACTGTGACCGAGTCTTAACCGCCACGCCTCCTCTCCTTACGTGCAGCTCTTAGATGCTATCCATGTGCGCATTCCTCCTTTTGCAGATCATCAAAACTACTCCGCTCGGTTTTAAATAAATCATCTCCGTCATTCATTTCACTCACTCTGAAATCTCAGAACAAAACGTTCAAACACTCTCTCTCTCTCCCTCTCTCTCTCTCTCTCTCTCTCTCTCTCTCTCTCTCTCTCTCTCTCTCTCTCTCTCTCTCTCTCTCTCTCTCTCTCTCTCTCTCTCTCTCTCTCTCTCTCTCTCTCTCTCTCTCTCTCTCTCTCTCGTTTTTCGTCTCTACTATTTTCTCTAAAAGTAAGTTTATGCGTCCATATTTTAATGGTTTTAAGACTCGGTTTTTAACCATTTCTTTATTACTTCACCTTGCATTTTGCATACATTTAGGCTAGTTTTCACATTTTAGAGTTCTAGAGCATGCATGTGTCTTTTTGGTCTATTTGAGTCTTCATCTAGGTATTTGGAGCATGCTTTGGACAAAGGATACCAAAAGGAGCAAGAAGGAAGCAAGGAAGAAGCATACAAGCAAAGGAAGAACGAAGAACGGACGAGACGCCATCTGTCGAGCAACTCACCGGCCAGTGAGTCATCTGTCGAGCCACTTATCGGCCGGCCACCGACGTAGAAGGAGAAGAAGAGCATCCGTCGAGCCCCTCACCGACCGGCGGATGACCATGCAGAACAAAGGCCTATTTTCACCATACTAACCATTTTCAAGCATGTTGGGATTAGGTTTCACCTCACCGAGATCAACGCTAAAATGGCTAAGTATAAGAATTGGGCCTAGCCGAACATCTCGAGGCGAACCGATAAACTATGGGCCGAGCCGAAGATATATTTGGGCCTAGGTGACGAGCCGAGTTCTTGGTGGGCCAGGGCGACATATTTTGGCCGAGGCGATGAGCCAAGTCCTCGGTGGGCCGAGGTGATATCCCATGGGCCGAGGCGACAGTCCATGGGCCAAGGCGGCAGTCATGGGCCGATGCGATAGCCCATGGGCCGAGACGACAGTCCATGGGACAAGGCGACAGTCACGAGTCCCATGGGCTGATCCGCGTTATCGTTCGCCCTAAAGGATAGAGCCGGATCATACTAAGGTCGACCAAATGAAGAAAATGGAAGTAAATCTCCGATAATATACTCCGATATTCTCGCCTAGGCGGTGAAAGACATCTATAAAAGGAGAAGAAGTCATTCAGAAAAGGGATCGGCAATTTTACCTAGCAAAACACTTGTCATTTACTTTACACTTTTCTTGTATCAGAAGCTTAACGAAACAGCAATAAAAACACCATCTTTGGATCTCTGTTCTTGTGCTTTATACTTAGAAGTTTCATTTCCCCTAAATTTCCTAACCAAATTTAGTTGTACGAGTTTCGACTCCCATAATTTGGAGTCGTCTGTGGGGAAACGAAATTTTCTTACTCTAAAGAACCACCGAATGCGAGATCTAAAGAGATGACCACCAACGGAGAGAAGAACGGCGAGGACGCGAGCAACACCAGTGTCGATCTTTTCAGAGCAAGGAGGAATCCTAGAGATCCTCTGCCAGCAAATACGGAAGCGGTCTCCACGTCCCTGACCGAGATGAAGAACATGCTGGCCACGCTGCTCAAGGAGGCCGAGGAGCAAGACAAGCTGACCAACTGGATGATAGAGAGGCTCGAGACGCTGATGTCAGAGAGCCGATCCTGAAACCCACGCACCAGAAGCATGGGCTCGATGATGAATCCACCTAAAGGAATCGCAAGGCGACTTGGCCTCAATCCAACGGTCCCCGACTTCTCAATGCCTCGTGACGGACCAAGGATCTCGGGTGGACTACCACCGCTACATCCATCGACGAGCAGACACTTGCGGCAACCAAATCGAACATAACAGAGTCGCCCCGACTAATCCGAGGAGCGAGAAGGACCAACGATGGACGTGACCGACGCACTGATGCCAGTTCAAGTGAATGTCTCAACAGAGACGACAATCCCCCTGGCAAAGAAGGTGTAGCCAAAATGGAAGAGTACTCACAGCCGGTAGAAGGAGAATACGATTGCGACATGGAGTGGATGGGAGCAATCCACCTGTACATCATGGACGGTGAGGTGCCATCCGACAAATGGCTACCCATAAACTTAAAGTCAGGCCGCTTGGTACATTCTGTTGCACAGAGAAGTTTTCAAATGGAGGTTATCAGGACCATTGATGGTTTGCGTCGAAGGCGCACAAGCTAGGAAGATCATGGAGGAAGGCCACAGTAGCTCATGCGGTAATCATTTTGGCGGAAGGGCCCTGGCGATCAAGATAAAGCATCACAGTTACTATTGGCCGACCATGGTAAAGGATTTCGAGAAGTTCTCCGCTAAGTCTGAAAAGTGTCAGCGGCACGCTCCAACGATTCATCCACCAACCGAGCTATTATCGTCAATCTCAGTGCCTTACCCTTTTATGCGGTGGTCAATGGACTTCGTCAGACCTCTACACAAATCCAAGCATAAGAGATTCTTGCTAGTCTTGACGGATTACTTCTCCAAATGGGTCGAAGTCGATTCATATGCCAGCATAAAGGATGCTCAAGTGGAACATTTTGTCTGGAAAAAATCATTTGCCGACATGGAGTCCCATACGAGATTGTCACAGACAATGGCTCTCGGTTCATTTCAACCCGGTTTGAAGCATTTTGCGAGAAATGGAAGATACGACTGAGCAAATCCACTCCGCGTTATCCACATGGAAACGGCCAGGCAGAAGCAGCAAAAAAACAATTCTTGACGGTTTGAAGAAATACCTCGACGCAAAGAAGGGTCGCTGGGCCGACGAGCTTGAAGGAGTCTTATGGTCTCATCGAACGACCTCACGATGAGCAACTAGAGAGACACCATTCGCCCTTGTCTATGGAATGGAATGTGTGATTCCTCCTGAAGTGGAATTTCCGAAAGTACGTCGTCGACTCCTCCCCGGGTTAGAAGGCTTGAATCATCTGGTGCTTCTCGATGAGCTAGACTTGGTAAATGAACGACGCGACCAAGCACTCATACATATTAAGAACTATCAACAAGCAATCGCCAAATATTATAACTCTAACGTTCTAAGCCGGAAGTTCAATGAAGGAGATTTGGTCCTCCGAAAAGTCTTCCAGAACACAGCAGAACGGAACGCAGGGAAGTTGGGAGCCAACTGGGGAGAGCCTTACAAAATCACCAAAGAAGTTTGTCCAGGAGTGTACAAGCTCGCTAACATGGCCGACGTTCCAGTACCGAGATCTTGGAATGCAATGCACCTAAAGAAATACTACCACTAAGTCTCATTACATTTGAACTATGGGGCAGCTTGATCCTCGCAAGGGGTACGTAGGCAACCCATCTTACCATGGGTTCAGCTGCCCCACCCCCCCCCCCCCTCCTAAAAGGGGGGAGTAGGTACATATACACTTATACTTCCCTTTCTTGTAAACGCGATCTTTCGCAAACATCAAGTCTTATCAATACATTTACTTCGACATATTCACTATCTTGTTTGTTGCTGGCCACAACAATGAACTACTACATCTGCTACAGATTTTAACTACGACATCCTCTACGGATTTAAGCGCGCTATATAAATTAAGGTCGAGTATACCTCGATCGATATTCTCAAGTTTACTATCAAAACAGGCATGTAAGTCGAGACTACATCGCATGCCCTAAAACTGAAGTAAACATTCGAAACCCAGCAATCACACGTTTCTTAACACGCTGGTTTTTAATATTTTAAAACATAATACTGAGATACTTAAACATGTTTTATTGAAACATGTGCTGCAAATGAGCTAATAGAAGCCAACAAGTAATTCATAAAGTCTCAGTGGATAAAGCCGTCCAGACATCATGTTCAAAAACTAAAGCAAAAGCAAAACAGAAAGACAAAGTCTAAAAGGAAACAGGTCGCAAAGACCTTAACACCAAAGCAAGACGATACAAAAATTATTGAGGGACCTTCGCCTCGGCGACCTTCTCGATAGCAAGTTCAGCAACAATACAAGTACCCGCGTTAGAACCAGAAAATTCCCCGACACCAACATTCGCCGCGGCATTCTCTATCGGCTGCCGAGAAGAGAACCCACGGAGTCTGAGGAAATCGGAGACAGTTTGAGCTCGTCTCTCAACCTGGTAGCAATCCTCTCGAACTCTTCGTTGGCTCTTTCCAGACCAGTTCTCCATTCGGTCAACTTTGCCACCTCGGAGTCTAAAGTTGGCGCGTTATCCTGCTGGAGGATGCCAATAAACTCGAAACTGATGTCAAGTTGTGCAAGGTTGAGCTCTCTCTCTCATTGGCCTGCTTCAGCGCCACGATGCTCTTTTCCACTTTGGCAAGCGTCCCCTGGAACTTCTCGGCCAATTTCTGCCTTGCCGCCTTCTGGGCCTTCTTCACGTTGGCCTCTTGAAGGCCTTATTCATCTCGAGTTGTCTCTTCAGCGAAGTCACCTCGGCGGCTTTCATGGTCTTAGCATCCTCCAACCTACGGGCCTGGCTTGCAGCTTGATCGAGTTTATCCTTGAGCTTCTTATACTCGTCCTCGAGAGTCTTGGCCCGAGCCGAGGCAGACGCCAGTTCGGCAGCATGCTTACTCTCCACTATGTCGAGCTTGTTCTTTAGCATAACAACTTCCTTCCGCGTTTCTTCAACGCGACGCCTATCCTTTCAGGCATCCGCCTCAAAACCGATGACCATTTTGTTGATTAACGCCCCGAACTATGATCAAAATGAAATAGTTAGCACGCAAGCCAATACTTAAGAAAGTTCTTGAAGTTTTCAGCCAAACATACCTTAGTGTCTCGCAGAGACATGTCGACGTACAATTTTCTCTCAATTAGAGTATCAGGAGGATGCAGACGATCACCAGAACACGTGACCTTGGAAAAGACTGCAGCCGAGGCAGAAGCATCATAACATACAGGCTCGGTCATGTCAAGCCTCAAAGACGCAGACACCGGGTCGGCAATAGGAGGATCAGAACTAGGGATGACACACTTCTGTCTATTCCTAGCATTTTTGTCGGAGGTACCATTTCCCTTGTCAACGTCCGAGGTGGAGTGCTTTCGGGTCGGCCCCTCTTTGTCCTTGTGCTGAGACAGCATATAGCAGGCCTAGCAACGGAGGGGAGAGCCGAGACAATCTACCTCGCCTCATCGCCAAGAGGTGGTGGCTAGTACTGTCAATTCGGATTAATCCGCACCGCGGCGGTTTTTTTTTCCGGATTTTGGTGGACTTGTCCGCGGCGGATTGCTGTACTAAATAATTAAAATCCTAATCCAAACCACTTAAGGTTTGCGGATATGCGGATCAATCCGTAAACTAATATTTTAATCAGAAAGAAAAACTTTTTCTTCTCAATTGATCTTAAGAGCCATAACTATAACTTAGTGTCCATAACCATAAATAAAAACCAACTAATAATTTGAAGATTAAAAGAGAAACTTCAGAAACAAGAGAACTAGAGAAGTATCAAGTAATAAAAATTAAAGAAGTAACTTCATAAGTAAAAGAATTAGAGAAGTATCAAGTAACAAACTGAGAATAACTTCATGACTTTGAAAACAAGAGAAATAACTAAAGCTCTAACTCGTGACCATTAGGAATGAAAGGAATGAGGAGGAATATCTCATTCCTATCATTCGTAATATTTTTATACCATTTATATGTAATAAGGATTCTATGTAATTCCTTTTCATTCCTTATAGTATGAGAGAATATATAACAAAATTGTTCCCCATCTAATTTGACAAGGAACAAAAAGGAATACAAAAAATAGGTAAAAAAATATTAACTTGAAATATTAGAAATAAACTTATAGAATTTGGCATTTTAACGTTAAAATTCCACGTTCACCTTCTTCTTCTATATATATGAGAGACTTTTCTTTTCTTCTTCTAACCTAATACAGCGGCTAAAGCAATAGCAAGAGGTACACAATTCTCTTTTCTATAACTATTCTAATTCGTAAGAGTAAAATAGCAGAGTGGTGTTTGTGTTATAACACATGTATCATGTGTATTTGTTAGATATCATGTCAAGTTCAAGAAATAACAATGGAGCACGTCGTGGACGTCAGTCAAGTGATGAGGCAAGAACCACAAGAACCACAGACAACGGCGAAACAATTCGTGAACGTCAGGTATTTACGTTTATATAATTTTTTCTTCTGCAAATCTAATGATGCATTAGTATGAAACATGTGGATTAATTATGATAAAATATACACTATAGTATTTGTGGAAGGATAAAAATTGTCAAGTTATGCTTGACCTCGTCATTGCGGAGTTAAGAGCAGATGGATACCGAGTAGAATACCGGATGTTGTTGTTAGAAAAAGAATTGAAAACCAATACTTTGAGTTGATGGGAGAAAAGATTTATTGGGAGCCAGAGATAAGCAGCAAGATTGGTTACTTGCGTAAACTCTGGATAATTAACAGTCAATTGATAAACTGCACTGGTGTTTCGGTTAATTCATGTACTGGACAAATAGATATGACACAAAATTGGTGGACTGATCGGATTGCGGTAATTCTCTATCCTTATCGTATACGATTACTTATATTCTAGTTTATAATTTTTTTAGTTACTTTTTTCTTTTTATTATTCACAGGAATATGGATATAAAGAAAACTTTGTTCATGTATTACAAAAAAGCCTTTGCCATTCAAAGATTTGTTGGATCAAATTTTTGGTGAACATGATGTCGATCAAGATGAACGTTATTCTCCACATATGCTTTGCCTAAATCTCCAACATAGTCAACCTAATTTAGCTAACAATGATGGCATCTTAATGGACCAAATGCAAGAAGGTCGAAATGTTGAACCAATTGTGGATTTGATTGATGATCAAGGATCCGAATGGCCAATCATAAGCATGTCAAGTCGTCGTCCTCCAAGAAGAAGAACTAACTTTGAAACACAAGTTGAAAGTGGATTTCAGCGTGTAATAGATACTCGTCAAGATTTTCTGGAAGAACTACGTTCTCGAAAATTTTAAAAGCTAACAAAATTAAAGATGTCGATTTTGAAGAATCGGGTGTGGGAAAGAACAGTACACATATGTATCAAAATGAGAACGGCGATGAAAATGATGTACACATGAACGAAGAAACATCAACGGGGGCCTATATGAAGATTGTTCGAGATCATATAGCGGCGGAAATATGGCGGGTTAAAACAAATGCTTCTCGTCGGTATAAGTTTGTATCTTTCTGGTATTATATTAAGAACTTTATAAAAGATAAGGTACTGGATATTATATTTAGAGTTCATTGTTCTATGACCAGAGAAGCTCTTAACGCTTGGTAAATATTATAATTTTGCATTGGAATCATGTTCTAATATGTTTTCTAATAGTGCTATTAATTGGATTATTTTATCGTGGAAAATTGATGCAAATTTTTGTTGTGTAGTTATGAGATTATATTAAGGATGGAGATGCTAAAGCTTAGAGATGGAGGCGTTAAAGCTCGTGGAAAAGACTCAATTACATTATTGTTTTATTTTTTTAAAGTATTAACTTTTAAATGTTTTATTAATTAAAATACTTATTCCTTTTTTTTTACCAATTTACTAGGAAAATTTGTTCCATTCCCTCTCTACATTTATTCCTTTTAATTTGTTCCATATAATTCTTTTCATTTCTTTTCCTCTTCATTCCGGTTATTCCTCAACTGGTCACCAGTTAGAGCCTAAGATGTCCTTCTTCCACCTAAAATGACTTCATAAGTCAAAATCCTAGAAGTGAAATAGTTGCAAAAGATATATTTTTGTTTTAATATTTAATTTTTTTTATGAGTCCGCGGTAAAGTCCATAAACCGCACATACCAATCCGCTACAGACCGCGAACCGCGGCGGACTCCATCCGCTAGACCGCGGATAAGAAAAATAAAGTCCTAAACCGCTTGATTACAGGGCGGACTGGACTACAATCCGCGGACTTTAGTCCGAATTGATAGCTCTAGTGGTGGCTCAAAAGAAACCATAGTGTTAGGATTTTGCCCAGTCACCTCGGCAACAACGTCAGCAGTACCAGCGGTTTGCTCTTCGACCCTTGTTGGGGCCTCAGCAGCTCGCTTTGCAGCTTCCCTTGTCTCTCTATCCTCTGTTCCTGTTTGTCACGGATCGTCATTCTCTTTCCCATTATCGAACGGATGTCTTCTGTAGACGAGCTGGAAGATTATGAACTAGCAGAAATGTCGTATCCGGCGGATAAGCTCGAGCCTGGAGAGTCGGCTCTCTCAACTCTTCCAAGGGCTCCTCGGTGGATAAGGTCAAGCCTGGAGGGTTGGCTTATCTCTTTTCACTTTTCCACGTCTCTTCGCGGAAACGGCTCATCGTTTCGATGGCACTGCTCCTTGGCTCCCTACCAAATGCTCCAGTTGTCGCCTCGCCTCGTCAGGATCCAAAAGTAAATCCTCTGGCTCGTCTTTAACCTCTGTTGGGTCAACTGTTTCTTCCAACAGCTCGTCAACTAGCGATGGAACTCTAAGCACCAAGGGATCCTCTTGAAGATTCTCACTCGCCTCGTCACTTTCTGGAGACGAGACAACTTTGCAACCGAGCCACGTAGGAAAAGTAGACGAGCCAATCGAATCATTTACTTCTTCCGAGGTAGCCATCAAAGGAATTTTGGTCGGCAAGAGTTGAAGCAGAGAGGCGATGAGGTGACCAAGGCGCAGTCGAAGATTGGTCGAAAAACTCGAACACGTAGCCGAAGCACGATTGCGGACAGATCGGCGAATTCAAGGGCTCGTCGGAGATGTTTGGAGATGGATCGGTAAATTTAAGGGCTCGTCGGAGACATTTGAAGATGGATCAGAAGATTTTTCGGCTCACCGGAGATATTTGAAGATAGGTCGGAAAATTCAAAGGCTCGTCGTATTTTGTTTGAAGGAAGATCGAATAATTTAAGAAGGTGGCGGCGGAAGGATAAAAAACGAAAAAACCCTAGCCAAAACTTAAACATAAAAGAGAGAAAAAGAAGAGAGAGAAGAGAGCTACATTTTCGAAAATTTGAGAAGTAAAGTTCTGAGGAGAAGTGAAGGAAACATCATTATATATAGGCAATTAAGGCGAAGCGCGTGTTCACGCTCCACCTTGGGAACTGATATAAATGTTTGCAATTCCCAAGATATTTATGATTTGATTTAAAGACTATCTAATTTCTGAGGCGTATCCCTCGTTCGAATTTTCTCCGAGGCAACAAAGCAGCTCGGTGAATTCTAGCACAATTTACATCTTGGCATCTTGATCTCGTTCATGACTACTTTCACCCCATCACAATCATCTCTGAGTCTGACGAGCTGGGGGGCTAACTGTTGGGGTCAGGTTTCACATCACCAAAATCAACGATTAAAATGGCTAAGTATAAGAATTGGGCCTAGCCGAACATCTCGGGGTGAACCGATAAACTGTGGGCCGAGCCGAGGACTTATTTGGCCCTAGGCGGTGAGCCGAGTTCTCGGTGGACCGAGGCGGAATATTTGGGCCGAGGCGATGAGCCAAGTCCTAGGTGGGCCGAGGCGATAGTCCATGGGCCGAGGCGACCGTCACGAGGCCCAAGGGTCGATCCACGTTATCGTTTGCACTAAAGGATAGAGCCGGATAGCACGAAGGTCGGCCGAATGAAGAAAATGGAAGTAAATCTCCAAGGATATACTCCGATATTCTCGCCTAGCCGGTGAAAGACATCTATAAAAGGAGAAGAAGTCATTCAGAAAAGGGATCGGCAGTTTTACCTAGCAAAACACTTGTCATTCACTTTACACTTTTCTTTTATCAAAAGCTTAACGAAACAGTAATAAAAACACCATCTTTGGATCTCTGTTCATGTGGTTTATACTTAGAAGTTTCAGTCCCCCTAAATTTCATAACCAAATTTAGTTGTGCGAGTTTCGACTCCCATAAAGCCCACAAATTCAAGACCCAAACCACTCAAACCCATGAAACTTACCATAGTTCTCCTATCTCATTTCACTTTAAATACTACCCTTATGTTGCCAAACAACAAGTTTCTCTATTTTCTTAGTCCATCGGTCTTTAGAGATGCCATTGGGATCTCATGTAAAATTCAATAGGATATGGGGCAAATTTTTACTTTCTAATGCAATTTTAATTTAACTCTTTAATTATGTCTTTACTTTTATGTCTTTAATTTGAGTCTTTACTTCATGCATTTACATTAAAGTCTTTTGCTTTATGCATTTACTTATGTCTTTAATCTCATCTCTTTGCTTTGATATTTCTTCCACCGTGTTCATGAGTGAGTAGATCTCACTTGTGGTGATTGGGTTAGGAAGGTGTTGGTGTTTGTTGGTTGATTTATATTGAGATTCCTTTCTCTAAATGTAGTGTTAGTCCAAAGTTCTCCTTTGAAGTTTTGGACATGATCTTGTATCAAAAAACTCTCTAGAGAAAGATCTCTAGTTTTAAAAAGTCTAAATCTTTATTTTGTCTCATCACTTAGAGAACTCTTAATGCAAAATTGAGACTTGATCACTCTTGATCTAGATCTTAAGCTTTCCCTCACCTAGTAAGTTTGGGGAGATGTTTGAAAACCTCTTTTGTGAGCTTGGGTCACATAGCCATTTAGTCGTGGTTATATGAATCCTTGTGGCTATGATGGACTTGGTAGCTTAGTCATTGGGATGGAATGCTTAGCGATGGATCTTGAATGTGACTAATGCTAGGGGGCTTTTATCATTAGCGTGGACTAGTCTATCAAACGTGGTCCATCGTTTTGAGAGGTTCATTCATAAGCATCTAGCTTGTAAAAATCAACCACCTTCATCACCATATATATATCCTAACCCATGAACCACAATCTCACCATCATTTGCAAACCAAAGTATTTCAAAATCATTTCTTTACATAAAGCTTTCGTCTTTAGTATTCCCTACAATGGTCTCTTTCCAGAAAAATCCAAAACTTTCTTTTCTTTCATGTAGCTTAAGTCCACTTCTTAGTCTTGTTGGCCTTGTCTCTCCTTCCTTTGGGTTCGACCCCTGCTTACCGCTATTGTTGCCTTATACTTGGGGCACCTTTAGTAGTGATAGGGCTTATAAATTTAAAACTTGTCACTAGCACAAAGAATTGATCCTTGCTATCTAGCAAACGGTCTCTACTTTGTGCGCCATCAAGTTTTTGGCACAGTTTCCAGGGAAAGAATAGCCAAGTATTAGCTTTAGTCTCTTATAAGTTATAAGAAAACACAAAAAATCGAAAAATCTTCCAGGGAAAGAATAGCCAAGTATTAGCTTTAGTCTCTTATAAGTTATAAGAAAACACAAAAAATTGAAAAATCATGAAAACAAAAAAATAGATAGCTTGTTTATTGTCTTGTCTTTATTTTTCATAAATTCTAAAATATCATAAAATTAACCAACTTGTGTGAAGTATTTTTTCTCTCTTTGATTTTGCAAGGTGTATAAACTTGAGAAGTGCTAAGAAGCAATCTCTTGAATTCAACCCGGAAATTCAAAGAGTTGGAAGAGAAATTCAAAACAAAAGAAGCAAAAGAAGGCACAAGAGAAACAAGGAATGGAAGGAGATACCAATCCACCTCATTATCAAAATGCCGCACAAGGCGTTGGTGTTGAGAGAATGAACCAAAGAAGAGCCTCAGTTCATGCTCAACCACAATCTCAAGTGATTGGAGCTTATGATGAACCCATAACTCACGGTTAAAGGACAGGTATTCAACCACCTCCGATCCAAAACAACAGATTAAGTCTAGCTTGATCGGGATGGTGCAAAACCAAAGATACTTGGGATTGCCAATGGAGAATCCATTTGATCATCTTGACCATTGCGAGACTATGTCGAACCGTTAAAATCAACGGAGTACCTTAAGATGCAATCAATATGATATTGTTTCCATTCTCACTTTGAGACAAGGAATCTCAATGGGAGAAGACTATCCCATCCAAATTAGTCACTACATGGGAGCTCGTAAAAAAAGAATTTCTCACGAAGTTCTTCTGACAAACTCCTCCTAAGATCGTCACTCTGAACGTGTTCAGGATAAGCTTTACAACCACGAAATCCAGGGATTTCGAGATTCCAAGGATGGGGATCGAATGGTCACACAAAGGATGCGGAAAGACCTTTGATTTACCTCTGCTCTCTCTTCGGATATGACGCACCAAAGGGAAGAACATGATTTCTTGTGGATATTACACACCAACAAGAGATGATCTCACTTAAAGGTTTTAGAATAAAAAGATAGATAGTTTTACAATGAGGAAAACAAAGAACTTAAATAGAAAAGACAAGTCTACATGCAGACTGTCTAGAAAATAACAACATTAATTCTAAGTTGAAAATTGACCCTTGCACTTCCATTTTCGTCACTTCTCTTGGCCAGAAAATTAGACACTTGTTTTGGGCTCTTCTTGGGCCTGTAATGTGCATAAAATGGCATGGGCTTCATATATGTTCCATTGGGTCGAAATTTGGGGTCTTGATCAACAAATGGATGATGTGAAAGTGATTCATAAGCCTCATTAAAAACCTTCCTTGGAAAACCCATTGGGACAAAACCAAAGGTAAGGGAAAAAGAGTGCAAATGAATCACTTGCCCATTTGTTGATACTCTTTGAACGTGGATCAAAAACCAGGGAGGTTTAGGATCATGTCTTCTTCGGTTTGGCTCAATCTTCACTCCACAACGACTTGCTTCCTCAGCTACAAGCTCCTCCTCAGCTACAAGCACGTTTCCATGAGGTTCAAGCTCAGGTTCAAACTCAGGTTCAAGCTCCATTCTTTTCGTGCTGATCATGATCATATCATCCCCTCCCTCTTGAAAAGGATTTGACCTCAAATCCATTTTATCTGTAAGAAAATAGATCAAGTTAATACAAATGTAATCTGAAAGGGTTAGAGAGATACCCCCATTTTGGTTTTGGCTTGGTTTCGGCTTGTATGCTGCGTCTGGTGGCTCCTCTTTCATCAGCATGAAAGAACTGGTGTCTTGGTGTTTATTCTGGTCCAGATCAGGTGGTTTGAATCGTTTGTTTTCCTCCCTCTTTTAGCTATTCTTGTGTGCTTCAAGGCAGCTCCAAATCCTGCAATTGGCTCTTTTGACAAAGACAAGCGCATTATATCTGTGTGATCAAGGATAAAAGAATCCTTTTTATGAATTTCAATCACTTTTTCATAAATCAGAATGTGATTAGAACACCAAAAGTCTTTAACAAGGAACGTTTTATCAGAAAAAGAATTATCTTTTGCAAACTCAGAAAAGCTTTGTTCAAAAACATGATCTTTGAAAGTTGGTTTGCAAGGTTCATTAAAATCACAGAATACTTTTTGTTCAAGCTTAGTCAAACTTTTAACCATTTCAGACTCTGCCTTAATTCTAATCAACTCAAATGTGTTGCTACACAAAGAAACTCTCAAAGAAGAATCAAATTCACGAATTTTGTAAAAATTAGAGTTTGAAACACAAAATTCTTTCTCAGTTTCTAAACCAAAACATTTTTCAGCTTGAGCAGAAACCAACATAAATAAATTAGGCTATGTCCTAACCAGATCAAATTTATTACAGTACTTTCTTGTGTGATCTTTAGGAAATGGCTTAGGGACTGGTTCTGACACAAGGTTGGTTGGCTGCTCCAAATCAGCAATCAATGGCAAGCTCTTTTCTGCTTTTTCTGATGATTCTTCTTCTTCTTGTACACTGCTGCTCATATGAGGTTGTATGGGTGGCTCTGGTTTTGTTTTCTCAAGCAACATGGGGTGTATTGTATGTGTAGCTTGTTTCTGGTCCATTGCACGTTTTTCTGCAGGTGGCTCTTCAACTTTGGATGTGTGCTCCTTAATAACACCTGTTTCAGCTCTCTTTGACACAGACAAGTGCATCAAACTAGTAATAGATAAATCAAGTACTCCTTTATCAAAAGAAGAACTTATCTGAGCTTTTTTTTGAACAAACGGATTGTTCTGGTTTTGCTGTTGGCTTGCACAATGCTCCTTGGCTGAGAACTTTCTTCTTCTCCATGGCTTTTGAAAGGCTCTTTTTCTGGTCTACACAATAGATAGGTGTGTGCTTCTGGTTTGGTTGAAAGTCTGCTTGTTGACGCACGCTTTTCTGGCTTTTAGGTGGCACTAGTTGTCTTGTCTTCTTAGTGTATGGTTTTGAAAATCTTCGAGGATACTTTATTCTGGTTTCTTCTGAGTGCACTGTCGAAACAGACTCTCTGATCATTACCCATTTCAGTTTTTCCCAACTGATGATGGTTCTTTCTGGATACTTCAACCACTTGCGTTTTTCATGCCTCCACCATGAATATGCATCTCCAGCGACCTGTTTGATGGCATAGGCGAGCCTATCTTCCTCTGGAGTGTCATGGTATGAAAACCAATCATCCATGTCTCTTTTCCACTCTAGACAGTCCTCTGGATATCTACTTCCAGCAAATCTATAAAACTGTGGCACAAAATCATCATGAGACCTCTTTTGTTCCCTCCTATGACGTGCTCATCTCTGCTTTTGGTTTGAGAGTTGTTGAAGTTCCTGCTGAAGTGCTTTGAATTCGGTGTCCATTATTTTCTCCATCCGAGCAGTGAGTGCTTCCACCAACAGTTTATTTTTCTTGTTGTTGCGGGCTTTTTCTTCTTCTTCTTCAGGCATCTTTTCTGCAAAATTAACAACAAAACACCAGTAAATAGTTCTAACAAAAGTGCAACTGCTCTGAAACTTCAACAAACACAAGATCTATGAACCTTAATGGCTTAACACGAAAGATATGATCATAATATGAAAAGTCATAAAATTTCCGCAGATCTGAAACATAGAATTCGACCACAGATTCACTTATACACAGATCTAGAAGTCTAGCAATTTAAAACAATGGATCTAATCACAGAAGATGAAAAGACACACGCACAAAAAATTGCAGAATATAGCAGATCTAATACTTGTGGAATATAAAACGAAAATCAAAAGAAAAGAACACTTAACTTCAGAGTGGTGCTCTGATACCACTTGAAAAACTCCTCCTAAGATCATCACTCTGAACGTGTTCGGAATAAGCTTTGCAACCACGAAATCCAGGGATTTCGAGATTCAAAGGATGGAGATCGAATGGTCACACAAAGGATGCGAAAAGACCTTTGATTTACCTCTGCTTTCTCTTCGGATATGACGCACCAAAGGGAAGAACAGGATTTCTTGTGGATATTACACACCAACAAGAGATGATCTCACTTAAAGGTTTTAGAATAAAAAGATAGATAGTTTTACAATGAGGAAAACAAAGAACTTAAATAGAAAAGACAAGTCTACATGCAGACTGTCTAGAAAATAACAACATTAATTCTAAGTTGAAAATTGACCCTTGCACTTCCATTTTCGTCACTTCTCTTGGCCAGAAAATTAGACACTTGTTTTGGGCTCTTCTTGGGCCTGTAATGTGCATAAAATGGCATGGGCTTCATATCTGTTCCATTGGGTCGAAATTTGGGGTCTTGATCAACAAATGGATGATGTGAAAGTGATTCATAAGCCTCATTAAAAACCTTCCTTGGAAAACCCATTGGGACAAAACCAAAGGTAAGGGGAAAAGAGTGCAAATGAATCACTTGCCCATTTGTTGATACTCTTTGAATGTGGATCAAAAACCAGGGAGGTTTAGGATCATGTCTTCTTCGGTTTGGCTCAATCTTCACTCCACAACGACTTGCTTCCTCAGCTACAAGCTCCTCCTCAGCTACAAGCACGTTTCCATGAGGTTCAAGCTCAGGTTCAAACTCAGGTTCAAACTCCATTCTTTTTGTGCCGATCATGATCATATCATCTTCTCAAAGCAAAAACCCGCCAAGCTAAGGAATGATATCTCAGGCTTCAAGAAAAGTGGGAATGAAAAATCTATGAAGCATGGGAAAGACTGAAGGGCTACATTCACGATTTCCCACACCATGGTTTTACAAGAATGGCGATTCTAGGCACTTTGTACCAATGTGTTAAAGAAAAATATAGGATGGCTCTTGACATGGCAAGCAATGGAAGCTTTGATACTAATGATGTGGAGCAAGGAGAGAAATTAGTGGAAAACTTGGCACTAATCGATTCAAGTTATGGGAGTTACTATGATCGGACCATAAGAGGACCAATTGGTGATGACACCAAAAAGGAGATCAAGCTTCTACATGAAAAGTTAGACAAGGTTTTGAAGGTGACTCAAAAATCGGTACATTTCATTGGAGAATCGAATGGAAATCAAGACATCCAAGGAGAAGAGATAGAGTTGCATGAAGAAGGGCAAGAGGAGATGAACTATCTTGGGAATATTGGAGTTTACAACTACAACCAAGGCTATAGGAACAACAATCTTTCCTATAGGAGCAACAATGTGGCAAATCCCCAAGATTAAGTCTATCCACCTAAAACTCAAAGACAAGGCCACAAGGATATCAACAAAACCCCTTCAACAACTATGGTAATCAAGGAAACACCTCTTCTCAACCGGCTCAAGGCAACAAATTGGAGCTTTTGGTGCAAAAAGTGATTGAAGGGCAAGCTAAAACCCATCTCAAGATTGGAAAAAGGTTTGTGGAGGTAAACAACAAGATGGACAACCTCTACAACGAGCTAGATGGAATGATAACTCAATTAGCTTCTCACATCAAAACCATTGATGTTCAAATGGCGCAAACCGCGTCTACTTCAAAGAGTCCCACGGAACACTTCCCGAAAAATCTGAAGCTAATCCAAAAGAATATTGCAAGATGATCGGTTCGAGAAGCGGGAATGCTAGGAATTATTGCAATGATTTTACCAAAGAAAGCTTATTCAAGAAGTAAGAGTTCAAAGAAGAAGTTACTAAATTTGTCACCACTATTGAGAAAAGGATGGAGACACTAGTGGAAAGACATGATGAGCCAAGATCAATTGAAAAGAACAAGGATCCGGGAATGTTCTCTATCCCGTGTGTACTTGGAGATATCATCATGGAGGAAGTCTTAATTGATTCAGGCTCAAGTATCAATGTCGTCTCACTTGACATTGTGAAAAGACTTGGGATCGAGAGCTTGAAATATAGCACTCATGCTCTTGTATTCGTGTATACATCAACCAAAGACCCCGTAGGAACTCTTGAAGACTTCCTAAGAGTCAAAGACCGCATCATTCCAACCGACTTCATAGTGATCAAGATGGACAAGGACTTCATACATCCGCTCATTTTGGGAAGACCATTCTTGTCCAGTGTCCACTACCGGAGGGATTCTAGACTTCCCTACTAAGACCATCAACCTCAAAAACCTTGGGATTAAAATCACTCATCCATTCAAGAATGTTCAAACCCTACATTTTCTCATGATCAAGAACAAATGAAAGAGTGGTGATGAATTCAAGAAGCCCTTCTCTAAGGGAAAACGAGCAAGGAAGCTAAAACCACAAGAAGAACCTTTCATAATCGAGGAAGATTATTTGCTAGATGAAGAGAGGTCTCTAAAAGGTGATAATGCCTTGGAGAAAAGGGTATACCAATTGACTCTCATTCCAAGAAAAATCGATGGTGCATTTGTCAACTAAAAGGTTGATAGCGGTGGAAATGGAAATCCATTCGCTAATATTAGAGGGATAATCACACCAAATGTCAAGGCTAAGGGGCCAAATTTCATCAAGAAGATCATGATTAAGGTGTTCACGATCAAGGTTATGGTCTAAGAACCATGATTCGAGGGCAGTTTCCTTTCAAAGTTCCACTAAAAAGGAAGTTTCATCAAGCTAAGAGACGTTAACCAAAGCGCACTTGAGATCCAATCTCATATCTATCCTTTAATTTTATGCTTATAATTAAAGTCTTTTATGTTTAGTTTTGGTTTAAGTGTTGTAGGAAATGAAGGGGAACAAAAGGGAACACAAACAAGGGAAGAAACCGGAAAAAATGATTCAGAACCATTGGTCGAGCCACTCACCGGCCGGCCAATGGCGTGGAGATGAGGAAGAGGCGAGAGCTGTAGCATCCACCGACGCACTCACCGGCCGGTTAGTGGCGAGCTTGCTCCCCTCCCTTCTCTTTTGTCTCCAACGAAATTCTAACAAGTAACGGTAATCGTTTTTTAGCTCCCCCGTTCCGTTTTTCATTAAAAGAAAAGCATTTTTGGGTTACATAAAGACAAACACAAACTCTTTTTCTCATTTACACCTCACATCTTATCATTAAAGAGAGATAAAAGAGAGAAAACAATAACTTCTTGGTGTTCTTAACTTTTTGAGAAATTTCAAAATCCATTTTTGATTTTCTTTGCAAATATTCAATTTTTTTTTGGAATCTTCATTCTCTAGCTCCTATATCACTAAAACCACACTCATCCTTCTCGATCTACAATGTATGGTCATCTAAATTTTCACTTTTTCATGGTTTTGCTTTCTTATTCAAGAACATGAAAACTTGCTAGAACTTGTGATTTCTTTGTTTTCTTCATATAAAATGCTAGTTCTAATGGTTTTTACATATGTGCAATATGAATTAGTAGATGAGCTACCTTAGATTGGGATGTTAGTTAGGATTCAAGAACATGAAGAAGAAGATGAATAGTAATTTTTTCAAGAATTGAATTTTAATGTTTGAATTGATGGGAAAATATGGAATTAATTTTTATTTTTGGTATAATACCAGTTTATTTAAAAAATCCATGGTTAATTTATTTTTAAATTTTTTTTAATGTTTAATGATAAATGTTTGTGAATGTGAAATAAATTCAAAAATGCTTGAAGGAGTTTAATAGAGTTGTGTGCATATGTGGAATGTTTAAAACCTTTGGATTTACTTTATATGGAGGGTTTTGCATATTCGATAAGTGCTTAGGAGTACTTAAAAGTGTGCCTTAAAAAAATATGAAGCATTATGGGCTAACTTAATCTATTTTTTTTTTTTATAAGGTACTACACAAGGGAGAATGGTTTCGACAAGTGAAGATGAGTGTTAGATAATCGCAAACCTCCCAATCGTCACAAACGGGATATATGAGTTTGGGGAATGGACACAAGTGAGAAACATTTACCACATACCGGTTCACCCAACAAGATTTTCTTGTAGAAGGACAATGAAGCTATTGGGAATCAAGAGCAATGTAGATGTCTTGTTGGGAAGATAGGGTCTCTGGCGATTGGCTAAATTTAACTTCGACACGTACATGGTGCCAACTCTACACTTTCTTTCCACGGTGAATGTCAAGGAGGAAGACGGTGTGGAGAAAGTGGTATTCAAGATTGGAGCAAATAGCTATTCACTCACCTTTCAAAGGTTTTGCGAAATGTATGGGTTTCCCACCTTACCATTCGGGAACACCTAATGGAGTTTCACCGATATGGATCAAGTTTGGCCAAGGATCGCAATCAACGAACGCTATTACGCACATAGTGCAAGGATCTCCAAGGTTCGAAACCCAACCATTCGGTACATACTCCGCCTCATCGTAAACACCATCTTTGCATGCCAAGAGCCCGCGACCGCCTCTCCTTTGGAACTCATGCTACTCTACCGCGGCATAAAAAACCGATTCGGCCCAAGCACTCCCCTAACGGTCAACAATACATGAGCTATCTTCCTTGACAACTTAATGAGCATACATTTTTGGATTTCTAGTGAAGAAGAGTCTTCCATTCATGTGGGAGGAATGCTTACGCCACTCTTCAACGAAGTTGGCATTGACCTCAACGAGTATACACCACTTTACCTCACCAACAAGATGGATCTCTCCTACCTAGTCATGATGAGGACCCTCATAGGAACGGTGACACCAAAGCAATTCATGTATCGTCTCTTCCGCGATGATGGTACACCGGTGTATTGTATTCTCCCGTCGATGTTATTCATTTCGCTACACTACATGGGATTTCTCCACTTCAACGCTCTAATACCGCTCAACCATATCCCACTTCCAACTCGGGAAACCACTCCCGACGTCTGCTAGTACTCTCCTACACCATTGTAAATACCGTTAGTTTTAATTTTCGTTATTTTTCCTTATTTCCAACTTATTTTCACACCGAGACGGTGTGAATTAGTTTGGGAAAAAGATTTGTGTTATATTAACTATGTTTATTATATCTTATTTTAAGTGTCTTAGTGTCCCAAAAATTTTAAAAAAAATTTTGCATTGTATTGTATATATTTTACGATTTTAAAAACAAAAGCCTTTTAAAATACAAAAAAAAATTGAAAACACAAATAAAATCATATAGGATTTATTATTGCATATTTTTAGAAGTCTATATTTCATTTAGTTTGAATTTTCATTTGCATAGGGGACAATGATTTAATTTCCTCGTATCCTAATTGAACAAACATTGTCGCTGTAACCGTTTTTCAAAAATTAGAAATTCGCAAATTTTAAACTCTTGACTCAAAATGTTAGATTTCTTTATAAATACTTGTCTTGATTATTTTTCAACTCTAATTATATGGACTTTAAACTGGACTTAATTCTTCTTGCTACGGGAACTGTAATTATTAGATCATGGTATAATCACACTTTAATCTCTTTTAATCATTTTACCACTCTTTGTTGATCCAAATAGCCATTTTTATTTTTAAAATGGTACCACACCTTAAACCAAACCTTTTACTTTCAAACCATAATCAATTCTTGAGTGAGACCTTTTCTTTGTGCTTTCATATGTAAAGTCACTCGAGATAGGAACGACAAGTTCTCTCTTTCATTTAGGAAAATCTAGGAATTCAAGGGCTAGAGTTTAAGAAATATTTGAGAGGTTTATGGATAGTGTGTGGAATCAAAAGAAAAAAAAAGGATAATGCCATTACGGTTGACCGAAAAAAAATGACTAAAAATAAAATAAAAAGCTCTATGTGTTTAATTAAGTAGTGAACTCCTCTAAAATCAATGCCAAAAGAAAAAATAATTTCATAAGAGGAGTGTTAGTTACATTACATCAAAAGAAAAGAGCTATTACTAAAAAGAGTCCCCTTAATAGCTAGAAATTGGGTTGGTTGCCTTAAAAGAAAATAATTTTAGGATGGGATATTCAAAAGAAAAAATCAAGAGAGAATGCTAAGTCTTGAGATTAATTTAGAACAAATATTAGAGATGGGTAGATTAATGAAAGAGAATTTTTGTATGCATCAATTTTGACTTGCATTTTATTTTGAGAGAAACCCCAAACACTTTTAATCACCTCTTTCAAAGCTGAAACCGATATTCCTACCAAACATTGATCATAATTTCATTTCCTATAGCAAGACTTCACTTTTATTGTCATGAATGTGAATGTTAAAGAGTTGAAAACATAATAACTTGTAAACACTTAGAGTTTAGATTTAGAGTTAAGTAGTGAAGAGTTTGAGAAATTTCGCAACAGAATTTTGCGACATGTGCGTTGATTTTGGAAATTGAAATGAAAGCTTTATGTTTTTCTTTTGGATATGAGTCCCGCCATCATCGAAAACCTTCTTACTACTTTTGACTGTTTGCTTGCGGACAAGCAAAAGGCAGGTTCAGGGGAATTTGATGTATCCATATTTTAATGGTTTTAAGCCTTGGTTTTAACCATTTCTTTATGACTTTACCTTGCATTTTGCATACATTTAAGATAGTTTTCACATTTTAAAGTCGTAGAGCATGCATATGTCTTTTTGGTCTATTTGAGTCTTTTTGGTATTTGGAGCATGCTTTGGACAAAGGATACCAAAAGGAGCAAGAAGGAAGCAAGGAAGAAGCATACAAGCGAAGAAAGAACGAAACGGACGAGACGCCATCCGTCGAGCAACTCACCGGCCGGTGAGTCATTCGTCGAGCCACTCACCGGCCGGCCACCAACATATAAGGAGAAGAAGAGAATCCGTCAAACCCCTCACCGATCGGCGGATGACCATGCGGTGAGAGGTTTGACGGATTCTTACCCTAGTTTCCCTATCTCGTTTCTTTATAATACTACCCTTATGTAGCCAAACAATAACAAATTTCTCCATTTTATTAGATCATTGGTTTTTAGAGATACCCATAGGATCTCATGTAAAATCCAATAGGTTATGGGGCAAACTTCTACTTTCTAATGTAATTTTAGTTAAGTATTTAATTATGTCTTTACTTTTATGTCTTTAATTTAAGTTTTTACTCATGCATTTACATTAAAGTCTTTACCTTTATGCATTTACTTATCTCTTTAATCTCATCTCTTTCCTTTGATTTTACTTCCACCATGTTCATGAGTGAGTAGATATCACTTGTGGTGATTGGGTTTGTAAGGTGTTGGTGTGTGTTGGTTGATTTATGTTGAGATTCCTTTCTCTAGATGTAGTGTTAGTCCAAAGTTCTCCTTGGAAACTTTGGACATGATCGTGTATCAAAAAGCTCTCTAGAGAAGGATCTCTTGTTTTAGAAATGCTAAATCTTTATTTTGTCTCATCACTTAGAGAGCTCTTAATGCAAGACTGAGACTTGATCACTCTTGATCTAGATCTTAAGCTTTTCCCTAACCTAGTAAGTTTGGGGAGATGTTTGAAAAACTCTTTTGTGAGCTTGGATCACATAGTCATTTAGTCGTGGTTCTATGAATCCTTGCGGCTTTGATGGACTTGGTAATTATGCTAGCTTAGTCATTGGGATGGAATGCCTAGCGGTGGATCTTGAATGTGACTAATGCTAAGGAGATTTTACCATTAGCGTGGACTAGTTTATAAAATGTGGTCCATCATTTTGAGAGGTTCATTCATGAGCATCTAGCCTATAAAAATCAACCACCTTCATCACCATCTATATATCCTAACCCATGAACCACAATCTCACCATCATTTGCAAACCAAAGTATTTCAAAATCATTTCTTTACATAAAGCTTTCATCTTTAGTATTCCCTACAATGGTATCTTTTCATAAAAACCCCAAAACTCTCTTTTATTTCATTTAGCTTAAGTCCACTTCTTAGTCTTGTTGCCTTTTTTCTCTCCTTCTTTTGGGTTCGACCCCTACCTACCTCTATTGTTGCCTTATACTTGGAGCATCTCTAGTAGTGATAGGGCTTATAAATTTAAAACTTGTCACTAGCACAAAGAATTGATCATTGCTATCTAGCAAACGGTCTCTACTTTATGTTAGTTCGAGAGTATTTTGTAGTATGTTAGTTCGTAGATTCTGAATTCGAGTGTTGCGAATTCAGTGTCCTCAATGTTGTATCATGGAATTCATTATCGCTATATACCGTCACACTACGGGCGCTATTTTGAATTAAGAATAGAGATCATATCTCGCTTTCTTGAATTGTTTTATCTTCTCTGTTTCATTCGTTTCGGATTTCAAATAAATTATTTTTCTTCTATCGTTTTTTAAAGTTTATCAGCAGTTTTCACATCCGGTTTTACAAGGTTCTAACATTAATTACGTATAATGTGACATAGAAACATTTCTTGTAGAGAATTTCACTTAACAAACTTATGACTATGAATCTTCTTTGGCTCGGTAATAGAATCAAAAGTTTACCCGAACATGGATATAGGAAGAAACCTTTCATCACCGACTTGGATTTTGATTTGGTCATTGCATTGTTCAGTTGTATATCCCTTCCTCATATAAAGTAAGAAGTGTCATGCCTTTGGGACATGCCGGCTAGAAACCTATCCACATATGAAATGGAATAACGTTTCGGTACTCTTTCTGAACCTTCGCCCAATGCAACTAAGAAGAACCGAATCTGACAAACACATCTTTATCCTTTTGGGAGGAAAACAATAAAACCAAGAATGAGAATGAGGGCTGTAGATCTTCTTTTAAGAAATGATATGACCTTGTATATTGATGTAGGAATATATGTGTGATGTGCAGTCCATCGCAGAAAGCTTTTTACTTTATTTGATTAGACATATAACAATTGACATTAAATGCATTGGAGAGAGAACATCAACTCTATACATATGTATACACATAGTGTTTATGTTTATCTCATATATGTACAAAAATTGCTTATTTATTCATGTACGTAGATGATTACATTTTAACATGACCACATTTGATGTATGATATATATGTATATATATATATATATATATATATGTGTGTGTGTGTGTGTGTGTGTGCGCACACATAATGTTTATGCTTATTCGAAATACGTACTCAAAGTGCTTATGTGTACATGTACGAAGATTATATTACTTTCCAACATGCTCGCATTTGATCTACAATATGCATGTACCTACAAAAAGTGCTTATGCTGACCCCATATATTACAAACGTCTCCAAAAATTTATCATAACTATCTGACACGATCAAATTTATTATCCGATATACATGTAAGTATGTTCCATATATTTAACCGTAGAAATAAATACATAATTATTTATGTAGTTAAATATAATTTTAATTAAAATATAGTAAAATGTGTATCAAAAGATAGAAAATAAATTATAATGTAAAGTAGAAAAATAAAAATAAAATCATGAACGTAAGAAAATAGAAAATGTTAAAACAGTAGAAATAAAAGTAATAGTGAAACTAAAATTAATTGATTAAAACAAGCTAAGCTTCTTGCGTGGAATTGTGAGGAGAGAAAAAAAAAGAATTTATCACATTTCTATCATACAAACTGTCCAATCACTAATTTTCTATAAAATCTGAAAGTACGTATCTTTTGTGTAAATGCATGTACGTACACAAAGTGTTTATGGTGACCTCATATATTACAAACGGTTCCAAAAATTTCTCACAACTGTTCGACACGATCAATTTAATGTACGTACACATATTTATGTATCGTACATTTAACTAGGGGTGTCCAATCTGGTAAATCGAACCAATCCTAACTGAAATAGAGTGATATGGTTGTATATCGGGTATCCTAAATAATTGTTTTGGTGTAGTTTATAAGAACCCATCGAATTTTGGTTTGGTTCGGATAATATCCGAGTAACCCGAATAACCACGTATAACAATATATACTATATATTAACAATATATACTATATATTATATATAATATATAATTAAGAAATATTTGTGTGCAATGTCCATGAGCTTAATAAAAAAGCCTATTTAATTACTTTTGCTATATATATGTGTGTGTGTGTGTGTGTCATAATAAACCTAAACCCTTTTATCTCTAATAAAAGTTTATGTTTCTGTCTTCTTCAACGAGGCTCTGGCGAATAGAAATGTGCTTTTTCTCAATTTTTTCTTTTGAAAGTCAATTTTTTTTTTCATAGCTAGTTATTACTCACTATGTTTCATAATATAAGATGTTTTGGCTAAAAGCGCGCAGATTAAGAAATTACATTCCTTCCAAAAAAATATTATTTAATATATAAATAAAAATAATTCAACCAATCATGAAAAAGACTGAGAATACTATTGGTCACACAATATTCAATAAATTTAAAAGGTAACATAAAAATGTGAGAAAATCTTATATTTTGAAAAACAAAAAAAAACCTACAAAACATCTTATATTATGAAACGGAGGAATATATTAATCTTCTTCAGTTTTTTGTTTCTGTATGCTTTAATTACTTACAAAGTTAAGAGTTCAAAACCAAAACTCGAATTTATACAATTGTAAACCAAATATCGTAATTATATTTTGTTCGGGTTTAAACCGAAAAACCCAAAAAACAAATGATTTTGAACTAAACCAAACCGATATAAATATAGTTTTAGTTTGGTAGCTATTTTCTTTACCGAATACCCGAACAAAACGATCTGAAACACAGAGTTAACATCCCTACACTACAAGAATCTGGCATCATTGCTACAAAAAATTTTGTAGCTATGATGATGTTTTTGTAGCAAATATTGTTTTGCTATAAATTTTCTGGCGAAACTATACGGTGGCAGCAATGTCGTTTTTGTAGCTATTTATTGCAATTTTGCCACAAATTAGTCACAGCTTGATAGTGTAGCAATTTGAATCAAACTAGCTACGATATAGTTTGTAACAGATTTATTTCAATTTTGTTACAAATAATGTGTGGTAATTTCACACAAAATCCTACAATCGAAGTGTGGAAAAAAAACACAAAAATCTACAAATTAATCGTCACTAATAACGACAAATAGTTTCAAAGTTTCGTCGCAAATGTGTTACAATTTATCCCAACTTCTTTGCAGCAATTAGGTACAAGAGTTACACTTTTGTCGCTAAAAGTTACTGTTATCCAAAAATACTTAGTCACTATTAGTTTCAATATGCTGCGAAAGTGTTGTAATAATTACCTACAAACATCGACTAATATGGTGTAACAAATTAGATACAAATAACAAAGAACCTTTGTTGCAAAAGAAACAAAACATATATGGCATATTTTGTAACATTATAACTAATGTTCAAACGTAAAAAGCTAATTATAAGAAATCAGAACTGAAATACAAAAAAACTGATCAATGCCAAACATTTGTTAATGTTACAAGAGTACATCCACCCGATTACATTAGCCAAATTAGTACAAATACAATAGCCGAATATATATTACAAAAGCACAGAATGAGATAACACATCAAACATATATACCTAAAATGAGTTAAAGTCTTGATAACATTACTGATATGTACCATTAAACCAGAAGAGATGAGATGAGATGATGCAACGCGTCCACCAAGTTCAATAAGATGCGTATTCGTATGGTCAGAGTCTTCTTCTTCTTCTTCTTCTTCTTCTTCGTCATTCTCTTATGCTATTGCATCCTGGTTTGGAAGCTCATCCGTTGCCACATTAACAAGAACCCTAGCTGCTTCTAAATTGGCCTCCAGGTCATTGCGTTGAACCCGAGCAGGACCAATAGCTGAAGCCATCGTCCGAGGAGTGGAGGACCTGTTCCCATCAGCATTTTCTTCACCATCCGGAGGCATGTAGCGCTTCATTAACTCCACAACTGTTGCCAACTGCTCTTGCAAAATAGTTACTTGGCGCTCGAGTGTCAGTCTTATCACAGCCATTTTTGAACTTTCCCCGCGCTCCCGAATTGGATGGTGTCCAACGAGACAAAAGACACGTCCTGATTGACTTGGCGTGACAACCTACAAGGAAGGAAAACAAATACTTAAAACAATTGCAAATGTTATTTACATTACATAAGATAAGGCAGACTTGGAAGCATACTCAATTGATTAAGAGAGGAAGAGCTAACCCATTTCAGTTATCCAACAACAAGTTGACAACATTTTGTCTTCGACCCGTGCTTCCTCACATGCAGAACATGCCAACAACAATTATTAGACTTTGCTACAAATATTATGTAACTATTTCTAGCAATTTGCTATAATAAGAAATAAAACTCGTTTGCAGCTAAATTTGGTTACACTAACTTGACGTATGCTACAAAAAAGATGTAGATATTGTTATCGGTTTGGTTTCCACATTTTTTAAAAAATCTTAACAACTTTACCTACTAATATTACTGTAGCCATTTGAAGTTCCTGTTACAGATAGTTACAAACTCGTTTGTAGCAAATTTATTTGTTGCTATTTGACACAAATTAGGGATAACAACTTTACCCACTAATATTTTTGTAAGCATTTGTAGCTCCTGTTACAGATAGTTACAATTTTTTTGTAACAAATTTTTATACATTTTTTCGTTACTATTTGACACAAATTATGGACAATTTTTTTTTTGTCGGAAGTCGTAACAAATTAGCCACAATTTGTTATGATTTTGCTACGCAATATTACCTTACTATTTTTGTCGCAAAAATGTGGCTATTCATAACAAAATTTTGCTACAAATTAGTGTTGTAACAAAAAATGTGGCTATGCTGACATATTCTTGTAGTGTTACTATATATGTATAGTTGATTATATATATATATAATATGTTGACTGTATATACATTAGATAATTATTTTAAAAATAGTCAACTATAATAGTTATCTATCTATGTATGAAATAATTATATATCGATGGTTTATACGTATAATATGTTGACTATATATAGTTCATTAAAGAAATCTATATGTAGTTCACTATAATAAGTACTTTTTCCGTCGAAACTAATATTTGACAGATTGTGATCGATTTCTTCTTTTCTTGCTGGAACTGCAACCATTCCTCCAGGTTCACGAACCGTTACACACAAGTTAATATTTTTGAGCGTCTCAAACAAATTCACAACGTTATCATTAGTTATTGGTGTTGGAAGTGTATTTCTCTCATCTAACATGATCATCCACTCAAGGCATCTCTATGACAACTCCACAGCTTTGGTTGAATATATATAAAACTTTGCTTTCACTGTTGACAACAACTCTTCAAATCGAAACTTAGATGTCAACCTAACACACTTAGACAACTTGTTTTGGTTGGGATTGAAATCCCAAACACTGGTCTTCAACATGGCTCATTCACCATACAATACAACAACTATCGTCCATGTTGCTATCTGCAACACATAGCCACATATTTATGTAAAATTCTTTTGGATATTTGAATAAATAGAAAATTAAGATAGACAAATATATAAACCTCTGCTTTTATTTGAGTTTCACCACTAATCTTCTTCTCCTTCTTCACCATTGAGAGCTACAATCTCTTTTTATTTTTATTGTACCAACGGCTGGAATTATATCTAGATCGACAATGTCCATTTTATATCAATTGAAGAAGACACTAGCTTTGCAAAATACTAAAATCGATAGATAATAGAAAGTAAGGACACACCCAAAAACCCAACGGATAAAACCTCAAATTTTGTCTTCATCGGAAGTATTTCTGCTTTGTCTCTCACATGTTTTGCAGAAATTATGAGTTCACGATTGTGTGTGTGTGTGTGTTTTTTTTTTTTTTTTTGCAAATAAGGTGCATTAACTGTAAGGGCAAAATGATATGTTTTTTTTTTTTTTGTTATTGACCTTATTTCCAATTGGAGCATGTTAGTTTCTATATTATGTCATACAAATGTAATATTCCACCAATTAACCCTAATAAATTATTTTGACTCAAACTATTAATTTTTAATTATCTTAACCCGAAAAATTCAGGTAATTTTGATCGGGCATGTGTAGGATCAGATTATCGGATCTGAAATGCACATGCCTAAACATGACATATCAACAAATTGTTTTTTTTTTTTTTGGATTTGCTTTAATATATAAATGTATATACAAATAATTGATTCTAAATTATATGAAAAAACTTGTTTTAATCGATATAATATTTGTAAATTATATTTCACACATTTTTAAAAATATAGTATGTTAGAGATGATATTTCTCTCGGAAAAGCAATGATTCGCTAGGAACCATGTGGCAAGTGAAGATACCAGGAGAAGAAAACAATTTCGACATACATAACATACTAGGGCCTATCAACGAAGGAGTTTCCTCTATATCTGGCTCTTGGGGGGAACACCTTCTCGAGGGCTCTGATATTTATTGTTGACTTACTTATACAAACCCAGATGTGAAAAAACTAGAGGTGGGCATAATTCATGTCGCGTTCCGTCCTGTCCCGCCCATCCCATTCCCGGTCTCAAATTCCCATTCCATATGGGAATAGGATCTCAAATGGTACAGGTTATTGATTCCCGTTTGGGAACGAAACGGGATGGGACAGGAACGGGAATTTCCGAAGTTCCATTTGGGACAAATTATATATTAGCTATATAATATTATATATAATTGAATACCTAATACCATAATAATAGTTAAAAAACCATAACAATATAAAATTAAAAATATAGATATTAAGTTTTTTAATTTTCTAATATTATATTTTGATTTTATTATGACATAATTAACATTATATGATTAAGTTTCTTAATGACAATATGTGGTTTATGTTGGGTTTTCTTTAACTTTGAAGTTTTAATGATTAAGTAACATTACATACGACCAAATTTATTTCGTTTGCTTCTCGATTAACCTACATATGATGTGGTATTAGGAGGTGAATGTTGGGAGAATATCTTTTGATTTTACGATTGTTATGTTTTTGTTTTTTTTTGGAATTCCCGTTCTATTCCCGTCTCGTTCCCTTCCCGTCCCAAATTTTAAATGGGATACAAATGGATAACTATTTTGTTTCCCAAATTCTCGTCCCATTTTCATTCCCGCAAAGTCCCAATCCGAATACCCGTTTGCCCACCCCTAGAAAAAACCACCGAACAACATCTGATATTGATTGTTGAATGGAGTCCAAACCAAGATAAAACCGATCTAGTATCCTATAAATAATACTTTGATGGAGCTCATAACTAGATAATATATCCTCTTACTATTATTTGGAAAGTGCAATTAGTTAAAAACTTAGTTATTTTAATTTGATTGGTTTTCCCAAAAAAAACTATGACATGTCTTACAAAAATGATGACGTGTCTTTAAAAAAAAAGATGACATGGCTTAAATCTCTAATCAGTCTTTTAACAAAAAATTTCACAATTAAAATTACCATTACAAATTTTCGAAATTATAATATATATTTTTCGAATTTTTTTTTATAATTAACAACCATTCCGAATTTTTTTTTTTTAAAACTACCATTCTGATTTAAAAAAAAACTAACAACCATTTTTATATATTAATTTTGGTATTTTTTAACCATTTGAAATATTCGTTGATATATCAAATCAAGTTATCTTTTTGCTTTCATTAAATTTAATATTTTTCTTCTGTTGATAAAAAAACATTCCGTTTTGAAATATTATTTACTAATTACAAAATTATTTTAATTAAATATTTAAATTGTTGGAAAAATATACCACAATTTTAATAAGTAAGAAGGTTTAATAATTAAATCCTCTTACTATTATTTGGAAAGTACAATTAGTGAAAAAGTTTAATTATTTTAATTTGATTGGGTTTCCCAAAAAAAAACTATGACGTGTCTTACAAAAATGATGACCTATGTTTAAGAAAAAGATGACATGGTTTAAATCTCTAATCAATCTTTTAACAAAATATTTCACAATTAAAATTACCATTATAATTTTTCGAAATTATAATATGTATTTCAAAAAAAAAATTATAATTAACAACCATTCCGAAATTTTTTTTTTTTTTAAACTACCATTCTGATTTTAAAAAAAAATTAACAACCATTTTCATATATTAATTTTGGTATTTTTTAACCATTTAGAATATTCGTTGATATATCAAATCAAGTTATCTTTCTGCTTTAATTAAATTTAATACTTTCCTTCCGTTGATAAAAAAAACATTCCGTTATGAAATACTATTTACTAATTACAAAATTATTTTAATTAAATATTTAATATTGTTGGAAAGATATACCATAATTTTAATAAGTAAGAGGATTTAATAATTAAATATTAATTAAAAACATACAAAATCTTTTGCAAAATAATCTTTAACTGCTCAAATTTAATATTCAATATCTTACACGAATCTCCTGCATATATATTCAAATAATTAAACCGAATAATATAAATATGTAAATATTTAAAATATTTTAATTTATAAGAAGTTAAGATATTATAAAAATATATGTTTATAAGAGGATAAAATAATACTACAACTGTTTAATATATTATTGAGAGTTTATAGACTAAAATATATATATTCGATTAAGTTTATATTTTTGATGTCATGAGATTATTTTTTTTTAAAACAAGAAAAAAACGCTGAAAAAGAAGAAAAATAAGAGGAATAAAAAAATCGGAAGAAAAAGAAGAAAAAAAAAATTTAGAAGAAGAAGAAAGATAAGAAAAAGATGATGAAGAAGAAGAATAAGGAAAAGAAAAATAAAAAATAAAAAATAAAACCGGAAGAAGAAGACAACAAAAAATTCGGAAGAAGAAGATGAAGAAAACTGGAAGGAGAAGAAGTCGGAGAAGATGAAGACGGTCAAGAAAAAAAAAAACATAGCGACTTCGACCACATGTAACAACCCTAGAAAAAACATAATAAGAAATAATAAAAAACTGAATGGGAGCACAAAGACGAGGAAAAGAACAAAGACAAAGAAAACCAAAAGATGAAGAAAAGAAGAAGTCTGATAAGACAAAGACAATGAAGAAGAATAAGGAAAGAAACGGAATAAGAAGAAAAAAATCGAAGAAGAAAAACCGAAAGAAGAAGACAAAGACGATGGAGAAGAATAAAGAAAAGAAGAGGACGAATAAAAAGTGGAAGAAGAAGGAAGAGAAGATGAATACAAAATCACAAGAAAAAGTCAACGAAGAACAAAACATCGCAAAGAAAAAAAATCTAGCGACTTAGACCACATGTAATAATCCTAAAAGAAACAGAAAATGAGTAGAAGAACAAGAAGGAAGAAAAACGAAGGAGAACAAAGAAGAAACCGAAGAGAAGCAACTATACGAGGAATAAGACAAAGAAACAAACGGAAGAAGAAGAAAAATAAGTCAGATAAAAAAAAAAATAAAAGACGATCAAAAGAAAAAGGAAAAAAAAAGATGAAGAAGAAAACAAAGATCGAAAAAAAGAAGAAGTCATATAAGATAAAAATGGTGAATAAGAATAAGTGGGAAAATGAGAGAAAGAAGAATTAAAAAATAAAAATTAATAAAAATCGGATAAAAAAAGACCAAGACAAACTGGAATGAAAAGAAGAAGTTGAAGAAGATGAAGACGGTGAAGAAGAAAAATAAAAAGAGGAGGAAAAAAATTGAAAGAAGAAGATGAAAATGAATGAAGAAACTAAAAAGAAAAAAACAGCGATTTCAGCCGCAAGTAACTAACCTAGAAGAAACAAAAGAATAAGAAGAAGAACGAAGAAAAAACTTAAGAGGAGCATGAAAACGAAGAAGAGAATAAAGGAAACAAAGACAAAAAAAAACCGGAAGAAGTAAGATAATACAAAGAAGAAAAAAGATGAAGAAAAAGAAGGAAAGAAGAGGAAGAAGAAAAAACAAAAAGACGAAGAAAAACCGGTAGGAGAAGATAATGACAATAAAAAAGAATAAGGAAATAAGAGAAAGAGTAAAAATTGGAAGAAGAAGGAAAATAACACGAAGACAAATCCAAAGTAAGAAAAAGAATAAGTCGGAGAAGAACTAAGAAACCGCAAATGAAAAAAATCTAGAACATTTGGCAGACAGTAACAATCCTAGAAGAAACATAAGAATAAACTGAACAAAAAAACGAAAATGAACAAAGAAGAAGAAGCCGATAAAAAGAAGAAGAAAAAGAAGATGACGAAAAGAAACCGGAAGCAGAAGGAAAAAAAAAGATCGAGATGAAGAAGAAAAAACAGAAACAAAGACCGAGAACAGGTAATAAAACAAACGTATATAATAATTAAAACTAATAGAGTTTATATAAATGTCAAAAAAAAATAACGAAGTTTATAAATTCTCCATGCTCACGATATCTATTTTTCAATATGCTAAAAATATTCTTTCACTTATTACAAAATTTTACATATTGGTATCCATCGTTTGCGTTTTATTCCAACACAAATACAAAAGTTACAAAATGAAAAAATCCGTAATTTTCACTACATTCAATATATTATATTTATGCGTATTAATTTCCTACATGCGTATAAATTTAAAACTAATAATCATACATATTTTATTTTTATAAATAATAAAATTGCATTATTAAATATTAAAATTATTCTCTAAAATATTTTATGCCCTCACAAGTTGCGGGTCGACCACCTAGTATACTATTAATTGAGAATCATTTTTAGAAACTAACTTTAAAATGATAAGATATTACAGAGAATGTCATTGAAAAATAGACAATTTTAATTATCTCTTTAAATGTAGAATAGTCAAACCATTTTCTTATTAATTTACTTATTTTTAAATATCTTTTTTATTTCAAATATATTTTTGTATTTCCTTTTTTATTAGCAAAAAATCTTATCAAAATCTATTTTAACCTATTTTTTTAATAAATAAATTAAAAACAAAAATATTACCTAAAAACGTGAATATTATAAATTAATATTAATAAATTCGCAATCTACAAAATGAAAACATTATATTAGTTTTTCAAAAATTTAAAATATTATATTAAAAATATTTTAATTTTTTAAATATTATAAATATTTTATTTTTATTAAAGAAGAAGGGTATCTTGAAAATTCCATTGATGATGGATGGTAGTTCATAAATATAATATAAAAATTATCAAAAATTTTAAAATATGAATTTTGTTTAATAGACGTCTAAATTTTGTTTTAAAAATATTTTTAGTCCGATTTAAGATCCGTTAAATGAAGTGGATTAGCCTGCTCTGACACTTCTAAATGTGCAATTGCATTAGTATTAAAAATAAAGGAAAATATTATTATAAAATCTTTTAATCAGCTTGCATATTTACAATTGCATTACGACATGTAACAATTATTTGTAGGACTGGAAAAAAAATTGAAGCCGAACCCGACTCAAAATTACCAGAACCGAAAATCGAACCCGATTTTCTAAAATATCCGAATGGATTCTCAACATCTAATACCGAAAAACCGAAATCGAACCCGAACCGAACCGAAAACCGAACGGATACCCGAAATACCCGAAACATAAATTAACCTAAAGATATTTAGATTTAATATTGGGTATGCTCATTTAGTTTAGGCAATTTTTATAGTTTTTATAGTTTTTCCGGACAATTCGGGTATTATGGATAACTTCGGCTAAAAATAATCAATTTAATTAGGTATATTATTTGAATTTTTCAATTTTTTATTATTTTTCGGATAACTCGAGTTAAAAATAATTAAATCAAATCAAATCCTTTAAAAAAGTTAAAGTAATTATGAGTATTTCGAGTAATTTTGAGTATTTTGGGTAAAAAATCGAAAATACCCGAACCCAAACCTCGAAAAAAATTGGTTATTTTTGGTTTTCGTTCCCAAAACCGAAACAGATCCGAAACTGAAATAACCGAACTGAAACAAAGCCAAAATTTTAAAATATTCGAATGGGTATTATATTCCTAAAACTGAAAACTCCATAACCGAATTAACTTATCCGAAACCCGAATGGTTACTCGAATGTCCATGCCTAATTATTTGCAATTGCATAATCACCACCTAGAATTACAATTGCAAATATACAGTTGTATTCATATACAAAACAATCGCAAATTAGAATAATTGAACTTCGCTCGCGTGGATAAAAACCTAGTGATCTATTAAACTATTATCCGGTCGTAATTTTGACCTGAGTGATATAGCCACACATTTTCTCGAGCTTCAAACTGTTTCTCGTGGAAATCTTCTCTTTGATTTTTCTCTCGGAACTCGGAAGCATTCGTAATCAGCCTGTTTTGTTTTTTTATTATTTTTTGGGGGTTAAACAAAAAAAAGATTAGTGTGAATTTTGGAGGATTTGAGTTTCACACCGTCTAGAGCCGATTTCGTTCTTTAAAAACCCAAAAAATCTAATCGAGAAACCAAGTCTCCGATATGAGATTTATGACATCGGCAGCCATAGAAATTCTCCGACGTGAAGAGCCCTAATGTTGGGCATGAGTTTTTACCTACCAATGGTATGGATCCGGCCCAGAAAATTATTTCAGCCTACTCCCTAAAGGCCCAAGTCGTTAGGGGATTGCATGCCTAATCATAGGGTAATTGAAGTCAGTTACTATAGTTAGAATCAAATTATAGTAATAGACCAATATTTACCTATAAATAGGGATCAACCTTATAATTGGGCAATTAAGAAAAAATCTCACTTGGGCAGAGCACAAGGAACCTAAAACGCGTAGTTTTTGGACTCTAACTCCGAAAGTGCTGTTCGGTACCAGCGATCAAACCCGAGCAGACGACATCCTTGTCGGTATTAGCAATCAATCCCGACCTCGTCTGCTACAAATCCGATCGTCCCGACCTCACCATCAGCAGTTCAAAAATTAAAACAACTTATATTTCTTTTCCATTGTATTCTCGAGCTCAATCTGAATATAAACGAGAACCCCCGATCCTCTCTCTATTATAAATACCGCACTGAATCAGTGGTTCAATAATTGGCGCGGCAGGTAGGGGGCTATTTGAGATTCTCCCGCGCAAAGATTCGAACTCGCAAATGGAAAACGACCAACCGATCAACGAAACAGTCACTCAAGAAATTACAATCGTAACGCATGAGCCTAACTCAGCGGCCGCCCGAGGTGAAGCCAACACAGAAGGTGTTGCTGCAATTCAACTCGGGCCAGCTAGACACGAAAGCACTCTAATCACTAACGATTAGGTCAACTTTACGACCATGCTGGATAAACTACTACAACGTCTTGACCGGCAAGACGAGCTGACACAAAAAACGAATGAAAGATTAGACGCATTAGCCTCTGCTCAAGTTGTTTACCGCGAACAGTTGGATACCGCAAACCTCAGATCGGCCAATGAATTGCCACAACTCAGAAGCCATTCTCCCTTCGCTACTGAGAGACCGAATCAGCCATCTAACATGGACAAGACGGCGAACCTAGCAGCAGCTGGGTCAACGGGCAGTCCGATAAGCCTAAGATTGACTCGGGCGACAACCCCACAGCACCGGGATCCGACATCTCAACGGGACTCTGAGATCGAAGGCATGAAAGTCAAGCTTAAGGCCATGACCTCCAAAGTCCACCGAGCTCTCAGCTCCGCCCAAGAAATCGACCGTGTGCTTGAAGAAATACAACAAACCCCATTCACCACACGGATCACTTCGGTTCCAATCAGAAATACCGAAAACTAAAAATACCGACTTATGAGGGCGGAAAGGATCCCAGACAACACATGACTGCATTCACCATAGCTATGGGCCAAACCCAGTTCACCCCGGACGAAAGAGACGCCGGGTATTGCCAGTTTCGTAGAAAATCTGGGCGGTTCAGCACTCAACTGGTTCTCACGTCTCGAACCAAACTCCATAGACAGTTTCCAAAAACTATCTATGATTTTTCTAAAGCATTACTCTATGTACATGCAAAAGGGAGCATCAGATGCCAACCTCTGGGCCCTGACTCAAGGACCGAAGGAATCTCTCCGAGCCTACATGGATCAGTTTAAGGCAGTGCTCTCTAAGGTCGTTATTCCGGATGGGTTTGCCCTTGCCGACCGCACTGAGAAACAGTCTGTGGCACGACTCCAAGTTCCGGGACGACCTCTTAATCAACGAAGCCATAACCCTCGAGGATGAGATGCACTGAGCCACACGGTATATTGTGCTTGAAGAAGACCGAGCGGTCAACTTAAAGAAACATTCACCAGCTAAGACCCCGACCCCAAAGAAAAGCCAAAAGACGATCACTATGAACCATGGCAACACTTCGACATGGACTACAAAGAGGACCGGGGAAGAAAATCCTCGACATACTACGTGGGAAATACGCAAAGTTCCCCACAGAAACCATGGAACAACAAGTACGTACGAAACGAAGACTCCAAAGATACCAATTCTTTCTGCGACTATCATCAATTATTCGGACACTCTACCGCTCAATGCAGACATCTAAAGGACCACCTTCTAGCCAAATACCAGAGCGGGGAGGTTATGCTAGACGGACCAAGTCAACCAAATGACAAATACCCATCTAGCGGAAGTCAGCACAACAAAAATGACCTAAAGACAGGGCAGAGCGGTAACATTACCGACCCACCTAAACGACCACACGACAACCGACCAAGTTCAAACCCCCCCCAGCCTCCAAGAGAAGGATTAACATGATAATGGGTGGATTTCAGGCCGGAAATGACTCAGTCAGATCTATAAAGCAATATGAAAAACAAGTTGCTGCAAGCCAAAGCGTCATGGAAAGGGCTAAAGTCGACATGCCCATCATTTTTGGCGAAGCAAACACCAGAAACCTGGCCATGCCGCACAATGACCCTCTGGTAATCGAGTTGAAGATTGAAGATTGTGAAGTGACCCGAGTTCTAGTCGACACCGGAAGCTCAGTCGACCTAATCTTCAAAGAAACTCTAAAAAAGATGGAGATCGGGGAGGACAAGGTCAAACCCAGCATAAAACCATTCACCGGGTTCGATGGCGAGTCTACAATGACGGTTAGAACGATCAAGTTGGCCGTACATACCGGCGGGATAACCAAATTCATCAAATTTTTCGTGATCGACAAACCCGCAGTATACAACGTTATCATGGGGACCCCGTGGCTTTTCTCGCTTATAGTGGTACCATCAGCGTATCACCAATGCATCAAATTCTCGACGGCAACATGAGTCTTCACGATCCAAGGAAACAGGTGAATGGCCCGACCATGTTTCATCACCGAGCGAAGGCTCCGATGAATGAACCTTCACATTTGAAGCTCGGAAACACATGCGACAACGGAGCCAAACTGAGGTCTCACTACCATGGTCTGCATCGATCAAGGTAGGCCAGAAAGACGCTTCGGAATAGATTTCGAGTTAAACGAAATGACCAAGACTGAATTAATTCAATTCTTACAGGAGAATGAATCAACATTCGCATGGTCAACAAATGACATGAGAGGTATCAACCCGAGCATCACGTGTCACGAGCTCAACGTCGACCCGGCCTACAAGTCGATCAAACAAAAGAGAAGAAAGTTGGGGCCAGAGCGTGCTCAAGCGGTCAATGAAGAAGTCGAAAAATTACTCGAGGCAGGCTCAATCTCTGAGGTAAAGTATCCTGATTGGCTGGCTAACCCAGTCGTGGTCAAAAAGAAGAATGGTAAATGGCGAGTATGCATCGATTTCACCGACCTGAACAAGGGTTGCCCAAAGGACAGCTTTCCTCTTTCCCACATCGATCGGTTAGTAGAGGCAACCTTCGGAAACGAACTTCTCTCCTTCATGGACGCCTTCTCAGGGTATAATCAGATAATGATGCATCCCAACAATCAGGAAAAAACTGCATTCATTACCGACCGAGGAACCTACTGTTACAAGGTCATGCCGTTCGGTCTTAAGAATGCAGGCGCCACTTATCAAAGGCTCGTCAACAGAATGTTCGCCGAACAGTTAGGCAAAACCATGGAAGTCTACATCGATGACATGCTTGTCAAGTCTCGTAAAGCCGAATACCATATCCAACATCTCAAAGATTGCTTCGAAATCTTAAATCACTACGGAATAAAACTCAATCCCGTCAAATGCACATTTGAAATAACGTCGGGAGAATTCCTGGGGTACATCGTCACCCAGCATGGCATCGAAGCAAACCCAAAACAAATATCAGCCATTGCCAAACTCTCCTCACCAAAAAACACGAGAGAGGTACAATGACTCACAGGGAGGATAGCCGCACTCAACCGCTTCATTGCCCGGTCAACAGACAACTGTCTACCCTTCTATCAACAGCTCCGAGCAAATAGAAAGTTCGAATGGGACGATAAATGCGGAGACGCGTTCAAAAAACTAAAAAAATACCTTACGATACCACCGATCTTGGCGAAACCAGAGGAAGGAGAGACGCTCTATTTATACGTATTAGTGTCCGGTACGGCAGTAAGCGGTGTGTTAGTACGGGAAGACCGCGGTGAACAAAAACCAATCTTTTACATCAGCAAGTCATTAGATGGCGTGGAATCGCAATACCCGATCCTCGAGAAACTTGCTCTGGCCGTCATCATCTCCGCACGCAAGCTACGACCATATTTCCAACCGCATACTATCGCCATTATGACGACACAGCCGCTCCGAGCAATACTCCACAGCCCAAGCCAATCCGACCGCATGGCGAAGTGGGCAATCGAACTCAGCGAATATGATATTGAATTCCGAACACGAACAAGCGCTAAATCCCAAGTCCTGGCCGATTTCATAGTCAAAATTCCCCCTGACCTAGTAGCTGCCAACCCCAAGATACAAGAGTCGATCCTCCACATCGACGGCTCGTCGTCTCGTCATGGCTCTGGTGTAGGGATCCGGTTAGAATCACCGATCGGAGAAATTCTGGAACAATTCTTTCGCTTGGAATTCAAAGCCTCAAACAACGAGGCAGAGTATGAAGCCTTAGTCACCGGGCTAAGGCTAGCAAAGGAGGTCGGTGCAAAAAGAATTCATGCATACTACGACTCTCAGCTCGTAATCAATCAGTTCAACGGGGAATATGACGCAAAGGACGAATGGATGGAAGCCTACCTCCGACTGGTACAGACTTTGGTGAAAAACTTCAAAAAATTTCGCATCACCAAAATTTCGCACCCAGAATTATCAACAAATGGCTGCTTGGTACTAAAACAAGCGAGTCCGCGGTCGACATTTTGATGTCAGCGACCTGGTTCTCCGCAAGGTCTATGAAAATACCGTGGAATACAAAGCGGGCAAACTCAGCGCTAACTGGGAAGGACCTTACCAAGTAACCGATGTCGTCAAACTAGGCATCTACAAATTAATGACGATGCACGGCGAGACAATTCTCCATTCATGGAACTCGATGAGCCTGAAGAAATACTTCTACAACTCCCAACCAGCAGCGGCAGAAGAATGACCAACTTAAACACCGGCAATGCCGCTCCAAGCAAAGCTATCGCCAAAGAAAAAAAAATGTTCTACAAGCTCAATCTCACCGTTACCGATGTAAAATGAACTACGAAATGCTTAATCCCTATTTAACGGGTACATAGGCAGCCCATAAAAAGGCACATCTATAATAATGATAAAAAAACTCCATCACTTATCCTAGCTCCGAGGTCATTCACATCGGCACCCTGATCAGGTCCCCGATCATATACCACGTTCCTCATGAATGCAGTGGTGGAATAAACCACGTCTCCAGACCGAAAGCTAAAAAAACTTTCACTAGATGACCTCAGAAGCCGGGCCCAGACCCGCACAAATACTCCGAGCACAATAAGCCGAACCCAGACTCGCAAAACTTGAAACATCTAAGTACAAATAAGCCGAACTCATATCGCACACTTAGTCACGTAATAAATTTACTAACAAACCAGTTTCATCCCCGTGCACATAAAAGTCGCTCAACCGAGCTCATTTGGAATATAATAAAACAAAACAAGCCAAGTCCCCAAGACACAATATTGATAACTAGCATCTACACCGAGCTCAAGAAGGTTCATCAAAGGATTAAAAGCAACTGCGAAACCCAATCACAGGCAAACAAAAATATATATATATATTGCTCACCCGAGCTAAAGAAAAAAAGTTTTTACAAACTAAAAAGCCACAGACGGCCCGGAGAAAAAACAAAAAAAGGGAGGAAAAAGAGACCACAAACGGCCTAGGATTGATCGGTCGAGAAGAGAGGAGCGAGGGTTTCGCTGGTAATTGGATCTACAGCATCCTGAGCGACACCCCAGCCGGATTGAGGTGGCGCCAGAATAGTCGGGACCGAAGAAGGCGCAACACTGGAAGTCTGGAGGTTAGCAACGTTGGTCGAGGTCATCTCCCGATAATTAGAACCAAACTGATCCACCCCCAAAATTGACACAACAGAGACATCCACCGGACTCGGAGAAACACGCTCGGATGGCGGAGTCACGCTGAAGTCTTCATCGGTAACATCCACGACCTCAAGAGCGTCAAAATCTCTCTTGTATTTGGCCAAGTCCTATTCCAGCTCCGACAATTTAGAGTCCGGGATGGGGATACCTTCATCCCTCGCCGTCCTAAAACCTTCGAGAAGCCCCGAGACCTGGCAGATGAGCATAGATACTCTGTTAACTTCCTCCAGATCATCCAAATCCCCCTGAACGCGACTGAGATAATTAGCACACTCTAAAGGTGACTCCGAGATGTGCTCCCACTTACCCTTGAAGCTGAAGTCAAAGTCGTACTTACCGACCAGACTTCCCATCACCTCTCGTGGCTCCTCCACCCGCTCACCTACTGTATCCTCGACCACCGAGATGTCCCCAGGCTGGGACTTCTTCTGGACAGCGGCTTCATCCACCACGATCTCCCTCGATCGCTTTTTAGAGGCATCGTCAGCCGAGCTATTTTTCCTCACTAATGGAGGAATTTGGTCACCTTCCTCGGCCGACTTGGTAGCAGCTGAAGCAGGCCTCTACTCCGGCCATTTATTTGCCCTCGGTGGCAGGGCAGTCGTATTAGCTCCGGACGACGCTTGAGCGACCCCATCATCATTCCGAGCTGCAAATGAGGGAGCGGCATGGATGACTAAAGCTACTCCGGCCTCGGGATCCACAGATGAGTTCCCCTTGCCCTTCTTCTTCTCGGTGTTATAACTTGGGATGTTCAGCACGGCTTTACCCATTTTCTTCGATTGCCTTGCTTTTCTCTTCTTCTCCTTGAAAGGATATATCAGTGGACAGGACTAACCTGAGTTAATCCGAGCAATGCTTCTTTGAATCCGCTGTTTATGAGCTCAGGCCACTTCTGAAGACCCAATGCTCTCAAATCGTCGAGTAAGTTCGTAAAACCTTCTGGAAAAGCTTTGAACAGGCGATGAGGAACTGCAACAAAAGAAGAGAATTAGGAGTCAGCCCGGTAATTCAATAAAAACACAAAGGCTAAAGAACTACCAGTAATAACGTTCCATCCAGCTCGGATTTCCTAGTCGGGATTGCAACAGATGCCTCGTCAATCTTGACAAAAAAAATAATGAGTCTCCCACCAGTCCACCTTGCTCGGGATACTGGTTAGCAAGCGATGGTTTGACCTCATACTAACATAAAATCGACCGGAGATTTTGTTTTCCTCGTCAACCACGTCATTTCTTCGAAAGTATCGCAATCGACCGCCCTACCCAACTCAGCGGCAAGAGCCATTACGGCAGTCATGTTAAGAATGGCAGCAGTGGTCAACTGGGAAATCGCAATCCGTCGACGGATGCAATACTTGACTAGAAGCCTCGGAAGCGGGAACCACAAACTACACTTCGTAAAAAAGGATTCGTACACACACATATAACCCGACGGAGGGGTCCATGGATGCTCGTGATCCCGAGGAGTTAAGAGCGTCAATCCAGAAGGAAACCTCCGCTCGAGACACATCGCGTTGATCGATTCAGGCGTAGATAAGGAATAGAGGTTGTCAAACCACTCAAAGCCTATGTAACGACCGAGTCCAGGCCCCGGGGAATCACCCCATTCTTCCACGTCTTCGAGAAAAAGGGGGCCAACGTCCTCCTCCTTGGCCTCGTGGAAAGCAGAACCTTCTCCCAGTTCGACAATGGCTTGCCCCTGAGAAAAATTGTCCTCATCTTCTCGACCATAAACCGAGGACGTAATTTCGTAATCACCGACCTCGGGAGCCTCAGTCAGAATACGCATAGAACAACTGGTGATTGTCCATGAAAAGGAGATCGTCGGCGCCAAAAGGGGACGATGACGATGAGGTCGACAATTCTGGGTCGCTTCGGACGGACGACCCCAAACTTGAAGAGCTGAGAACGGGAGAAGCTATAACAGGTGATATCGAAGGAATCGAAAACCCTTGAAAATAGGCCGGAAAAAGGACGCAAACACGACTTTGCGGCGGCAAAAGCAAAAATCAACAGAACTTAGAGAGAGAAAGAAGAGAGAAGAAGTCTACCTTGGAAAATCGGAGAGAAGTGAAGAAATGAGAAAGGGGGCTCCGTATATATAGACCCAGGTCGGAAGACGAAGCGTCATTCCTCGTAATCCACGAACCGCTACCTTGGCTAATGGGATGCCACGACGGTTCGGGGCCCAATAATCCCGGGCCAGGTCCATTAAGGCAACAACGACTCGGCCCATGACCATTCGTCGATGTTGGGGGTCTACTGTTGGGCATGAGTACAGTTTCCTTCTTTGTTGAGGCGTTCCTCGGGTATTAGATAAAGGTATATGATTTCGACCGCACTCCACCTTTCGGTGTCTACGGGTCTGGCTCATCTCCTACTAGTGCTACCTCTTCTACTGCCTGTTCTTCGCCCTCCGAAGGACTCGTTTTCAGCTCCTGGAGGACCATCTTCCGAAGTTCTAAATAATCTACTGATCACACATTTTATCCACCAATGGTATGGATCCGGCTCAGAAGGATTATTCCAGCCTACTCCCCAAAGGCTCAACTCGTTAGGGGATTGCAGGCCTAATCATATGGTAATTGAAGTCCGTTACTATAGTCAGAATCAAACTATAGTAACAGACCAACATTTATCTATAAATAGGGACCAAAACCTTATACTTGGGAAATTAAGAAAAAAATCTCAACTGGGCAGAGCACAAAGGACCTAAAACACATAGTTTTGGACTCTAACTCCGAAAGTGAAAGTTCCAACCGACCACTGTCGCCGGAAGGATCGATCCGATAATCGCTCCAAACAGACGACATCCTGTTTGGTACCAGCGATCAAACTCGAGCAGACGACATCCTGTTCGGTATTAGCAATCAATCCCGGCCTCGTCCGCTACAAATCCGATCATCCCGACCTCACCATCAGCAATTCAGAAATTAAAACAACTTAGATTTTTTTTCCATTGTATTCTCGAGTTCAATCTGAATATAACCGAGAATCTCTGACCCTCTTTCTATTATAAATACCGCACTGAATCATTGGTTCAACACCGTAGTCAGACATCTCCTAAACCCTCGTTTCTACCCTAACCACATCAATCCCTCATGTTAGACAAGGATGAAGAAGTAAATGTTGTGACATATAACATTATTCTTCACAAGCTGTGCAAGGACGGCCTTCTGGCTGATGCTTTGGAGGTTGTTGAATTAATGAAGAAGAGGGAGACAAGACCTGATATCATATCGTACAATATTTTACTGGGAGGACTTTGTGCCAAAGGTGACCTACACGAAGCAAGCAAGCTTCTTTATTTAATGTTGAATGATAGGCATTATGTTGATCCAGATGTCATATCATCTAATGCGCTAATTCATTATTTGCTGGTTGAGAAATTAGGTGCTGCAGATATATTAACTACTAATATATTGCTTAGTAGCACTCTCAAGTCTGGAGATGTAACGAAGGCAATGGAACTTTGGAAACAAATTCCTGATTCCAAAATTGTTCTAAATTCAGATACATATTCTACTATGATTGATGGGTTTTGCAAAACTGGCATGCTTAATGTTGCTGAAGGATTGTTTTGTAAAATGAGAGGGTCTGAGCTACAACCTAGTATTTTCGATTACAACTGTATAATGTCATCATTATGCAAAGAGGGAAGCTTGGACCAGGCATGGAGATTATTTGAAGAAATGCAGCATTACGACAGTTGTCCAAATATTGTTTCTTTCAATATTATGATTTTAAAGTAGGGGATATTAAATCTGTAATGAAGATGATTAGAGACAGCCATCTAGACAGATGCAGTGTAGGCAAAGGAGTTAATGACTCTTTTTCTCTCATCTCCTAATCTCGGGGAAGAATGGTTTTTCTTTGCTCATTTTGTTTTGTGTTCTATAAGATGTTTGATTATGTGTGTGCAAGTAAGAGATAAGTATGGAAGAGGGATTGTGTGGTACAAATGGAATGAAAGTGAAATAGCTCTTTTATTACAATAAGTTGGTTGTGTCTTTGGTATTGTTGACAAAAAGGGTAAATACCCAATAACCTCTCATCTTATCATAATCAAAGTCTTTGCTATTTTGCGTGAGAGATTAAAAAATAGATAAATCATTTAAAAAAAAAAGGAGTTTTATAAAAGAGGAAGAGTTGGTTGATTGCATATTTTGTTGTTTTGGTATTGGAACTTTGGGAGGAGGAAGAAAGAGATCTGTTTCTGTTTCTGAAGAAGGTGGAGGTGACTAAGGGAATCCCCAACTCTTCTTCTTCCTCCTCTTCTTCTTCCTCATTGGTTGTTTTATGTTTTTTTTTTTATAAATCTCATATATAATATAGTTTCTTTTACTTTTTCTTAATTTTGTTGATGTGTTTTTAGGTTCATTGAATCTTTTGTTCTGCTGCCCAGATCCAATTCTCTCTCTCTCCTCCCACTGTCAATGCACCAACTAGACCTTTTTAAATAATAATTCTTCATTTTCATTATTTAATTAACCCTTCAATTTAGGCGTAATTGGCACATCTTTACGCATTATCCCGGGTTTTGTTTGTAATTTTGGATTTTATGAAGGGCTTTTCTTTCCTGTAATCTGGGTTTTGTGGGTCCCAACTCTCTCTCTGTCTTGTCTTGATTTCAACTTGGCAACTTCAAGTTCCAAAAACAACAAAGAGAGGAGAGAGAGAGATAATTGTTTATTGTTTTCATGAGTTAGTTAGGTCATTCCCCAATTCCAATTGGCCATCAATCTATCCTTTCCTTCCATTTATACTCACTCTTCTCGCAGACAACGAATCAAAATCCAACACAAGAAGAAGAAGAATAATAGTGTCTAAATGCTTCTTTACTTTCTCATCTCTTGTCTCTCTTTCTTCTTCTTTGCCAAATCTCTATCTCTTCCTCCATGGGCATCTGAAACCAAAACCTTGCTCTCCTTCTACTTCTCCAAGTATCCCTTCACGAACAACACCCTACACCCAACCACACCTGATCCAGCCTCCCCTGTGCTCCACCAAATGTCCTTCCTTGACCTCCCTGACCTCGCTCTCGACTGCATTCTCGACCTTCTTCCACCCTCTGGACTCGGCAGCATGGCTAGGGTTTGTAGCTCCTTGAGGGACAGATGTGTGAGTGATCATCTATGGCAGAAACACTTGAACACCAAATGGGGCAAAATCCTTGGCCCTGCTGCTCTTAGAGAGTGGCAATGCTATACATCTTCCACATATCATCTTGATTCTCCTCATCACCAAACTGGGAATCATCTTGGGTTTGCCAAAATCGTCTCTTTGATTCGATCCCTTTCCTCCGTTTTCCGAGACGATGATAAACAGAGGAGGAAATATGCATCTTCTCTGCCACTGGATTCCACCATGAGCTGCTACCTCTCCCTTGAAACGGGTAGTTTCTGGTTCCCAGCTCAAGTTTACAACCGTGAGGTAATCAATTCATAAACATAGTTTGCTCCATTTAATTGCTTTCTTGGTTTGATTAAAGTAGTGACTGGTGAGTGCTGTTTGGTGTAAGAGCAGAATGGGCATGTAGGGTTCATGATGTCATGCTATGATGCGGAGCTCAGCTATGATACTCACACTGATACTTTTCAAGCCAGGTAAGATTTATCACATTCCAAACAATCTTTTTGCTTTAATCCTTCATCACAAGTCATATAAACTAGACTCTATTTGTGGATTTTAGGTATCCACCACATGGTAGAAGAGCAGTTGCGTTAGAAAAGGGTGTGACATGGGAGAGGCTAAGAGCAGCTCCCATTGATGCATCGCCTCATCATCTCTATGAGTCAGATTCTCTAAAGGAGTTGAAACCTGGGGATCACATCGAGATTCAGTGGAGAAGGAACAAAGAGTTCCCTTATGGTAAATTATATAATCTATGAAGATTGTTATAAACTTGGTTTGAACAGAATCTGATTCTGATACAAGCTTGTTTGATGTTCTTGTGTAGGATGGTGGTATGGTGTTGTTGGCCACTTGGAATCCTGTGATGGGAATCTCAACCATTGCCATTGCCATCTTAGCGGTGAGTTCTTCTTCTTCTTCTCAGCTTCATGTTGTGTGGTTAAAAAAATGGAGTCTTGGTTGGTTCTTCTGAAATTGGATGTCACATTCTATGCTTTTACTCATTTCCTCAGCTCACAGAGTCCATTAAATTCCCTAAACTTAGTTGAAAAGGGTGAACATTGAAGAGACCCAATTCAAGTAATGCCTTTTTCTTGCTAGGATTGGTCCCAAAAAGACAAATGATGATGATGATGATGGGATGTGTCTTGATTTTCCTCGACATTTTGATAAATGTGTGTCTTCAATTGATGTTGAAACCTCTACTTATGTCCTCATCGTCGGAGTCTACATTACCAAATGGTGGTGGGGCTCAACAATGATTCTTTGTCTCTTCGTCACTCCAAAAAAATCTCTTCTTTTCCTCCTTTTGTTGGCACATTGCATCACCACAGAAAGTAGAAATCAATTAGAAAAAAAAAAGATAACATCTCTGCCCACTTGCATCTTGATTATACCTAACACCCCTGGGCATATGGCATAGACCTTTTTCTATTGATGTTGTGTCAAAAGCATTCACATGTTGTACTAAATGGTAAAGTGTTGATGAATGGTGAAAAACAGAGATGGCAGTGTTGGAATTCAACCAGTACACAGTTGGATCGAGGTGGAGAAGAACAATGATCAACAGGAGAGATCATAGAGAGGAAGGTAACGAGGAAGACGGGTTCTATGGAGGAATCCGAAAGCTAAATTGTAAACAAGAAATTGCAATATGGAAGCGTCTCTGGCCATCCTCCATCTTGGAGTAGGATGAAGAAGAAGACCAAATACTTTGGCAAAAATATTAAACACACCACTGTACGGAGAGTAGGATGTGTTAATTTAGAAAGTGTATTATTTTCTTTTATCCAATGTAATATTTTATTGGGAAAGTAGTCAAAATTATACATGGAACGATTGCGTCACTTTGATTTGGGAAAAATATGGTTGGTGTATAGGGAAACATCAATACAATTGATTTTATCAAAAGAGCATTTGTTTGTTGATATTTCATCATGAGTGATTAATATGTCTGATCTATTAGCAATTTTAATCCTTGTTCGGAATCGTGCTAGACGTGAGTCGGGCGTTCGGTCCGGACCTAGCAATTTTTTCAAAAATCGGATATAAATCGGAGAGTATTCGGGAAGTAGTTTTTTGTACAATTTAATATTTTATTAATTATTTTTATACATAACAATCAAAATTAAAAGTTCATATACATAGATTTTTTAAGATTCATATAAATACCAAATTAGATCAAAGATCAATTGTTATTTCTTCCAATTCACATCTAATACAAAAGGCCAAAAAATTAATTTCACTCACAAGATACAAAAAAAAAAAAAATTTGTCTTGATCTTGAGAACACACAAAAAATAATAAAAGGATCATAATTCTTCATTCTTTTGTTCTTCAATGATCAAGTAGTCAATGTGTAGTGGACTTTTAGATGTGTTAAAAGTTAGAATTGATACTTACCAACCTGAAAACAAAAGTTAAAAGCAAATGTTAAAAGCTGATTTGTACAACTACAAACGAAAGAAAGACAAAACAAAAACAGATAAAAGACACAGACATTCAGTTCATCAAGACAGAAAACTTACCATACTAAGCAAGTTGTGTGTCACGAAACACATAATCTTCTTGGTAGACATCAGGTTCAAACTCCATGTCCACAACATCTTCTTCAGATTCAAAGTCATCATCATAAAGATCTCTTACCCTTGGAGCTTGGGTAGTAAGCACAAAATTAACATCATTATATGGCTCTTCTAGACGATCAACGAGCCATTCTTCAATTGTATCTTCATTACCATCATCGAAGATCACATCAACATTGCTTTCTCTGATTTTTTCTGCTTGTTAAATAGCCTTGCATTAAATTGGACATAGACTAGAATGTTTAGCTGATTTACATCTAATCTATTTCTTTTCTTGGTGTGGATCTACGACATAAGATTAGCCTTTAAGTGTATGCAATGTAAGAGGCACGAAACAGAAGTTAGAGAAGTAATAAACTAACCCCTTCAAAGCTACTCCAATTTCTTTCACAGCCAGAAGAACTAGAGGTCAAAGCAAGGATCCTAGTTGCTAATTTTTTCAAATTTGGTGCACCACATCTGTAGGTTGACCACCAGTTCCCTATGATTAAGCAAGTGAAAAATATATCATATGCTAAGCTTGTAACTAAAGATCAAATAAAGACAATTAAAGTGAGAAAACATACCTGGATCGAATTTGTCATCCTTCTTTTCACATCCTTTTAAGGCTAAGCTTATGCCAAAAGAGCCACATTTGTTTCTGTAGAGACTAACTTCGTGATTCACGACTAAGTCTTGCTTTTCGAAGTCGCCATGATAGAAAGTCTCTACAAAAGCAATGAATGCTTGCATGACCTCAAAGTCATATATATTCGGATCTTTGTAGAAGTAGAAAGGATTGAGGAAGTAGACAGCAATATGCAAAGGAGAATCCAACCTACCTTTCATTTTCTCATCAATAATCTGAAAGATGGGTTGGTAATTCCTCTCCAAATGGTCAGAAGCTTCCTTGATAGACTTCTTAACTTCTAAAATCTCACCATAGATAAACCCAAGAGAAGGTATCTTCTCTCCATCGGCCAGCCGTAGAACATTCACCAAAGGGCTGAACACTTTCAAAACAACCATCACACTATTCCAAAATGCCAAACTCATAACAATATCATACGCATTTACACCCTTCACACACTTGGAAAGCTTACAAGCATGCCACTCATCACTGCCAAACATGTTCTTCAGTTGTGCCTTCTTCTCGTAGAGACTATGAAGTGTCAAGAAGCAAGTTGCAAACCTTGTTGCTCCTGGTCTCACTATATTCTCTTCTTAGTATATGTTCTCATCATGGATAATGTTTTATGATGAGCATATACAAAGATGGTGACAGCCTTTGCTTGATCTATGATTTTAGCAAAACCAGGCAACTTCGAAACTCCCTCAAGCATCAAGTCCACAGTGTGAGCAGCACATCCAGACCAAAATATTATTCGGTCTCTTCTGTTTAAGCAATCTTGTGGCTGCTACGTTATTGGTAGCATTATCTGTCACCACTTGCATAATCTTCTCAGCCCTTATATCTTCAATGCACTTGTCAATGTAGTTGAAGATATACTCACCCGTGTGAAATCCTTAGAAGCATCCTTTGAAGATAGAAAGCATGTACCTCCTCTTGAATTAACACACAAATTCATGATGCTTCTTTTTTTCATGTCAGTCCATGCATCTGTCATCACAGAGCAGCCATCTTTGTCCCATTCTTCTTCTAGACTCTTCAACTTTTCCTTTGTCCTTTGTTGTTCTTCATTTAGCAATGGTTCTCTCAACTGATACTGACTTGGAGGCATCCAACCAGGCCCAAACTGTCCCAATGCTTCACAAAATAACCTAAAAGGTTCATTGTCAATTGCATTGAATGCAATATTTGACTGGTAGACCCATCGAGCACAATATTGGTGTACAACATGTGTCTTCTCCTTCGAAATAGCATCATGGATACTCTGTTGCCGTTTCTATGCAGCCAAAGAAGCTTCAGGGTTAATGATGGTGGCAAACTGATCAATCGGACCTTGGAAGTGAGGAGTTTTAAGAGTTCCAAGCTCTCTTTCCAGTTCCTCAATGATGATGTCCTTATTTATATTAACCTCTGCCCTCATATCTTCCTCATGTTTCCTCTTCATACCTTTCTTGTTTTTTGCTTCAAAAATCGCCGTCTTACATTTCTCTTTATCCTCTTTAGTTGACAGTGGACAAGCAGAGACATTTCCCTTCAGATGAGCTATGTGCTCCTTCATTCTGTAGACACCACCAGAGAACTCTTTCCCACACAACTTGCATTTCACTTTGTCTGGACTTCTTGGATCACACAATACTCCATAATCCCATCCTACATCATTTGAATTTCGCTTTAGAGGTGGAGGAGGAGGTGTATCTGTTGGTGGATTATCCATTAGAGCCTAACCTGAAAAAACAAACAAACTCAAGTAAGAACTAGAAAACTAAGTCTAAAAAAAAACAAAATTGACTGGTTCTTATAAATTCAGAACCTAAGCTTCAAAGACCAACTCACAGAATCAATTCATATCATTGCCCAAATTAAAGAAACAAACTCTAATAACAAATTTAACTTCATCAATGTCGACTACCAAACAAACATGATTTTGACTCTTATAAATTCAGAAATTCAGAAACTTACTACCAACTTCATCAAACTCATACGCTTCAAACACCAACTCAAACAACAATCATCAATTGGAACTTGGTATATCTTTTAACACCAACTCAAACAATGTATCTATTTCTCTATGTCTAAAAGAAACATGTATTACCTCGAATTCGCTTCAATAAAGTAATGATGATGATAGACGAACTCGATTCACTGTGATTTGGTCTTAATTTGATGTGGATGGGGCTGATTAATCGCAATTAGGGTTTTTCTTGCGAAGAAAAATCTCCAAATTTGTTGTCGGGGAAGTGACGAGACCAAAAAAAGTTTGTGGCAACTGGCCTTGATATGCTTTTAATCGCCGATTTCTGTTAAACCACGGTCTCGGCGGTCAAAATTCGGTGTCCCGCGTAATTGATCCGATCAGCTCCAATTCTCCACGGTGACCCACCGCCAACGGTAAACTCGGCCGCCGAATCGTCAACTCGGGCGAGTTTTAGAACAAGGATTTTAACTATATGTGATCTATTAGAAAGTGATATTTAGCATGAATAAAACCAAATGCTCAAGTGGTGATTTACATGATCATTTGAAAATTCTTTGGAACATGTAAATGAAATGGATGTGACACAAGGGTGAAGCCTACGGGGTCATAGCATAGCGGGTAAACGATTGAAGTCAACGTAAAACCAAAACTTTGATATGTAATAATGCACAGGACAGGACTCAGGAGGTGTGGTCTTTGTTCGGGTTTATCTGTCCGAAAGTGTATTTATTGATCCAATTAGTCTCTCAAGAATATTATTTTCAAGCATAAATATTTACCAAAAGAGCAAAGTGAGGAGTCGAGAATAAAATAAATGGAAGTGAGTGTTCCTCTAGTTTGGGGCTTCTTGTAATGGCAACGTCGCACGGTCTACCGTCGCTGCCTCCGATGCATTCTCTCTCCTCTAAGCTCAGACCTTTCCTTTCTCTCGCTGCCCCGTTCCGACGGCGGCGGAGTCTCTCGTTTAGCGCTCTTCCTGCCAAGAAAGCCATCGACACGGCGTTGATGAAGGAGAAATGGTTGGATTCCCTCTCTCTCCCCTCACCGGACGACGAGTCGACTCGGGAGAATGCTGAGTCAAGCTGGGTCCTTGGGATTGACCCTGACCTGTCCGGTGCCTTGGCTCTCGTCAAAACCGACCACATGGGTGCTTCTTCTTCTGCTCAGGTCAGTCGCCACTTTCCTCTGGGATAAACCCTAGAATGGTGAAACTATGGGCTTTTAGGGTTTGTGAATTGATTTCAATTTATCCCAGCTGGGAATCTCGGAATTGTAATTTGTGAATATGAAGGAACCATTGATAGACTCAGAGTTGTTAATTTGTGTTTTTTTTCTTTGTTAAATCCGGATTAGGTATTTGATACTCCTCACCTCCCAGTTTTAGTTGGGAAAAGAGTTCGGAAACGTTTGGATGCAAAGTCAATTGTGCAATTGATTCAGAGTTTAGATCTTCCCTCTGGTAACAAAAATGCTCTTTCTTCTTGTGGTATATTTTGGGTTAAATTTAGAAGCAGTTTTACATGTTTTGTGTTTAACAATGTAGGAAGTAGGGCATATATAGAGCAATCCAATCCCTTTCCCAAAGATGGGAAACAGGTCAATATTGAGTTTTTCTTCACTTGTTGGTGTTTATTTGTTGTTTAAACTGAGACGTTTGTGTTTTCGTGTCTTAGGGTTGGTATAGTGGAGGATTTGGATATGGATTATGGATAGGAACACTTGTTGCATCAGGATTTTCTGTTGTTCCAATTCCTGCATCCTTGTGGAAGAGGCATTTTCAACTCGCTGGTGGAAGCTGCTCAAAGGTGATTGATTGATCCTTACTGTCAAGTTTTTATGATTTTATTGAACAAATTTTTCTTTTTCTTTTTAATATAGGATGATAGCAGACGAGTTGCATCAGAATTGTTTCCATCGCTTAGTTCGCAACTCAAGAGAAAAAAGGATCATGGTCGAGCTGAGGCACTGCTCATTGCTGCATATGGTGAAGCCCTTAAACCAGTAAAGTTGCTCAACCCGCCGCAAGAATTGGTCTCTCACGTTAACTACTTAGAAATCTAGTCACTGGAGGAATCGGACATTGTTTTAGTTTTCTTGGCTCAACACATTAATTTCTTATTAAGCAATTACAAATTGTAGTCAACACCTAACTTTACTAATTGTTTTTGTCAAGACTCTCTCAAATGAAAAAAGAGAAGAAAGATATAGAACTTTAGTGCCCTGCATGTGCAGATATTACCAAGACCAAAGCCAACCAAAACTCATTTGATCCAAGTTTTGATATCACCATGACTTTCTTCTATCATACAAGCCGTCATCTTACTTGCCTTGCTTCATTCATTCCCTCAAGTCTATGGCTCTTGTGCTGCAAAATTTTAATACTGTGAACACGATGGAGGAGGAACAGGGAAAACAGATAAAGCATGATTCCGCTATTGTTATACCCAAAACAATCCATAAGCAACATATAACCAATTGTCAAAGATAAGAGAGAGAGAGATGTTTCAAGCCAAGTAAAGTTTCTTTTGCCCGTTAAGACCTTCCTTTTCTGAAAGTAATCTCAGTTAAAAAGTTGTTGAAATGAAATAAAATCTTAGACCATGAAATTGATCCAAGGAAAATGAATATTGGTTGCTCATACTTAAAAGTTGAGAGCGAGGGTCCTCAATAATTTAGAAGTTGCCTTAAAGCATATTAAAAAAAAAAAGAGGCAGTGATAATCGGTACACCTTTTCTTGAGGGTTAAGACACCCATTCCTGTTCTTCATCTCGTTCTCCTCATCTTTTCGATGTTTATGGGAATGCTTCTCCTTCATATCTTCTTTATCTCTTCGCTTCTCTTTTTCTTTATGGTTTTTGTGCGTCTTCTCTTTTTATCATTGGCAGCACTACTCCTGGATTTTGATCCGACAGTAGGAACTTCTTTCTCATCCTAAAGAATACCAAAGAAAAAGCTGAGATTATATATTGTCAAGATAATGTGCACCCAACAATGGAAGTGATATCTTGCAGTAAAAATCATGGTGAGCTACTAACTTGTAGCGGTTAATAAGATCAAAGGCACCAGTCAGTTCTTTTGGCCCTACAAGAGCAAAAGATGAGAAAATGTGTCACACTGACTCATCCAAACATTATTTACAAGGAGGGATGCATAAAAGAATACATTTGTACCATAGTCTACTGAAAGGGTAGGGTCGTCTTACGGGGCAAGCAAGCGCGCCATTTTGTATACATAAAAACTCATGATGCCAGTGGATCAAAGACAAACAGAGAGACTATATGTATTGCAAAACATAAACTTGCATTCAAATGTCATGTCTTGAGAACCTCGGATTTAGTACTCTGCGGACTTGCAAACGACAACAGCTTAAACAGAGAAGAAAATAATGATTCATCATTGAAAGATGACGCAACAGCTTCAAATCCTCTAATGTAAGAAAAAGTAAGGCATGGATTTCCACTGCAACAAGTCGTCTTCAAGAAAAGCAATGAATCATCAAGAGAAATGCAGAACCATGTCGCTGATCTGTGATTAACAATGAAGCGGATGGGCTTGCCAATCAACGTTCTGTAGTAAGAAGCATCAGGGAGTAGAACTCCATCGACCTCGCTAAGCTTCACATTCAGTTCCAGTGGAGTTGTCACAGACGTGCAACCAAGTAGTTCAAATTTATATTGCCTATGTATCCTTCTCGATGAGAGTATGTATAATATCTGAACTTGAGAGGTAAGCAACTGGAACAATGTACCAATCAAAGAATCATCAATACACTGATGACAAAATCTTCTGTAACTTCAGCAACCTCGAGCCAAACTCCAGGTCATATGAAAACCAAAAAACTTGATGGTGTTGGATTATGTTATTGTAATCCGAGAGATTGTCTTCTGGAGGCCATGACAATGATCCATAAGGGAAACCAAGTGATGTGCTCTTAACTACATGACATGAAGAATAATCACCTCTTTCCCACAGCAAAGTAAACCCTCCACTGCTGTCCATACCTTTCTGGATGTCTCTCTAAACAGGGCTTTGGTGACAGCAATATGGTGGGGCATTTGATCATCTTCTCGTAAGAGATTCCTTTCGGCCTCGTATTTAATCTTGACAAGGTGGAAAACCTGCATTTCATCTTTACCTTGTCTCCACCAGTACATATTGCCATAATATCTTCAATTTCTAAGAGCCAATTATACACCATATTCACATCAACATCGATATGGGTCAAATCCAATGAAAGATCATCCTCTATAATCAAAACAGCTTGAAAAATATATGAATGACCGATCTCTTTTGTTTCCGCTACTCAGACAATGTCTAAGAAACACCATAACTAGACCAAGTCTAAGCTTCGGTTTTAGCAAAGGCTCTTCTATATTACCTTCTAGACTGCAATTTACCAGCATAAAGTTGTAACTATTTTGACTAATATACTCTTAAGCAACACCAAAATTCAAAAACACCTCAAGTTCCGTGATCATTATGTCCAGACGTGAAATGTCTTCATGATCCTTACTACACCAGTAGGCATCTTAATACCATCATCAATGTTCATCAGCTTTTTCTTTTCCACCACACAATCATGCCCTATCACCTCCGCATCAAGACCAAATGTGGATAGTTCCAATTGTTGATATATCATTGCTGCTCTTTCACTCATGTTGCTTATATCTAGATTAATCTTGTTGAGCTCTACCAAATAAGCATCCACACATGGTACCATTTTTGATCCAACAAGTAACTCTATCTCACTTGAAAAGGTTTGCATCTCTTGAACACGCAGCAACATACGCTTCTTATTCTCACAACCATAGATTTCCAGCCCTATCCATGCTGCTAGATTAAAACCAGAACACACGTGAATCTTAAGCCATGCTTTCACTATCCAATCTCTAGTTTTCTTCGCCAGTAGAATGGACGTCTCTAGATTAATCTATAAACTCATAAGTGAACTCATTTCATGAGGTTTTGTAATCTCCGGCATTATGTGTGATGAGACCTCTCGAATTATGATGCTCTCACAAAAAGATTTCTAATTCTGCTAAAACTTCATCGTTATGGACACCAAAGCAAACCAATAACTTCCTAAACATCTCTGATGCAGCACATCTATTTTTTTGCCAGGAGCAAGCAGGACATTAACGCCATAATCCATTCGAAATTCACCCAAGAACAATTCACTATGTGGCTGCAATTTATTTTTTCTCATTTCTTCCGAGTCAGAAGCTATTACATGAGGATATGGAACAACTTCAACCATATACAATACTTGGTCTGGCTTTGGATTCTTCTCTATAATTGATTTTTATCTCGCAGGACATCGTAGATTTGCTTCTGCTCCTCCGCTTGCATATTCTTTTTCATCTTGATTAACAGCTCTGATACCAATGGATGATAGTCCAAGGACCTTGAAGCTCTGATACCAATGTTACGTGATTTGTGAACCAAGGTACAACCCCTAACTAGAACCTTACCGCAAGCTCCAAGAAAGGGGAAATCAGAGACTAGGAGATGATCACAAGAGAAGAAGGATCAACTCCATGATAAATCAGAAGATAGAGAAATTGAAGATGATGAAATTATTTTTGATTGAGTTTCTGAAAAATGCCTTCCATATAATGTTGGAATAAGCTTGAAACACAAGCAATCCTAAAGAAATTAGGATTATGAGATATATTTAGGAGTTATCTAAATATGTTATAAGAGCTAAGAAAAGAAAATTATCCTTTATGAGAATAAGGAAGTTTTGTGTAATCTTTTCTATATAAGGAGATGTCAAAGTTGTGGCATAACTCATGAGTTTGAGAGATTTGAGAACTTTAGGTTTTGAGTTATTTTCCTAAAGTTAACAAAGAGAGTTATTCTTTATTGATCTTGAGTTTTATCACCTTTCAAATTCTAGATTTGGTATCAGAGCTTTGTGCGATCCGAGAGAGATGGCAGATGGTGCTATTGTGGCAACGAGACCAAAAGAAGGAGTAGGATCTTCTTCTATTATCTGTCCTATGCTAACCACAACAAATTACACTATATGGACGATGCAGATGAAGATTGCACTCAAGGTTCATAAGGTATGGGAAGTTATCGAATCAGAAACAGACGATGGGGAGAAAAACAATATGGCCATAGCCTTATTATTCCAGTCCATACCAGAAAATCTTATTCTCCAAGTAGGGGAATTAGACACGGCAAAGAAAGTTTGGGAAGCGATCAAAGCAAGGCATGTGGGCGCAGATAGAGTTAAAGAAGCTAGATTACAAACACTCATGGCAGATTTTGATCGTCTTAAGATGAAAGACACTGAGAAGATTGATGATTTTTCTGGAAAGCTGTCTGAAATATCATCAAAATCAGCTGCCTTAGGAGTAAATATTGAAGAATCTAAATTAGTCAAGAAATTCCTCAACTGCCTTCCTCGAAAGAAGTACATACATATAGTAGCTTCTCTTGAACAAGTATTAGACCTTAATACTACAACCTTCGAGGACATCATAGGTCGTCTTAAAGCCTATGAAGAAAGAATCTGCGAAAAAGACGACGTCCAAGAAGATCAAAGCAAAATTATGTATGCCAATATGGAAACTCAAAGTAACCGAGAATACAATGGGGAGTACAATAGAGGAAGAGGATGAGGAAGACGGTTCTTTAACAGAGGAAGAGGTCGCGGGAGGTTTAATGGTGGACGAGATGCCTCACGCATTACGTGTTTTCGGTGTGACAAACTAGGACACTATGCATCAAGCTGTCCTGATTGCCTACTAAAACTACAAGAAGCTGATAACAATGATACTCAAGATGCAGATGAGCTGATGATGCATGAGGTTGTTTTTCTCAACGAACAACAATGCTTACCTAGTAAATTTGAAACAAACTCGGGAGAGGAGAACATCTGGTATCTTGACAATGGAGCTAGTAACCACATGACAGGTGATCGAAGGTATTTCAACAGAATTGATGAGTCTGTTACTGGAAAAGTAAGGTTTGGGGACGATTCTCGCGTTGACATCAAAGGCAAAGGGTCAATTTCTCTCATCGACATGTATGGTGCACCTCGAGTGATGACTGATGTTTATTATATTCCGGATTTAAAGAGTAATATTATTAGCTTGGGATAGGCTACAGAGTCAGGATGCGACATAAGAATGAGAGGCGGATTCTTAACAATGCGAGACTCCGAAGGAAAACTACTTGCTAAGGCAGAAAGGTCAAGAAACCGCCTATACAAGGTTCGTATGGGAATACACAACAATGAGTGTTTGCATCTAGTAGAGATAAGTGAATCAAGTCGATGGCACGCGAGATTGGGACACATAAATTTCGAGACTATCAAATCCATGGTACAAAGAGAGCTTGTTCAAGGAATCCCACACATTGTTTTTGAGAAGAAACTTTGCCGATCATGTCTACTTGGACAACAAACAAGACAAGTATTCCCTCAAGCTACCTCATACCGAGCAAACAGAATCCTTGAACTGATACACGGAGATCTCTGTGGTCCTACAACACCAAGCACTACTGCAGGAAAGAGGTATATCATTGTTCTCATTGATGATCACTCAAGGTATATGTGGACGATCCTTCTAAAGGAAAAGAGTGACGTTTTTGATAAATTCAAAGTGTTCAAACGTTTGGTGGAACAAGATTCAGGAGTAAGAATCAGAACTTTCAGGACAGATAGAGGAGGAGAGTTCGTATCACAAGAATTTAACAACTTTTGTGATAATGCTGGCATAAGACGACATCTTACTGCCCCATACACTCCACAACAAAACGGTGTGGTTGAAAGACGAAATAGAACCCTGTTGGAGATGGCGAGAAGCATTCTAAAACATATGCATGTACCAAACTACTTGTGGGGTGAAGCAATTTGACATTCAACCTATCTTTTAAATAGGATAGCCACAAGAGCACTCAAAGACAAGACTCCATACGAAGTACTCAAATCCAAGAAACCGAGCATCAATCATCTTAGAATCTTTGGGTGCATTAGCTATGCAAAGGTAGAAAAGCCACTATTAAAAAAGCTGGACGATAGATCAAGGGTGCTTATTCATTTAGGGACAGAACCAGGATCAAAAACATACCGACTTTTAGATCCGCAATCTCGTAAAATCATAGTGAGTCGAGATGTTGTGTTTGATGAAATAAAAGGCTGGAACTGGAGTCATGATAACTCAGAACAAGATAAAAGTTTCAGTGTTACTCTCGGAGATTTTGGGAATCACAGTATCCAAGAAGAAAGTGAGGGTCTCGAAGATGAAACAGAGGAACATAGAGATGGCGAACATGAAACATGCAATGATAGTGATCGTTCCAGAAGTCATGAACAAGATCATGAGCATGAAACTACTACAGAAAGTCAGCAACCACCGGTTCTAAGAAGAACACAAAGACCAATTACGAAGCCAAAATATGTAGAGGATTATGTCTTACTTGCTGAGGAAGAAGGAGAGATACTACTTCTTTGTCTAAATAACGAGCCAAGAAACTTTAATGAAGCAAAAGAGTCTGAAGAATGGACCGATGCGTGTAAGGAAGAGATTAGCTCTATTGAGAAACACAACACTTGGAACCTCGTTGATCTACCTGACGGAGTAACACCTATTGGGCTGAAGTGGGTATTTAAGCTAAAAAAGAACTCATATGGTAGTATCAATAAATATAAAGCTCGTCTCGTTGCTAAAGGGTATGTGCAACAATATGGAGTTGATTTTGAAGAAGTCTTTGCCCCAGTGGCACGGATTGAAACTATAAGACTTCTTATCAATGTTGCAGCATCGAATGGATGGGAAATTCATCATCTGGATGTCAAAACGGCATTCCTCTATGGAGAGCTTAAGGAAACTGTTTACGTGATGCAGCCAGAAGGTTTCGAGAAGAAGGGAAGCGAGAATAAAGTCTATAAGTTGAACAAAGCTTTATATGGTCTAAGGCAAGCACCAAGGGCGTGGAACAACAAACTAAATCAAATACTTATAGAGCTGCAGTTCATAAAGTGCTCAAAAGAACCATCAGTCTATCGAAAGGAAGTACGTGAACACTTTCTTGTCATAGCAGTTTACGTTGATGATCTTTTTGTCATTGGAACAAATCTGGAAGTTATTAACAACTTCAAAGAAGAGATGGCCTCTAAATTCGAGATGAGCGATCTCGGAAGATTGACGTATTATCTTGGAATAGAAGTAGCTCAACACGACAAAGGAATCACGTTGAGCCAGAGAAGGTATGCTCTTAAGATCTTAGAAGAAACATGAATGAAATATTGCAACGCACCAATGGAGTCAGGGCTGCAATTATCGAAAGCAGAAAATGAAGAAGAGATTGATGCATCTATGTTCAGAAAGAAAGTTGGCTGTCTCCGATATACTTGGTTCATACAAGACCAGATCTTTCATATTGTGTGGGAGTGCTAAGTCGATACATGCAAAGTCCTAGAGACTCACATAGAACTGCAATGAGACAATGTCTAAGGTACTTGAAGGGAACTACTTCTCTTGGTTTGACTTTCGAAAGGTGCTCCAGAATTCCAAGGCTAGTAGGTTATAGTGACAGTAGCCATAACATTGATCCAGATGATGGGAGAAGCACAACATGACATATCTTTTATCTAGGAGAAAGTCCTATCTCGTGGTGTTCAACCAAACAAGACGTTGTAGCACTCTCTTCTTGTGAGGCAGAGTTTATGGCCGGAACTGAAGCAACAAAATAGGCAATTTGGCTTCAGGATTTGTTCAGTGAGATCATTGGAACGACAAGTGAGAAAGTCACCATACGAATCGATAATAAATCAGCAATAGCTTTGACAAAGAATCCAGTGTTTCACGGGAGAAGTAAACACATACAAAGGAGGTATCACTTCATAAGAGAATGCGTTGAAAATGGGAGAATCGAAGTAGAGCATGTTCCGGGAGTTGAACAGAAAGCGGACATCTTTACAAAAGCCTTAGGAAGAATCAAGTTTAGAGAAATGAGGGAGCTCATTGGTGTTCAAGACTTGGAGAAAATCGAGTTCAAACTTAAGAGGGAGAATGTTGGAATAAGCTTGAAACACAAGCAATCCTAAAGAGATTAGAATTAGGAGACATATTTAGGAGTTATCTAAATACGTTAAACGAGCTAGGAAAAAGAAATTATCCTTTATGAGAATAAGGAATTTTTGTATAATCTTTTCTATATAAAGAGATGTCAAAATTGTGGCATAACTCATGAGTTTGAGAGATTTGAGAATTTTAGGTTTTGAATTATTTTCCTAAAGTTAACAAAAAGAATTATTCTTTATTGATCTTAAGTTTTATCACCTTTCAAATTCTAGATATAAGTCACGATAGTTTCTGGTCTAAACAAATGACCTGAATTGTAAATTCATATAATTAAATCGGATGATTAAACCAAACCGGATGGGTAAATATAATTTCCTATCACATTCCCAAATTCTCAGAGGGTACCAAAATAATCGTTCCTTATGTTTCCTCTTTTATTGTTAAAACACCTAAGTAATACGCGAGTTTTTAATTATAATTTTATTTATATATAATTAAAAATAAAATAAAACACCCGTTATCGATAACCGATTAAATTAATAAATATAAATTTTATGAAAATGTAAGAAATATATATTAAATCTTGTTGATGTAAATATTTAGATTTTGATTGGTTATTCGCACATTTATTTTGGATATTGATTAGTAACTTTATTTCAAACTGGATTTCAACTCAACATATTTCATCTCGCAATACAACTCATCTACTTCTTCTATCATATTAAAATAAATTTTTACTCCATGCATTTCTTGTCAATGAATAAGAACCAAAAGTTTCATATCAAAACAATATATGCATAATGCATTATATCAAATTTATGTCTATATATGTCATTAGTATTAAACAAATAGTAAGAAAATTAACAAAACATATTAGTAAAAAAATAAAAAGGTATTATAAAAAATATATAGAAATTAAAAATTTGACACATTTCGTAATCTCATGAATATCAATTTTTCATATGTCACACTAATACTTTTAATAAATTAGGAATAATTCATCTTAGTTTCCTTTTTTAGTATTTTGATTTATATTTTTTTTAATTTTTTAATAATATGTCTTAACTTATTATTTTTTTTAGTTACGCTACAATATGATATAAAAAATAAATAATGTAAAGAAAAAAAATTATATTTTTTATATTAGTATATTGACACGAACATCATTTTTTCATATGTCACACTAATACTTTTAGAATTTAGAAATAATTCATCTTATTATCCTTTTTTAGTCTTTTTGATTTATATTTCCTTTTATTTTTTTTAATAATATGTCTTTTTTTTTTTTAAATTATTATTTCCTTTTAATTACGCTACAATTTGATATACGAAATAAATAATGTAAAGAAGGAAAATTATATTTTTTAAATTAGTATATTGACTTGAATATCTATTTTTTCATATGTCACACTAATACTTTTAGAATTTAGAAATAATTCATCTTATTTTCCTTTCTCAATCTGTTTGATTTATATTTCCTTTTATTTTTTTAATAATATGTCTTATTTTCCTTTTTTGAACTTATCATTTCCTTTTAGTTATGCTACAATTTGATATAAAAAATAAATAATGTAAAGAAGGAAAAATTATATTTTTTAGGGACAATCTCAAAACTGCCACATTCAAAATTGACTTTTACAAGCGTGTCACTCCCATGTGGCCATTTTCATTTGTGTCACTTTTTAAAAACGAATTGTCTACTTTACCCCTGTCAAAAACCTCTGAATCAAACTTCGTTTTCTCTCTCTTTCTATGTGAAACTCTAAACCCTAAACCCTATCAAACGATGTTCTTCTTTCTGATCTTTTTTTGTCTTACAGTTAATTACAAAACTGTAATTAGAAAGATTTTGTAAGTTTTAAAAGATAATTAAAAGGTTTTATAACCTAATTTTGATGTTAGAATCTCTGTTACATGACTGCATCTAAAACTGGGGACTATTGATCTCTGTAATTGCAAACACAAGTGCTTTATCAGGTTTCTGTAAAAGGTTTATAAGGTTTTTTAAAAGTTTTATAAGTTTGATTATAAACTGTAATTAGAAGATTTTGTAAAAGCTTGATTATAAACTGTAATTATAAGGTGCATTTCTTTGGTTTTTGGATTGGGAAAGTAGTCGAATTTATAATCCTCTTGATCGGAAAATTGAAATATTTTTGTTGTTTATTGGGTTTTATTTGCAAATTTTGTAGTTGGTGATGCATAAATCACTGACCATTGTCGAATTGGGAATCAAACTAATTTGACTTTATATTTTTTCCATGTTTGATATATGCCATTAATGATCCCGTCATAATCTAAAGCTTTCCATTGTTTTGGTCAAGTTCTTACTAAATGTTGGTTCTCTCGTTTCATTCTTTTGAAGGTTTTTTCAACTGCAGCCGATAATCAGACACAAGTTAGAATCAGGATGCTTCAAGGTGAATGTGAAATGGCATCAGCCAACAAGCTCTTGGGAGAATTTGATCTAGTGGGAGGCAGTGATCAATCTCTAGAGGCAGAGTACGAGGAAGTGAAGAAGTGAAGATGAGTGTATGTGTGTAGTAGAATGATGTGCTAAATTTCTTGTGTGTAGTAGAACAACATGTTCACAGGTAATATTGGAAATGGTCTACGAAATTCGTCCATGTTGCATCTACTGACATGTCAATTTTATAAGGTGTTTTTTGCTAGAATTTTTTTTATAAGGTGTTAAAAGGTTCTATAAGCTAATTAATAAAAGTAAACTCATTGTTTTTAGTAAACACAAATATTCTAATGTTCCAAAATTTCGCCGTAGTTTTCAGCTAATTTTTAGTAACATTGAGAGCTTCGAGTAAATTATAAAATTTACTTGAAGCTCTGATATGTCACTAAACATTTATACGTTATCAACTATTATTACATTTAAAAAAGTTTTATAAGTTGATTTATACGTTATAAATACAGTTTTGTAAGCTAGTTAAAAGGTTTTATAAACTAATTTTATAAAATTATTTTTATAAGGTTTTGTAAGGAACTTAAAATTTTTTGTAAGTTTGTAAGGTGTTTAAAAGGTTTTATAAAACCGATTTATAAAATTAACATCATTGTTTTATAATGTATGATGTTAAAAGGTTATAAACTGATTTATAAAACTATATTTATAAGGTTATGTAATTTTTATAAGGCGTTTAAAAAGCTTTATACGATATTTAAAAGGTTTATAAGGTATTTAAAAGGTTTTATAAGGTATTTAAAAAAATTTATAAGGTATTTAAAGATTTTATAAGGTTATAAACTGATTTATAAAACTATATTTATAAGGTTTTGTAATTTTTATAAGGTATTGAAAAAAATTTATAAGGTATTTAAAATATTTATAAGGTATTTAAAAGGTTTATAAGGTATTTAAAAGGTTTTAGGTATAAAAGCATATATGGTTATATATCTGATTGTGATAACTTACAGAGGAATTATATGTTTAAAAGCAAACAGAAAGACAACTAACTATACAAAAACTACAACATAGCTAGCTAGAGATGCATTTCAACAAAGTTTAGTAAGAAATTTTGAATAAAGGCAACTAAAAGTATGGCCTAATCTTTTTACAACTTAAGAAATGAACTCATGTTCACACTATGCACAAACATTAAGAAGAACTAGTTACTTTTGAGGTGTCAAATAAACAGCTTCTGAGCCCACATTGCTTCATCTTTGCTTCAGATCAACAAAGCTGCTCAAATGGTAAATGTAATAAAGATCCACCTGCACAAGTTGATTAAAGTCTAACTAAGCCTTGAGGCTAAAGAAAATTTCTAAACATTAGAATTCATCATCGAAACACAGAAACATACCTTTAGTGGCATCCCATTGCTTATACGATCCAGTAAGCATTGAATGTAACTACGAAAATACACCAAATAGAAATCCAATCCTTGTTTAAATAATTTCATGATACTTACAGGCCATGATAGATATGATTTTCACGTTAGATAAAAAAAACTTGCTATATCTCCAAACTCATAGTATATAAAAGAGAAGAAAATATATATGTCATCATTTGAAGATGGATTATGGCCGAAAACCAGCCCAACAACGCCCTGTACAAGTTCTCAAAAAAAGTTAAGAACAAGCATAAATACCGTAAATTTTGTAATGATGTTGTTCAAGTAGCATAACAACATGTCAAGAATTACAAAATGGTAAGAAGTTCTCTGCCGCTTTCATGTTAAGTAGTACACTAGTAGTCACTCTCTCCACCATTGAGAGAGATGGCGAGAATCGAACAGCTTACAGACTATGCAATACGAACAGGATCAGACAAGAAAGATAAATCTTCAATCTAGTGAACAGCGACAGATCGAGCCGATCTCTCCCTCAATAACTTCCTCATTAAGCTCCTCTGTCGTCTTCGCTCTGATATTTTTCAATTCCGCCTCTCTTATCGAAATCATCACCACCGTCACCGTCGAGAGTTTACGAGACGACGACATCGTTGCCGCCGGAACGCGAGCAAAAACCTGGTGCTGGATTCTGACACCGAGATCGTCGATATCAGAGGAGATGAGTGTCGTCGATGGCGAGATCGTGAACTGGAAAATTAGGGTAAATTCAATCAAGGACATTTCGGGAATATGATATAAAAGAAGTGGCACGCTTGTAAACTTTTTCAAATGATGGCATTTTAAAAAGTGGCATCCCTTTAGTGGCATTTCTTTAAAAAAATTTATTTATTATATTAGTATATTAACACGTGTCACAATCTAAATTAACAATAACATGTGTCACGATCTGGTGAGTTATAATTTTGCATACGTGTCGCGCTCACGTTGAACACATCCTACTTTATATAATAAGTGTATTCACAAACATGTTTGTAATATTAAAACATAAATATTCGAATATCAATTCAATTTTCAATTTAGCCAATCACTTTATTATCGAAACACAAAAACATATTTGAGTTTGAATGTGGTTGTAATCTTATTATTTTCAAATATAAATAAACAAACCAAAATTATCATGACCATATTTACGTGTTAAGAAATATATTGTTCTTAGTACGTTATATTTTGAATAACATATAAGAATTTAAAAAGAACATAACATTGCAGGGTACTAAATATCATAGGAATGAATTTACTTTAAAAAAAAAATTATTTCACAATCACATCTTAACTTCCGGATATCAGAATGAACAATGGTCATACCAATATGTAAATATATAATGTTTCTAAGTACGCCAATCAACCTTTTAAAAACAAATGAAAATTTTCTAGATTTTGAATAGAAAATTAATAATACATCAAAAAGAAAAAGAAAAAACAAATGAGAGATAATCGTATGGACGCCTAATCTATTACTCGGTGTGCGAATTACAAGTATTGCATGTGTGTTATTTATTTTGAATTCGTCTACGCGTCGTCTTCGCTCCAAAAAGTCTGGAGTTTGTATAAAGCCTTGACAAATATAACCACAAAAAATCTGATTTAAAACCAATCCACATAAATTCAATTATGATTATTGCGTAGCAATTTAAAAAATAACAAAGCGACAATGCAACCAAATACGACACAAGTGACCATGTACAATAAATAACTAAAAATATATATTTATCACTCATCATCCATTTTGGAACCAATCGATCTGTCAATCACCTTGGAAGGAAGCATGAATACTATACTGATACGAAACAAATTCATCTCTGCATCCTGTGTGGAGAGAAAGAAAACATGAATATATTTATAAAATTAAAAATATTAGAATATTGATTATTGGTTAATTTTACAAAATACATCGTCATTTATACGTTTTTATTACAAATAATACATACAAAGTAAACCAAATTACGGTATTATCATGTATCAAATATTACGAAGATGGATTTAAGATTCATAAAAAAATACAATTACATCTTACCATGTATGAGAATGTATAACAATCGTCTTCTTTTATGTTTCTAGGTATTAAAAACTATCGTGGATCTAATGGACAAGACTGTGATTGGAAGTATATATATATATATATAACTTTGCGTAAACATCATATTGTAGAATGGAAACACACAAATATAACTTAAAAACGAAACATAAATTGATGACTTATAATTAGAGCAATCAAATCCAATTTTTTTGGTATCCAATTTTACCGGTTTATTATGAAAATTCAAAGCACTAAAAACTATTTGTATTTCGGTTTGATTTTTGTTTGTCTTTACCAATTTGTAGATGTTTTTGAATGAAGTTTCAATTCGATATGATAAATTTAATAAATGATTTGGTATATGTCTTCGTTTTATCTTTTTATAAAAATTGAAACTTATAATTCGTTTTGGTTTTGTTTTACATAATTATATTTTTGTTTGCAACGACATTCAAATAGAAGAACCAAAAATTCGATTTAGTATTATAAATGCAGACAAATCAACAAACTAATAATAACCCTAAACCAACCCTCCCTCCCTCCCTCCCTCCCTCCCATCGATGGATAATAGAGAAACTTGTTGAAAGAATGGTACCGATATTGTCTGGATATAATATTATTGTTTGTTAGTAATTACCTTACTTAGCTTTATTTTTTTTAGTTAATGGTCAAGTATATGATCGGTAAAACAATAAGCAAACATGGTTTGGTATGATTACGATTTCTGTTTTAATTCGAGCTTTTATCAAATATATTTTTAATTTTTAAATTTATTTAGGTTTTAGATAAAAAAAAAAATTATGTTCAGTTAAGCTCAAATTTAGATATGTTTTATTTGTTGTATACAAACAATAAAATCCATTTAAACCATATTGAGATATAATATAGCAATGACTTGATAGTAGATGACCAGTTTGCTACATTGAACCGATCGAGAGACATCTCTCTTTCTCTTCCTCTCATTCTCCCCCTCTCTCTTGCTCTATCTCCATATCCCTTTCTATATCTCGATTTCATTTGATAGCTAATAACACATGAGAAGCTGCAAAATCAGTAAATATTTTAAAACATAAAAGCCAGTCCAAAGATTATTATTTTAAAAATAAACTTATTGCAAAAAGAAAGAAAATAAATTATGAATGTTTAGTATAATTCATAACCATTTATTAATTTATTTTATAATTTTTAATCCGAAATTATATCTTCTAAGAATATCTTCAAAACTATACCTTTAAGAACATCTTCATCAATATCATTTTTTCTATTCATAATATGAAATATCCCTTAAGAAATTTGGAACCCAAGTAACTTAAGGAACATTAAATGACGACTTTATTAAAACCCCAAATTTATATTTACAAATACTCTTCTAAGCCTTTCTTTGTTGATTTTTACCAGTTTCCATCAAATCTGTTTTTTTCTCCCAACAAACCCAAATATCTTTAAGATAAAGATAAAGAACATTGAGTTTTGGGTGATAGAGACATAGAAACTCAACCTTCTAACGCATAACTAATCTTTGACATCAACAACACTAACATCTCCCATCATAATGTCATGATTGATACTACATAAGTGAAACATACTTTGAACGACCATTAACTAAACCACAAAAAATAAACGAAATTATTTTCATGATATATAACAAAGTTAGTTTTTAGGTCTAATTTTTTTTTATTAGTGGCAAATCTTTTATACAATCTATTTATTATGGTTATATATATATTTATTCGTGTGTTTCTTGTAATGACATTCTTCAGGTTGTGAAAAGTGATCAAACGATCATCAGAACACCCATAACGACGCTCTCAAGACTCAAATTCCAACATCAACAGGTTTAAAACCCATCAATGGTTTAGTGGACCAAGATCATGGCTTGCGGAACCCATGAGGGGACCACATGCTCTTTCTTGTGAGTCCGGCTAACAAAACATTTTGGTATATCTTCTTCCGATATGCATCGTATGGCTCATAATCTTCTTCTTTTAATTCCTCATCTTCACCTTCTTCGATCTCTCCATCGACATGACCTTCCACATATTCATCATCTTCATCTTCATATTCGCCATCATCTTCCCTTCTTCAAGTTCTTCATCGATACTATCATCGACATATTTAGTATCACAATCATTAGAATCACCGTGAACTTCTTCTTCCCCTCCTTCTTCATCGACATGCTCTTCTTTATTATCTCCTTTTTCATCGTGATCCCCATCTTCTTCAGATCCTGACTCGATCTCTTCTTCTACATAATCACTATTGTCATCATCAGATTCACCATCTCCATCATTGTACGTCACATTTTCTGCTGCATCGTAATCTCCATCTTCTTCTACATCATTACCATCTCGATCTCCACCATCATGCTCATTCGGTTCTTCATCAGAATCCAAATATTCCCCTTCAGATCCTTTAGAATCTAAACCATCTTAATCATACTCATGACATCCTAAATAAAAGCAAGTTATCATTAAATAACAAAAACACAACAATATCGCAAAAAAGAGAAAATAATTAAAAACAAGTTTGTGAGTAACTAACTAAAAATTAAAACCAAAAGAACAGAGCAAACTAAACCAAAAACGATAGTTACATGCACACGTAAAACAAAACGAATACAACATAAATTTAAACAAATCAGTCATATATCTTAACTAAACCGATCTTTATTTTGATACTTCTCTTGACATTTCGATGTCAAATTATCCATCTTTTACTGGTTATTTATGGTTGGATGGACTAACTCGGTGAAAATATATAGGATGAGATAAGAATTATTTGAACACAACATCTCCCCATAACGAAGGGGATTTCGAACATGTAAGGATTCTGCAAATTACTTCCGATCAATACCGGAAGCAACCGGAAAAAAAAAATCAAACACAAACGAATGCACAAAAAATGTATTAGGGTTCCAAGTTCCAAATATTATTTTACCAAAACAAAAGTTCTAGATATTAAGTTGAATAAAATAGAAAAACAGATTAGGGTTCTAGGATATTGTATAGTTTTTTCCGTAATTACCATATATATGAAATAATTATATACTGAATTATTTAACTTTCAAAATGTAAAAATAAAATGAACATAAATCTGAGTTTTTTTTACGGTATGTATAAATTTATAAAACTATTTGCTTTATAAAACAAAATTCTTTGCCTCAAACTTAATCACACCTCATCTTCAACCTCCAAGGATCATTGAGACCACTCATAGCTCTCCGCCAAACGGCACCGTTCCATCCACCACTCTTCCTCTTACCTTCTTCGACGCCCGTGGCTCACTCTCCCACTCGGCGAGTCTCTCTTCTTCTTCTCTTACCAAAGTTCAACCGATCGTTTCCTCAAAGACGTCGTCCCTAACTTCAAACAATCACTATCACTTACAAACAACCTTGGTCTTCGATAAACTTAGTAGCAACACACAACTAAACCCTGAAGAAAGCTTTGGACTTTAAAAAATTTACTCGACAGAGTTACCCTGAAGAAGACCATCCCTGATCTGTCAAGCAATGTCCTTAACAACGCCTGGACTATGCGGTATGAACACCGAATTTGACTTCGAAGACACACCAATTTCCTTCAATGTGTCAAAGTACTGAGTGACCAGAACCATATCTATGACGTCTTTAGAAGATGTCCCTGTAACAGAATCAAAGAAGGTGAGCACGCAGCCGCTGCTTCTCAGACCATCCACAATGGCTTGTCTCTAACGGGCTATGCCCAAACCAGAAAGGTATTTCGATTCAGCTTCTCCCTTAGCTCTCTTGATCTGCGGTATCTTTTCTGCCTTAGCTTTCTCACTGGTCGCCTCTATCATAATTGAAGATGTTTGTCCCTAGAAACAGAACATGTTAAAGATTCTGAGCAATTAAAAAGTCGAAACATGTATATCAACAATTGAGCATACCAACATTCATCTCATTCATTGCCCTCTTCACATGCACATCTTGTTCAATATCCACAATAAGCGTCTGAACTATCTCATACTCGTAATGTGACATAGCCTATTATACAAAACAGCAGATAGAGTCCATGTATATATTATTTTCTTCAAACTTTTTAAATTTTTGCTCAAGGAGATGGCTTTAAAGTCGTTTGGTTTACTTTTTCAAGCTCACTCTCAACGGTTTTACAATGTCTTTCTTTTGCACAAAGGTTGAGTCAAGATCCAGCTTAGGTACACTTGCTCATATCACTTTCCAAAAATAAATCAATGGTGAATTAGTAATTATCAGGCAAACACAAACCATCAAAGACATAAGCTTGAATCTGATTCCTCGTGTGACTAAACTTGTAAAAAGCATCTTGAGCACTCTCCGCTAAGCCTCGGTGTTGAATGGAAGCAACAACATTGAAAAAAAATTTATCTTACATAAACAATGAACACAAAATCAATAAAACCTTTAATGTCTCAAAACATATAGATTTTGGAGACACAAAAGAATATCCATGGAGCTAGCTCTTAATGTAATAATAATGGCGCAAACATTATTTAGAGCGCACAGCCGTCACACGAAAGGGAAAAAAAATTAAGAAATTGAAATTTATAATATATCAACAGACAAAATTAGAGAGATTTATGAGAGATTATGTAGTATATATAACAATTGAGTATATGAGAGATTACGGCACTGAAATAGCAAATATATTAGAAACAATGGAAAACCAAGAAAAAAGAAGAAACAAAATTCATACCTCCCTCGTGTAATAAAGATAAAACCTAATTTTGTCTGTTGATATATAATAACAGAAATTACAACAAAAAAACATCTGATTATTAGAAATAACTTCACCAAAAGAACGATGAGAGTAACAAAATTCATACCTGGAGTAGTGCTCAAATATCCGAGTAAAGAAAAATAAAATCACATCAGTAACAGTATATAAACAACAAAACACGGAAAGACAGAGAAACACAAATCGAACATACAAGACGAAAATAACGAAAATCTAATAACGCAGAAGAAAGTAAAAAAATACATAAAGTGAGCTAAACCCTAGGACTCACGTGTTATATATATAAGAAATTGTAGAGATGGTGGCTAGGGTTTTCCATAAAACATATTTGGTTTATGGGCCATAAGAGAATACGGGCTCAAACTCATTTAATTATTACCAAACGAATTAGAATTAGGGATATTTTTAGTAAAAAAATTCTGATGGCATGGAACGTAAATAAAAAAAATCCATTAATGGCATAAAGGTAATCTCAGATTCTGAGAGTGATTCTGGAGCCGCCACATGAGAAATCGCACTTGGTAAATAATAGTATGATTGTCACAGAAGCAATTGAATCTGCTGCATCTAAATATTTGCACACAGATTATTGATGGATATAAACTTTCAATTTTAATGCATATTAGATTAACTTATTCCGGATTACATAGTTGTTTTTGAGGTGGGCAAGAGAATCGAAGGGCACTGATTCGGGTAAAAAGGAGAAGTCGAGGCTTACCGAAAGCTGCTGGATTAGATTAATTCCTCCGATAGAAGAAGAAACTGGGATTTCTTTTCCTGTTGTCACCACCACATTATCAAGGATGCGGTCTAATAAAACAAGGGGCACGAATCAAAAAGGAAATAATAACTACAATTGACGTTGGATCTAATCATAGAGATCCAGTCCATAAAGATAAAAAAAAATTAAAAACGTTCAAAAGAGAAAAAATTAAACGGTCACTTTGATTGTAGAGATATCTTCTCCGAAGTCATCAAATGGCACAAAATCTCGAGAGTTATGGGTGGAGATTGGCAAAATGTAGGATCTTGGTTCTCTGGTTAATGATTTCGTGGTGTTCAGGGATGGCAGTGACTTATGGGCGTCTATACAAGGTTATGAATCGACAGAAACATAGTTCATGACTCTATACACGACAAAAGGTATTGGTTTCTGTCTTTTATTTTCTGGTCTTCGGTGAAGGATCTGGTCACGGTGGGTTCTCACTTAGGTGTGTCTGTAATAGGCTGTGTTTGGGTTAAGTGGTTGTTCTAGTTCAATGGCTCAAGTAGTTGTTTTGACAGGGAAGACAACCAGAGTTATTACTGAAATGGTTAAGGTTGCATCGATGAATGTGGAGAGAAGAATTCAACAATTCTCATTGACCCTCATTAGTCGTGTGTGAAATCCAAGATTCTAGAATATGGAATCATTGATTCACAATATGCCAAAGATTTGGAAACTTGAAGACAAGGCATTTGGAGCAGATTTAGGTAACGGAAAATTCCATTTCAATTTCCAATATGAAGATGACATTCAGAAGGTGCTGAGAAATTTCCCGTATCATTATGATTACTGGATGGTTTCAGTTGTGAGATGGGAACCAGTTGTTTCGAGTTGTTACCCATCCGAGATCACTTTCTGGACAAGAGTAAGGAATCTACCATTCCAATATTGGGCAGAAGGGACAATCCGTGCGGTTGGAAGTGCTTTAGGCAATGTAAGAGAAGTGGATGAAGATTCAGGGTGTGTGAGGGTCTCTTTTGACGATTTTAAGACGTTGATTTTCACAAATTTAATCCTTTTGATAATGGTGATGAGTTAAAAGTTAATATAGAATATGAGAAGCTTGCTAATTACTACCATCATTATTTTCTAATGTCTCATATTGTAGAAGTATGTCAAGAGTTGAGTGGACAGGTGGATGTGCCAAAAGGGATGAAGGAAGAAACGCAGAAGGATATGGGACAACATAAACCTTTTAGAGATGGCACTGGAGGCTGGGAGATTCCGAGAAAAATATCGGTTAAGAAGGCTCTTCACATGACTGATTTTGAGAATAATGAGATGGAACTTAGCTAACAGGATGTTGGGAATAGAGGTAGGACAACCTCTCAGAGTTATGAGAAAGCAGTAATGCATTCACGCGATTTTAGGGACAACAAAAGGGAAGGGGTTAAAATTGGAACAAGAGACGGGTACAATCGAGGGGGCAGATCGGAACAGTTTGAGAAGAAGTATAGATTTAAAGATGACATACCTCAAACTTCTGTAAGAGGTCATTCTTCAGCATGACAATGTTCCCTTTACTAATCAAGTACTGAAATGGATCATGTAGGGAATTTAAAGGCATTGGGATCAGACCAGTGTGTTATTGGTACGAATAAGGATCTTGGAGATGAGAAAGGTAAGGGCATTCATGATGGTGGTAAGGGTCATGAAAATGGTAACAGAAATGGAATAGAGGATCAGATGGATGAAGAAAATGATGACCTATTGGTGAAGGATCATATTTTACGGTTTTTCTTTCTCTGTAATGTTTTTCTTTGTCAGCTTTTTCAAACAAATCAGTTCAATTTCAATTACTAATGAAATTCGGCCCATATTAATTTCGAGCCCAAAAGTCCTGACCCAAAAATAAAAATAACTCGATCCAAATTGAGTCTGCTTATCGTGTTTTGTAAATCGTTAGTTAGGGTTCTATAACATAAACTGGGCTTTTGATTCGAGAGGAAATAGGGGATTTAGGTTTATCGATTTAGTGTTGGAGCGAGAAGGATTCTTAAGATATATTGGGATAATCGGTATTTTGGTTTCTGAAGCAGATTTGGGGTTTCAAAAGCGAGGGAGAGAGACGAATTGCAGAGGCCTGAGACACGATTTTACTGGAGTTGATTTGAACCAAAAGTAATTATTCATCTAGTCCAATCGCCGACGTATTTACAGCATGTAATGTTTTTCATATATTTTATTTACATCGATTGTTTGTGATTTGCAAGTTTGGGAATGGAGTCGATTGTTTGTGATTTGCAATGTAAAATTAGTTTGGTAGATGTATTAGAGTGATATATGAACATACATTAGTCATAGTTAATGTGTTAAAAATATCATAAAAAATCAGCATACAATTCGTTTGATGAAATGCTTGTAGATGGATTTAAGTTCGGGATCATCCAATAGCATTATAAGCATTCCTGTTGGAGCTCGGAAAATGTGTTTCTGTGGATTGCCAGCTAAGATATGAAAGCTTGGACGGATAAAAATCCAGGTCGAAGGTTTTTTGCTATGACCTATATCAGGTTTGTAATTCTATTAATTTATATTTTATTGCATAGTACAATAATGTTATGTGATGAAATAGTAAGTGGTTTTGGTAGAATGGAAATCATTGCAAAAACATTCGGTGGTTCGATGAAGAAGAGGTTTCCGGATGGCCATTTGGGATTAAGGTTTATCGATTTAGTGTTGGAGCGAGAAGGATTCTCAAGATAGATTGGGATAATCGGTATTTTGGTTTCTGAAACAAATTTGGGATTTCAAAAGCAAGGGAGAGAGACGAATTGCAGAGACCTGAGACACGATTTCACTGGAGTTGATTTGAACCAAAGGTAATTATTCATCTAGTCCAATCATAGTCGTATTTACAGTATGTAACGTTTTCATATATTTTATTTACATCGATTGTTTGTGGTGAAAGTTTTGGAATGGAGCTGATGAATTTCAATGTAAAACTAGTTTGGTAGATGTATTAGAGTGATATATGAACATACATTGGTCATAATTAATGTTTTTGTTAAAAATATCATAAAAAATTAGCATACAATTCGTTTGATGAAATGCTTGTAGATAGATTTTAAGTTCGTGATCATCCAGTAGCATTAGAAGCATGTCTGTTGGAGCTCGGAAAATGTGTTTCTGTGGATTGCCAGCTAAGACATGAAAGCTTGGACGGATAAAAATCTGGGTCGAAGGTTTTTTGGCTGTGACCTATATCAGGTTTGTAATTCTATTAATTTATGTTTTATTGCATAGTACAATAATGTTATGTGCTAAAATAGTAAGTGGTTTTGGTAGAATGGAAATCATTGCAAATTTTTTCGGTGGTTCGATGAAGAAGAGGTTTTCGGATGGCCAAAGAGAGCATTTATTGAAGCTCGAGATGAGATTTGCAAGAAGAATAGAATGATTGAGCATCTAACAAAGATAATCACAGAATTTCGTAGTGATTTGGAGAAGCAAAAAATGGAGATATCAACAATTGATAGTGAGGATGAAGAGAATATCGATAAGGAAAAAGAGAGTGTTTGGGTTCTTGAATGGAAGAGCAAGGTGGCGGATGTAGAAGTCATAGTGTTTCATGAACACTTGATCATAACAGGATTGACGGGACTGCTTATATGTGCCGTTGGAGCCATTCTTTTCATTTAGTGTTTATTGTAAAGTCTTGACGTCTTGAAATTGTAAGGTTATTGTCGAGTATTAAATTTTTATAAATTTAAAACTATTTTAATCACATAAATTTCCAATTCAATTTCATTTATCCCAAACTGGTTTTGACCTTTCAAAATTTTAAAACCATTTCAATCAAATAACATGGAGAATTTAACGATTAACGTAAACGGTAACTTAGACGAAAATATATTATCTCAGTCAATGCCTACAATATCGGAAGACAACTGTGGAAGTTCATACTTCACCATTTGGTCAATTAATTCATGATCAGATGCTGCTTCCCATAGATCAACTGCAATCCTGTGACGCACATGTTTAATGGTGGCATAAGGTAGGATCAAACTATCCCACTTGTGGCTTCGTTTATTTTTCAAATACTTCAGATATTCATTTTTGTTTTGCATGCCAAACATACAATTCATGAAACCAATACGATCTGACTTCAATCGGCTTAAAGATGTCTTCTCCCGAAATAAATACATTGTAGCATCCATATCCTGGAAAATATTTAATTGTTAAAGAACTAGTTTTACCACAACATGTTTGCGAACATTAAGTAATGCAAAGTTAATAACAATCGTTAAAACACACCTCGTTACCAAGCCATACTTTCCGTCCCATGACTCGATAGAATAATGCATTAATAACACTTGGATAAAAATTTAAGTTTATGAAAATGTAAAACCATGAGAATTAAATTGATTGGTTAAGCATAAAATTCTAATAATTTTAGAGAAAAATAATTGAGTGACTTACTCGTGCTTCATATACCACTCCATAAATCATTCCATCTATCTTCATAAACGAACACCAATACATCATCTTTGTTATTTTTACCCGCTTCCAACTCAATCTTTTTTATGAAATTATCTTTAATTGGGTTTGAAAGTAACAAAGAAGTTTAAAGTTATAAAGTAAAGTGTGTCGAGAGTTGACTAAATCATTCAAACTAGTTTGCTAATGGGCCCGAATCATCTAGGATCGGCTTCCCAGGCCGTCCTTAGCCCTTATCAGGGTCATTACAGTGTCCATTTCTCTCGAGGCTAAAACCCATTTCCTTGAGTTTTAACTTCTTTCTGGTTGTTTAGGACCACTTTTCCGGATCTTTTCCCGGATCTCTCTTCTTCTCCGACCATCTTTCGGCTGGAACTACTCAAACACTATGTGCTTCTTCCTCTGTCTCACCACTAAATTTCTTTCACCACTTCACAAATACTTCGTGGACCATCTTTCGTTCGGCCCGAAGTTACCCGTTTCCTTTCTTTCCATTTTCCGACAATCCTTTTTCTTGCTCTCCACGACTCCCGTGGTCTTTTCTCTTCTTCTCTCATTTGCCCTATTTTCTGATTTGAGCGTCGGAAAACACCCCCCAATCGTGTTTTCCGAAGGTCTTCACGTGTTTGTTGATTGCGCAGGAGCAGGTCCCCCCAGTGGTTGTTTAAGAGGACTAAAAATCCCCGAAAGATTGTAGATAATTAAAAATTAAAATGCAAATAACATATATTTAATAGAAAACATAATGACATAAATTGATAAATAAACTTAAAAATACATATTTGCTTCGCGACAAGAAACATGTAGGAAAGTTGTAAAGTTGTAAAACGTACGTTTGGAGTTCTCCAATATTGTTTTGCTATTGTGAAAGGACTCATTCGTTTTTGGAGAAAAAATATGCTACATGACATAATGACTATGTAATATGTTTTGTTATTTTATATGGTGTAATGTATTTTTATATATAATAATTTAAATTTAAATAATATCCATAATTTATTGAAGTGAAAAAAAAACAGTTGGGGTCAATTTGTAAATTTTAAAGATAAAATATATTATTAACAGTTAATAATGAAATTGAAAAAGAGAATATACTAAGAATATTTTCTTTTGATGTAAAAAATGGTGTAATACATTGGAAAGAAACCCAACACCATTTTGAAGTTACACTATTTTGGCGTAGAAAATAGCGTAATATATTGGAAATGCTGTTAGGTAGGGACATAGCTGTTAGGTACATACTCATCAAAACCAGTGGAGCTACTAGCGCTTTTGGATAAATATTTGCCCCAAAAATTAATAAACACAGGAGCGATCCCAAGCACGTGCTTGACCAGCTTCTATTCCGGGCCGGCTCTGGGTATGGGTGGGACGATTCCGAATATCCTGGAATTTTAGAGTATTCGAATTTGTCGTAAAGTATCGGAATCCGGATATGTGGCTTCTGGATATCCGGTATTCGACAAAAAATCAGGATATCTACAGATATCTGGATCCGAAAATAACAATAAAATAATTAAAATACTAAAAACTTTAAAAAAATGTATAAATTAAAAATTTGAATGATATTTTTCAAAATAAATATGATATATTAGAAAAAGAACTAAAATCAATTTATATATATTTCTATATATATAAAAGTAACTTAATATATGTAAAAAAAATATATGTTTTTGATATATTTAATGCGTCCGGATCCGGATTCGGATATCCGGACCTTGAAATTTTACTATTCGGAAGCGGATCTATTTTTCACGAATCCAAGATTTTACTATCCTTATCCGGATCCGGACACTCCGGATATCCTATTTTTCGGAGCGGATCCCGGATCGAATCTCGGATCTCGGATAATAATTCCACCCGTGCTCTTAGGGTTTTGGTTTGTTTGACATGGGTTATTCTCTCTGGCCGGTTAATATGCTCTCGTCTTTTCCCAGCTCTTAACCGCCGCAGCTGTAGTAATCGACGCCATAGTTGCCGCACCCTCCGTATCTCTCTCATCAACCATTTTTATTTACCACATTGATATGACAAGATTGATCATATCTAAAGTAGGATTATCTTGCTTGTTGATTTGTTGGAACATCTGATAAATCCTATTGGGCATCTGATTTTTCTGCAGTCAAAGATGGGTAGCGAAAGTGAGAAAGGGAGAGAAGCAATTGAAGAAGATATAGTCTGCTTGGATGAGTCTTTCTTCATCAACGATGAGTAATTGTTACCCAGAAAAAAACAATCAAAATGTTTGTTTTTATTTGGTTTTTAACCTTCACCAAGTATCTGGTTTGATGCAGTTATCAGTTGACGACGTTTACCTTTGGGTCCCATGTTCTTGAGCTCTACTGTCTCCAATCAGCTTCAAGTGAGTTGCGTTTTTAGCTCTTCTTTTAAATGAAAATGTAGCAAGGTTTCTTTTTTTATTTGGTTCTTGTTGTGTGGTTTGAGTTATGATCAGAGTTGATTAACGAAGATTGTGAAATCTTCTTAAATAACTAGTGAAGTCAATCTACTAGGCTGGTGTATTCTTTGAACTTTTATTGCCATAGAAAAAAGTAAAATTTGAGCAATGAGTTCAGAGATCTTTCGATTTCCACGCTATATGGTTCTTACATAACATGATGTCTAAAATGTTTGTGGAACAGCTGATTTTGATTTGACAGGGCAGCTGGTTTGGCCTGGTGCTATGCTTATGAACGGTTATCTTTCAGAAAATGCTGAGATTCTCCAGGGATGTTCAGTTTTGGAGTTGGGATCTGGCGTTGGTAAGTGCTGTCTATTGTCATTTTGATTGGACCACACTTACGTATCTTGTTTATCCTGTGCATGCGCCTTCAAATTTCAATTAGAGATGTTCTATATTGTAAACATCAACACTCTGTGGTAGAAATGTTGTATATTTTCTTCACAGATTTGTTCTTGTAGACTCTCCTTGCCTGTAATTCCCCATCATTCACATATATAAACTCCTAAATGTGTGCTCTTTTTTTTATCTTTGAGGACATATATACTTGAGGGAGTAGTTCCTTAATTTGCAGAATGTTTTCCCAAGCCTGAATACTTTTTCTTTCTGGTTTTGATTCCCGTGTAGTTGCTGATCTTTAGTATTCTATAACACAGGTATAACCGGAGTCCTCTGTAGCAAATTTTGTCATAAAGTTATTCTTACTGACCATAACGATGAAGTGCTCAAGGCAAGGTTGCTTTGCTCAAGATTTGCTCTGAGGGTTCATCATCGGTGGTAGAATATAATCAGGTCTTTTAAATGAACTTTTCAGATACTGAAGAAAAACATCGAGCTTCATGAACATTTGAGCGGTCCCAATCCCTCAGCTGGTGAGAAAGAAAATCAACTATTGATTCTCATCATTCTTACTATTATTTATTGATGGTTTCTGTTTCACATTTCTATCTGCAGAATTAGAGGCTGCAAAGCTAGAATGGGGAAATAGTGATCATCTTGGTGAAATTTTACAGAAACACAATGATGGCTTTGATCTTATTCTTGGAGCTGATATCTATATCCTTATGTTCGATACCGATTTTTTATCTATCTTGATCTTAGTTTTATCTATACAGTTTAGGTTTTGGTCTGGATTCCGATATATAGAAAAATACATCTTTAATTTGAAGAATTTTCAAAGAAATTACGGTTTTAATCGGTTTAATATAGAAAAAATTAAAACCGAAACGGTTTATCTTCTGTTCGGATCAGTTAAACCGCATTGGGCAGGCACTCCTATGATTTACAGCAGAATGAAAAATATAGCCTTGACAATACGTAAGCTTTCAGCAATCTAGTGTGCCATTGCTATTTGACAGTGTTGAGCAGCTTCTGCGGATCAGGGAACACGGAAATTGCAAGTTCATACTGGCATACGTATCACGAGCTAGACAGTAAGCTTGTCAGCCACAACTTTTGCATTTTCCTCGTATGGCTGCAATTTTCACGAGTCGCAGATTAAAACTTTCTGAAACATTCGTTTTAGGATGGATTCTGCTATTGTGAGGGAAGGCGCTCAGCACGGGATGCTGATGAATGAAGTTCCTGGGACTCGGTGTACCGTGGGAAACTTGGAAGGGGTCATATTTGAGATCACTCTTCAATAAAAGAAGAAAGGCATAAGATTTGGAGTAATTTCCCTTGATACCTGAGAATTTTTTTACCATTATTTTTATGTTATTTAGATGCATACATTTGATGAAATCGATTACCGAAGTTGGTCTTTGAAAGTATGCAATAACATTGTGGATGCTTTGAAGTGAATCCACATGGGTCAGTGAAGAAGTGTTGCAACTAACATATCTACATTATGATAGTTGCCATGTCCAATTCCTGAAGAACTGTTGCAACTAACTTCATACATATATATGCCATTTTTTAACTTTATTTTTTATGATTGGATCATCTTTTCTGGGAGCTAATCCTTGCGCGACCTTCAAAAGTAATATTTGTATAAATGATCGCAGTGGTTGAGATATCGATATCACATAAAGTTTCACACGTAAAAGATTTCGAGTTTTGACTTTTGAGTCAAGTTCATAATTAACACGATCTTAACACGTGTCAGCCGATTCGATTTTTTTTTCCAATTAGATTTTGATGTTTCATACAAATTTTATTTTGTTTTAAACTTATATATTTATATTTATCAGATAGATTATAAAAATCAACATATATCAAAAAAATTAATTAGTTTCTAATAAATAATTCATTAAAATAATTAGTTGATAAGCATGGTCTATTCTTTTAAATATTGATTTTATTATATGTCTTGATTTTGTTTTTTCGTACAACCATTTTTTCTTCTCTTCTTTTCCTTTACGTTTATTAAGATGAATTAGGTTTCAAAATTTTTTCATTAGAATATTAGTTAATACACGTGTAAAAAAAATTTGAGTTCAAATAGATTTAGGTTTACATACCCAAATCTTCAAAAATTATAATATTTTGACTTTATATAACAAGTTTTTGTGCTCTCACAATCTTCTTACCAAAAAATTTCAAATTTCAATAATCTCTTCCACAAATTTTATTTCAGCTTTTTATTAGAAAAAACCATCGATTACTCTCTTATTTGATAAAAACAACATATCTCAACATTTTTCAATTATCTTATTTTAGTAATTCATAAAAAAAAAGTAAATAAGCTACATATATACATGCTTACATATATTTTGATTTTAAATAGAAATAGATATGACAAAAAAATTCAAACACGTTTTCTCATTAGAATATTAAATATACGTGTAAAAATCTTTTGAATAGAATTCGGTTTACATACCCAAATCTTTAAGGATTATAATATTTCACCTTTATTTAAACAATTTTGTACTCTCTTGATCTTCCCACCAAGCAATTTAAATTTTCAATAACCTCTTCTAAAATTTTTGTTTCCAATTAGTTTTAGCCACATGTCAAAATAATTTTTTTCATTTAAAAAAAAATATAATATCATTATATTTTGAAATCAGACTAACAAAATGTACATTGTATTGTGGTTTTTTTAAAGATTTACCACTATGTAGACATCCTAAATATTGTAAAATTGAAGTATGAGAAGAAAATTATTTTGAAAGTTTCTCATGTTGTGAAAATTATAAAAAGTAAGAAACCAAGTGATGAAACACATATAATTCGTTTTTCATTGGAAAAAAGATAATACTTGATTCATAAGTGAAAAGAAAAATTCAAATATAATTAAAAAATGTGAGTAAGTCTAATTCAAATAAAAATACGTAAATCGATTTGTCAAGAGTTAAAAAAAAAATATGAATAGTTACATAATAAAAAGTAAACATAATTTAAATAGGAATAGGAAAAATTAATAATTTAGAAATATGTGAAAAAATTAATTGAAAATTCAGTTAATATAAAAAAAAGTAGGAGAATCAAAATCAATAAATAATTTGTAAGCTTTTTTATGAGCAGTTTCACATCGACGTTTTCAATCTTATTTTATTTATTTTTACGGACGATGTGATTTTGTTTTCCATGTTTGTGCGGTTTATAAAATATTAAATGAGTCAAAATAATTCAACTAAAACATGAGATAAATTCATCGAGATTTAAAAAATGGATTAAAAAGTAATATTAATTCAAATAGAATAGGAAAACTAATAATTTGAAAATATGTGATAAAATTTAATTGAAAATTAAATAATGAAATAATCAAAGTAAATAAATAAATGTTAGGCTTCTGAATTAGTGGTTTTGCATCAATGTTCTCAATTTATTTTATTTATTTTTTACGGGTGATTTCATTTTTATTTCTACTTTTAATTGATTAACTTTTTTACAGTTTATAAAATATTAGATTACAAACGCGCATATATGCGGGTCTTTTATCTAGTATATATTAATAGAGCAGACATTCAAAGAAAAAATTATAGGTATCAAGCAATGAGTAAATTAAGGAATACATCATTTAATTTTAAACAATCAAAACATTTCAATTAAAAATATATGTCATGGTGAAAATCTCTACATATTCTCATTAATTTGATAACATAAGCTCATTAATACATGTTTTATAAATTTAAACCCAATTAAATGTAATATTTTAGACTTCCCATATCATCTATTTTTAATTTTTCTGATATATTAACAAACTTTTTATTATTATATTTATAACAATATTATCTATTGTATATATGTATTTAGATTAGTATATTACAAATATTTTTATTATGATGTAATCTATTATACATATTTAATCACACTTACAAATATTTATACAATTTATTATTGGAAAACATATTTTTGAATTCGTTTGTTATGTCCCACAATATTCATATAAATCTAAAATTTATCTGATTTATCGTATGCTTTATAATTTACACGAATAACGAAGATCAATTTTACACTTAAAAGATATTAAAATAAATAACATTTACATATGTTTTGATCAATTTTACACATAAAATATTAAAACTAATGGCATTAACAGATGTTTGATCAAAAGTATTCAATTTTATTATAGTACAATTACAGTAATTGTCTAAATAGACCTTGCGGCAAATCCGCAGCAAACTAGAGCGGATTTTTTTTTCTTCTTTTTTGTCCGTCTGATTGTCTGAATTCCATTAATAACATAAACTGTTTACTTACATACACTCCAAAAAGATCAGGGAAAATCAAATTGCAGACCGACAAAAATCTCCTGCATCCAAATTGGAAAACCCAAAGGGACATATGATATTGTGATAATTAATATTCAAAACAAAAATCTCCTGCATCCAAATTGGAAAACCCAAAGCGATATAAAATTAACGTCGATTTTCTTTCGTGATATTTTGAGCAATAAGAAAAATTGCCATATTTATTTTCTTTATTTCTAGATTAATTCTCCACGCAGATATATGTGTTAGAGAATTCAAAATTTCAATAGACTGATATTTGAAGGAAGGCTAGGGCGGTGGTCTCATCAGAGCCCCTACCAATTCTTTTGCTTCATAAGCAAATTTTGCATATAAATTTGAAAACATCACTTATAGTGAAACAAAAATGTTGATTCTAAAAAATAACATGATTTTAAGTTTTTGTACCAAAAATAGCACCACTAGTTTAAATTTCCAATAATAGCACACATTTAATATCAAAATAATTCAAAACTCCTTCCTAATGGAAGAAATCTAAACCCTAAATTAGGAAAAGTAAATCTAAACATAATGTTTTAATTTTGTTTGTAATTTATTTAGGGTAAACAAGCATTTTACATAATAATTTGTGCTATTATTGGAAATCTAAAACTAGTGGTAGTATTTTTGGAACAAAAATTTGAAAATATGGTATTTTAGGGTATTTATCAACCAAATTTTTTTTTTAAACTGCACTTAAAGTGAAACGGAAAGAGTATATATGAAACTTCCCCTCTTTTTATAGATGGGAAAAATGCAGAAAAAATCCCAAAAAATTTTTGTTTCACGGAAAAAAAAACCAATAAAAAATATTGTGATAATTAATATCCAACGTTTCAATTTAATGCAAATTAAACTTTGAAGGCGAACGCTGTTAAATGACTAACGGATGACAAAAAGACGTCATTTTATTTATGTCAAAACGACGCCGTTTTGACACTTTTTCGAAAATTAAAATCGAACCAGACTAATTACGGGACATAACCTTCATAGAAGAAAAAAAAAGCTCTAAAACTGATTTTTTTAGCAATTTAGGAGATGAGGAAAGCGACTAGAAACTTAGAGTTCGATTCAACAAGGTGTACATATATGGAATGGACTATGTTATCCAACTCCTTCTACTTCTTTCTCATAATCACTCTCCTTCTCTCTGTGGTCATTTTCATTATTAGATTCACCATCATAATCATCATACACATCACCAGCACTCCTAAGCCCCTCAATATTTGGATCATCACTTCTCACAATGCATATGTCTCTTGCTATCTTTCCATCCCCACAAATGTTCAATTCATCAACGTCACCCTTATCCAGCACTTTCTCATCACTCCCTTCTATTCGAGACGGAAAATATGAAAATATATTCATATTTTCACTTTATTCTTGTGAGATAACTATGTAAACAAGACACTTCTTCTTCAATGTCCAACTTGAGTCTATTTGAATTACATGAGTATCCCCACCTAAATACAACCTATCCATAATCCAATATCTACCAGCATGAATCCTTAACTCGTACTCTCTCAAATAGCAATTTGTCAGCACTACAAACATGAGATCCACAACGAATCCACAATGTTGTTCAACAATACTAATTACCCAAAACATAAACATAAATCAGTATTAACGTGTATTCTTGATAAAAAAAAAAAATACTAATTGCCCATAACATAATAGTTTCTAATTCTAAGGAGAAAAACGAGATTCATGATTAAAAAAAAAAGTGATGGATATGATGATAACTAACAAATTGGCTTTTAAAAATAAATAGAAAAATCTAGATACATCGAAAATAATTATAGAATATTCGATTGATTGAAGAACCAAAAATTGAATTCTCGATTCTATTTGAAACATGAAATTAAAACTTACATAATAACGCTTCCAAAGACAAAGATTTTGCCTTGAAATCCTGAGTTTTCCGTTGGTTTGTTTCTCTAAATCGCAACTACAAAATATTTTTAGGGTTTTATCCAAACACCCCCCCCCCCCCAAATATCAAGTGTTTGTGTTTCTACTGTTTTGACATAAGCAAAACGACATTGTTTTGTCATCTGTTAGTCGTTTAACAGCGTTTGTATTCAGAATTTAATATGTGTTAAATTGAAACGTTAGATATTAGTTATAACCACATTTTTTGTTAAAATTTGGTTTTCATAAAACAAAAATTTCTTGATATATATGTACTAGATTAGGACCCGCGTGATACACAGGTTTTTAACAATAACTTTATTTATATATGATAAAAATAAAGTAAAATACCTGTTGTTGATAACTAATTAAAATTTAATGAAAATAAACCTTATGAAAATGTAAAAAATATATGTTAAATCTTATTGATGTAAATATTTAGATTCATATTGGTTACACGCACACTTATTTGGGAATCTGGTTAGTAACTCTTTTTAAAACTGGATTTGACTCTACACACTTTATCTCGCAATACAACACATCTACTTCTTCCATCATATTAAAACCAGGTTTCTATTGCATGCACTCCATGTCAATCAATAAGAACCCACAATTTCATATCAAAATAATATATGTGTAATGCATTCTATCAAATTTTATGTCTATATATCATTAGTATTAAACAAATAGTTAAAAATATTAACAAAACATAATTAGTAAAGTAATAAAAATATTAACAAAAATTATATGGAAAATTATATTACAACAAAAAATTTGACTTATGACGTAATCTTGTGAATATCAATTTTGTCATGTGTCACACTAATAGTTTTGGAAATTGGAAATAATATGTTTTATTTTTCCTTTTTAGTTTTTTTGATTTTTTATTTCCTTTTAATTTTTCTAATAATATGTCTTATTTTTGTTTTATTTTGACTTATTATTTCCTGAGAATTTTTTAGATATACCACTTCTCAACTGCCACTTTACAAAAATGTCACTGTTTAAAAATCTTTACAAGCGTGCCACTCCATTTTTTATCATGTCCCCATATTACCATTTGACTCATTTTAACATAACTTTTTGTATTGATTTTTAAGATCTTGCTTCCCAACTCGAGAATTCCTCTAAAATCGCCGTCTCCGATCTCAAATCTCTCCATCTCCGATCTCAGATCTCTCTGTCTCCGATTTTGCCGTCTCCGAACTCCGTCGTGATCTCGTCTAAAAAGATCCGAGAAAGAGTTATTGTTGATTTGGTGATGCGTTTGACGAAGAACATGGATCTGAGATCGGATCTGGTGGATTTGGGATGACCCGATTTATTGAAGATTCGACCTGTGTTAGGTCAAGAACGGTGAAAAGTCAACTTCCGGGTAATATCCAGGGAATATAGAAAAAGAAGGAGGAAGAGAAAACGCAAAAGCGGAAGAAGAAGAATCGGAAATGCTTTTGAATAACTTATAAAACCTTTTAAATACCTTATAAAATATTTTAAATAGAATCTAACTTTGAAGGTATAGCTTTGAGTGTTTGCAGGAGGAGTCTTTTAAATACATTATAAAATCTTTTAAATAGCTTATAAAACCTTTAAATAGCTTATAAAATCTTTTAAATACCTTATAAAATTGTTTAAAAAAATTATAAAACTGTTTAAAAACATTATAATACCTTATTGTTTCTTGTGATGCTTGAGTTTGTTGTTTACATAGTCTGATCAATTCTTACACGAATACTTTTGTTCTTGTTTTGTCTCTGTTGATGCATAAACTTCTGAGAGCACTTGGAGTGTTTGCATGAGGAGCTTTTAAATACCTTTTTAAGTACCTTATACAAATTTTAAATACCTTATAAAATATTTTAAATACCTTATAAAACTGTTTAAACATTAAAAAACTCATAAAGCACTTTTGTACGCAGTTACAGAGATCAATCGTCTACAGCTTTAGAAGATGTCTATCTAACAGAGATTCTAACATCAAAATTAGGTTATAAAACATTTTAATTATGTTTTAAAACTTACAAAATATTTTAATTACAAAACTGTAAGACAAAAATAAGGATCAAAAAGAACAACATCGTTTGATAAAATTAAAAAAAAAAGTAGAAGAAGAAGAACATTCAAGAACAAAATTAACCGAGATTGAAATCAACCCCAAATTGACAAATTGAAATTTACCCCAAATACAATCCAGATTTATTACTACATTCAACCAAATCGAATAAAAAATCATAGATCTGTAATCCAAATCGAATAAAAACCCTAGATTTGTAACCTAAATCGAATAAAAAACTCAGAGTAATAAAAAAATGGAGAGAGAGAGAGAGAGAGAGAGAGAGAGAGAGAGAGAGAGAGAGAGAGAGAGAGAGAGAGAGAGAGAGAGAGAGAGAGAGAGAGAGAGAGAGAGAGAGAGAGAGAGAGAGTTTGATTCATGGCTTTTTGACAAGGATAAAGTAGACAATTTGTTTTTAACAAGTGGCACAAATGAAAATTGCCACATGAGAGTGGCACGCTTGTAAAAGTCACTTTCAAACGTGGCATTTTTAAAATTGTCTCTTATTTCCTTTTATTTTTTGAAGGTTTAATGTAAACCAATTATGTTTATTTGTAATTTCCGGTTTACTTAAATATTTATGGCTTTTTGAGAGAGAGAGAGAGAGAGGAGAGAGAGAGAGAGAGAGAGAGAGAGAGAGAGAGAGAGAGAGAGAGAGAGAGAGAGAGAGAGAGAGAGAGAGAGAGAGAGAGAGAGAGAGAGAGAGAGAGAGAGAGGAGAGAGAGAGAGAGAGAGAGAGAGAGAGAGAGGAGAGAGAGAGAGAGAGAGAGAGAGAGAGAGAGAGAGAGAGAGAGAGAGAGAGAGAGAGAGAGAGAGAGAGAGAGAGAGAGAGAGAGAGAGAGAGAGAGAGAGAGAGAGAGAGAGAGAGAGAGAGAGAGAGAGAGAGAGAGAGAGAGAGAGAGAGAGAGAGAGAGAGAGAGAGAGAGAGAGAGAGAGAGAGAGAGAGAGAGAGAGAGAGTTTGATTCATGGCTTTTTGACAAGGATAAAGTAGACAATTTGTTTTTAACAAGTGGCACAAATGAAAATTGCCACATGAGAGTGGCACGCTTGTAAAAGTCACTTTCAAACGTGGCATTTTTAAAATTGTCTCTTATTTCCTTTTATTTTTTGAAGGTTTAATGTAAACCAATTATGTTTATTTGTAATTTCCGGTTTGCTTAAATATTTATGGTTTAGTTGTATTCATTTTTGGCACACCCTTCGTACTTGTACATAAACATCAGGGAAACATAAACTTTTTTCTCATTCAACAATTCGGTCTTTTCTTTAGAAAAAAGAAAAAGAAAATCTGTTTCTTCAATCATCGCGATTCTAGGGCTTCTTTTTCTCGGCGATCGAAATGGAGTCGTACTTCTGGGATGAATCTCATATTTTGCGAAGACAAAGGCAATGATGGAAGATGAGAAAAAAAACTTGCCGACAAAGATGTTCACGGTCGATTTTATAGACGATTTTACGGTTATTTCTAATAATAACTTTTATGTCCTTAACTTGCACGAGCATAATGCCGGCATGGTTAAGGCTGAATTTCTGGCTCCGACTAATTGTCTCGCTTACTACTTCGAGATTCTGTCATTAATGCTGGAATTATGGGAAAATTTATATTTTTATATTAATATTTTTATATTAATAAATTAACAATGACACAAGCTTACAGGCAAAAGAAAAAAGCACTGGCCTAAGGCCACTGTATATTATCATAATTTTAATTGTTAATTCTGTTGGCACATAAGCAAAAGTTCCACACTTCAGTTGACAAGGGTTCGATGATTATTGACTTCAATTGGATTGTGGTTCATTTTTGGAGATTAATTTTTCTTTGGACTTTGATCATTGATTGTCTCTTCAGTAAATACTTTTATATTTTCTTCTATTTGTTTGGTCTTTTCGTCTTCATTTTTGTTTATTTGTTGTTTCACAAAATTTCTTTTAGTATAGTAATTTATATGCATAGTTTAAGAAAATTAATGGATAATATTTCTTAGAAGAAAATGATGTTATTTAATATCTTTTATCTTATAAAATATAGTCTTTTAAAACATTGATACATAAATTTAAATAATTAAGATTTTAATATAAATATAATTATTGCAATGTTAAATTTTATTTTAATAACATTTCTTTTTAATTAAATTTTTTAATTTCTAAAATTAGCCTTAGGCCCCTCGAGGTGTAAGCACGGCACCAGACATGTATCGCGATCTGGTGAGTTATAATTTTATCTACGTGTCGCGTTTACGTTGAACGAATCCAACTTTATATAATAAGATATATATATATATATATATATATATATTCTCGGAGATATATCTTATTTAAAAAAGGATTGATAACACTTTTAGGCACTTTCTGAAAAATATTCTCTTTTATAGACACTCTTGACTATTTAGGTACTTTCTCAAAAAATTCTAATTTTTTATGACCAAACTACCATTTTATTAATATGTTGCCTCTTCATCTTCTCTCTCCTTCGTTTCCAACAGATTCTACATTTTCTCTTCTTCTTCCTTCATTTGAGATCTTCTGCTTCGTTCTTCTGCGAGAATATCGGAATCAAGGCAATCGAAATTTTTCCAACAGACTTTGTAAGCGGCGATACGTGCTTTGGGAGCCACACTTTTAGCGAGATCGGAGGCGTAACTGGACATACTCGTCTTGAAGGCGTGACATCCGGCAGTGGTTGAGGCGGTGTGAGTGCCATGTTCGTCGGCATCGCGAGGAGAAAGAAACTCAACCGTTTAGTTAATTCCTCCGATAACGGCGGCTTGTTGTCCTTCAGCGAAGAATCTGGCTCCGACGATTTTTCGATTATAGTTCCTCCACCCGAATCTGGCTCCAGATTCGCAAACGCCTCTCCATCATTTCGGAATCAAATCTAGATTGAGATATGAGAAACTCCTCCTCTCCGGCCAAATCCTAATACCGAAAATGCCGATGATTACGTCTGATTCGTAATCGGAATCTGATCATATGGATAAGTTTATATGGACAAATTTTATAGACAAAAAAAATCTGTATGGACAATAAATTTAGATGGACAGATAATTATGGATACGAATCTATTTTTTAAGAAGAAGCTCTAAGGTATTGTCATTATTAGATTGGCAAAAATGTAGTAAACTGTAAGAACATAGTGGTCATCTACACATAAAGTAGATTTTTCAAAACCAAAGAGAAAGAGACTGATTTGTGACATGGCTTCAAAGAAACATAACCACATAGTCTAAACGAAAGTCAAAGGGGTAAATTACAAGATATGAACATGAATCAGTCATAAAGATGAGACATTTTCCAATTGCATATGTCTCTTCCCCTTTGGTCTTTCAAACATGTAAAAAAAAACTCTTTTATTAATCGAAGCTCCCAAACTTTTTTTTTTTTTTTAATAATCAATGAATGATCACTATAATTGTTTTTTACTTTGGGTCGAAACTTTCTTAGTATATTTTATTATACATATGGAAGTTTAGGATATTGTAGATGGTGGCGTGATTCCTCCGACAAATAGATATTTATTAATTTCTTTTACTTTTGTTTTGGAGTTTGGAAAATGGACAACTCCGTGTGAACAAAAATTCTTGTCCACGACAACCTGTCCACCCACACTTGGCCTTGATACTCTGTCCATACACATGGTTTCGGGTTGGGATTTGGGATTTAGGGCATGGTCAACTATGCGTAGACAAGATTTATGTCCACGGCATAATGTCCACCCACACTCGTCCATAGTACTTTGTCCACAAACATGGTTTCAGATTAGAATTTGGGGTTTAGGACATGGACAACTTTGTGTGGATAAGATTTATATCCACGCATAAATTGTGATAATTGATTTATAGAAATGCTTACAACACAACAAAACTGTATGTGTACATGAGAATCAAAACAAAATGCAAACTAAAACACAAATTTATTTCATCTTTAAACCGTGTCCATCAGATGTCCACATACATATATCCATGATACGATATTCATTACACAATTTTTTATTATCTTGCTTCTAAAAATAACAATGGAACAAGAAGCAGAAGAGCTTTCAAATGAAGGTAAAATATGAGATCTTTTTTCTCAATCGTCTCGTCATGGAGCAAAAAAAGTCTCCATAAAAACCTCCAGATCTAATAGTCCTTACCAAAAACATCAATCAATCAACTGAGCACAATCTATTGAATCTTTAGAACAAAAGTCCAGAAAATCCTATCAAACACAGCTTTGTATTTTGCTATTAGTAACTACTACGACCAAATCAGTTAAACCCAATCCTGAATATTTTTCAAATTGAGTAAAACCATAGCTCAATCGATTCACCGATTACTGAAACCCGATCAAGGACTTACTCTTTGCTTTGACCTCTTTGCTTTTGATTTCCATGCTCTGGGTCTGAAACTCGACTCCCTGGAAAGTGGAAATGCAGACAATACAACAACGGCAAATCTCTTTAGTGGTGATGCCGTCGATGAGCAATGATTCAGAGCAGCGACAGATTCTCTTGAAAAGATTTGCAGAAGTAAAGCAAGTTCAAATACTAGAGAGAGAAAAGGAGATTTATAGATTTCATACAAGCAAAATCAATATGAGCACTTGATTCAAAACTACCCAAATTAGAAAGAGAACTAGCATATATCATGTACATGCCCAAATGATTTCACAAGCTAAATCGACAAAGAAGAAGATAATAGTTGAAAGGATTGAAAAAAGAAACAGTCCAGAAAATGAAAATAAAAAACCATTTTCCAAATCGAGAAATAGGCACCGGCTATTAACCAAATTGTTTTTCAAATTCTTTCTTCCCATCCTCTTGATTACCAGAAATCGAAGCAACAACGGAGGAACCTCTGCGATGAGGGTTATAGCTCCATTACAAGGTGTGGTTCAAGGTCGTGTTGATTTTTACGCTATGGTGACCAAAACTCCAGTTCATCGTTTCTGCTACGATATATCACATCCGTCGCTGTTGTGGGTATGCTTATTTTTCTAGAAGAAAAACAGAAGAAAGAAAGAAGAAAAGAAATTTCGATCAAAGAGGAAGAAAGAAAGAAGAAAAGAAAATTTTCACTCCATCGTTAATCTTCAATCGTTAATCTGTGAAAGAGAAATACTTCTAGAAAAAAAAAGAATTTCAAGAAAGAAAAAAAAAAGAAAAAAGAAAAAAAATGATAGATATGTGTGAGTAGTGGAAAATACGTCTTTAATTTTCAATATCTCTTTTACTCTCGTGAACATGTGTGAGTAGTGGAAAATACGTATTTTGACATAATTACTTTGCCGAAAGTGTCTGTAAGGTAATTATACCATAAAAAAAAATGGTTGTCCAACAAACATGTTTTTATTGTTTATTTATTTGTTGAGGTTGAAATAAATCTCCGAGAGGGGCTGGCCAACCAGAATAAGAAAGGAGATAAAGTTGCCGCGTCCTTCTCCACTCCTCAAATCCAACGCTCCTCCTTCTTCATTCGCCATCTTCTTCACGTCACCGGAAAAAGGCTGAGGATCTTCATCGAATCCTCCGGAGGAATTGAATAAATCTGGGATTTTCTTCATCTTCCGCTGACGGTAAATCTCGGCCTCTCTGTTATGCTGATCGAATTCAATATGTCTTTGCAGCACGATTCTCTTCTAAACGGAGAATATATGTCTTTTTTTTTGTTGAAATTCATGTTGAATTTATCCGATTCCGGCTAAGTAGAGAATCCCTTTGGAATTGATGTTTTCTCATCGGTCATTGAAGGTAGTTAATAGATGCTATTTGTTCGAGAACGAATGTTGAAAACTTTCTAGAATAGTTATCAATTAAATCACAAACGAGGAATCTTTAATTTGGCTGCAAGTTTTGCTACCTTCATTATATGGGAATCGTTATGAAATGCTTAAACGAAAAGAAAATAATAAGGATTTCTTTGGTGACATCCTTTTCTGGTGTATTGGAACATATTTTGAGCAATGGATCTGACCATTTTCTCCAGAAACCCAAATTATTGCTGAAATGCAGTGGAATGGGGTGAGACGAGCCCATTCTTTATGGTTTACTTCTGCGCTAGCCACAAAGAAAACGTGCAAGAGTTTAACACACAACACTCATTTGCATCATGCTTATATTCCAGTCTCACACTTTGTCACCATGTCGAGTTTGGAGGAGCCGCTAGCCTTTGACAAGTTGCCAAGTATGAGCACCATAGATAGAATTCAGAGATTTTCTTCTGGTGCTTGTCGGCCCAGGGATGATGTCGGCATGGGACACCGCTGGATTGAGGGAAGAGATTGCAGCACGTCAAACAGTTGCAAGTCAGTAGGTTTTATTAATCTTTGCATTCCTTTTTTTATTTCTTTTAAGTTAGGTCTCTTGCAAGTTGAAGGCATCTTCCATTCTTTTTAAAAATTGGTTTTCTTTTTGTCAGCCACGGATGTCAACTTTTTGTTTCTTATACTTTTGAAACATCTGTTAACTTACAGTGATGATGACAAAAGCTTTGGTAAAGAATCCTTTCCGTGGAGAAGGCATACTCGGAAAATATCTGAAGGAGAACATCTACTTCGGAATATTTCAACTTCAGGAAAATATTCCACAGTTTCTGGGACTTTATGGGAATCTAACAGTTTTCAAGAGCATAAGTATAGCACATTTAGGAATGAGAATGGCATACCGCATTCAAGTGACAAGGTAGGTTTCTTGCTTCTACATAAAACATAGCCACATATCCTTTTTTTTTTTTTTTTTTGTCTGTCTATGTAAGATTTTTATTCATCTTTTTTAATCTCTGCTGAATTGCTTCCAATACAAAACAATCGTTATTTCTCTCTTATTCTGCCATTTCTGTATGAATTTCAGATCTTTAGAGGTATACCAAAATTTGTGAAGATTGTAGAAGTTGGTCCAAGGGATGGCCTGCAGAACGAGAAAAATATAGTACCCACATCTGTAAAGGTGGAACTGATTCAGAGATTAGTTTCTTCTGGATTGCCCGTTGTCGAGGCTACAAGTTTTGTATCACCTAAATGGGTTCCCCAGGTAATCCTGTTATGCTGGTGTTTATAAATTATAACTTTCCTGAACTGTCATATGATCATTTGTTTGTTGTATCCTGTAACTAAGCATATAGAGCAACCACTTTGAAGAAATGTTGACAGAGTTTTATCATTTTCACATAAAAATGGAATTTCCCTTCGCTGAATTAGCTGCATCTAAATCGTTTTTCAAGATGCAACAATTTCATTTTTCAGCTTCTTTTGTTGGCAATTGCATCTCACCGGGAGTTTATTGAGGAACCTGGGTTGGAAAAAATAAAACTGGTAAAGTAAAACAGTGTGTCCTATCACACCACATGGAACAACAGTTAACCTGAGTACCAGCTGCGCAATTCGAAAACAATTACATTGCTTGCTTTTATGGTCTTGCTTGTGCCTACAGCCAACTGAGCAACAAGCATACCATTTTTGGAAATTTCTTTTGGTTACGATCTATAGTTCTTGGTACTAGTAATTCAAATTGCTTCTGATAGGCAAAACAATGGAGACAGCGATTTTCCAAGTTTCTGATAGTGTAGAGGAAGTATGGTACCATTTAGATTTTAGAAACAATTTCTGTAACGGATGCTTACGTGAAACTAATTTGACTGAACATAAAATTATACTATTTCGCCTTGTAGCTTGCTGATGCAAAGGATGTAATGGATGCAGTAAGTACTCTAGATGGGGCTCGATTGCCGGTTCTGACTCCGAATCTAAAAGTGTGTATCATTTATCTCTTACGGCTCTCCAAAGAATTCTTGGTTTCTTACTTTTGAACACCATCATGGAGTGCTTGCTTCTTTTTAGGGCTTTGAAGCGGCTGTATCTGCAGGTGCTAAGGAAGTTGCAATCTTTGCATCGGCTTCTGAGTCATTCTCCTTGTCAAATATCAACTGTACCATTGAAGAGAGTCTCTTGAGATATCGTGCTGTTGCCACTGCTGCGAAGGAGCATTCGGTTCCTGTTCGCGGGTACGTTTCTTTTGATTTGTCTTGCTTCTGTACATTATCTGTTCCCCTTAGATGGCATCTATCTAGAATGGTGCGCAAATATTGTGTAAGTATTTTCCCAAATAAGTTTTCCGTACTTCTGTGCTGGTGGGCAAAACATCTTTAAGTTCTTTAACCCAGTTATTTGATTATGGTTTTTCGCTATCCAAAGTTGTCTAATTTAAATGCGTGATTAACAAAAAATTGAGTGACCGGTGGATCATGTTTGGCAACTTTTTAATCCATACGTGTGATAATCTTATCCTCGGGCCTGTGTGACATACAATTCTTTTGAAAGGTGATACTTATGTTTATCTCAGTTCTGGTTTAATGTGTGATAATATGGATTATGGACCCATGGATAGTTTTTCTTGTCCGAACTTCATTTACTATGAAGCGTATTCCAGTTAGTTCAGTTCTGGTTTAATGTATTATATTATGGACCCATGAGTGCTGTTACTGGTAGAATCAACCTTTTTCCAGTTTTCGAGCCTAATATAACGCTTATAGCAGAAACAGCTGGTTCTAATTAATGTCCATGATTATTGTTTTCCAATGTTGAAGGTATGTTTCATGTGTTGTGGGCTGTCCAGTGGAGGGAGCAGTTCCACCCTCAAAAGTGGCTTATGTTGTGAAAGAACTCTATGACATGGGATGCTTTGAGATTTCTCTGGGTGATACAATTGGAATCGGCACTGCTGGTGATTTCTTTACTGCAAACCTTGTGTAGTTTATTCAATTATGCACGTGCACTGTGTGTGTGTGTATATAAATAGTAGTGATAAACTTTGAAGACGTTCAGTAGCTCAACTACCAGCTATAAGTCTACTTCCTAGCCTAGGACTGAATGCAGCCGGTTAGAGCTGTCGTGAGTTGGTTAGAGAGAAGTTAGTGAGGGCTGGGTTTATGAGAACTCGGCAGATTGTTTAGGGTGTGGATTTTTAGGGTTTGGACTGCACATTTGGTTGAGAGTAGAGAGTCTCTCATTTAATCAATTCTCTCTGAATAAGAAAAGTAGTTTTACAGCTTATGTTCTTATAAATCAGGTTCCGTCGTTCCCATGCTTGAAGCCGTGATGGCAGTTGTTCCAGCAGACAAGCTGGCTGTTCACTTCCATGACACGTACGGGCAAGCTCTTGCAAACATATTGGTGTCTCTCCAAGTAAGTCAAGCAAAAGAACAAGATTTGATTATATATAACAAAGTTATATATGGGTTTCTGACAAGTTTTGGTGAAAAAAAAAAAAAAAAATAGATGGGAATAAACATAGTAGACTCATCAATTGCTGGATTAGGCGGCTGCCCATATGCAAAAGGAGCTTCAGGAAATGTAGCCACAGAAGATGTGGTTTACATGTTGAACGGTTTGGGCGTCCAGACCAACGTCGACTTGGGAAAGCTTATAGCTGCTGGAGATTTCATCAGCAAGCATCTCGGCCGTCCAAATGGTTCCAAGGCTGCCGTTGCCCTTAACCGTCGGATCATAGCTGATGCCTCCAAGATATGAGTGGTATAAAGAGGATTCTCATATCTAAACTCTTATGAATATGAGACAAAGAGAAAGTGAATATAACTTTTATATAAAATGATATATGAATGGTTCATTGAAATAAATAATGCATTTGAAGGTTTACTATGGTTTTCTTCTTGGTTCTTTGGAACATATATTGTGTCATTATTACCAATAAAAGGTTGGGGCAAGGATCAAGAATTCAACACCAAATCATCAAACCAAACTATGACAAATTAATACTATAATAACATTAAATAAGCTTTTCCGGTATCTCCTTATATTACACATGAGCTTTTCCGTGTTACGAGAAGCTGGCATCTCAGGAGCTTTTCCGTGTTACGAGAAGCTGGCATCTCATTAAACAAATTAAAATTGAAGGACCAATCAAAAACAAAATATTAGTACATATCAACTTACCAAATATTAGTACACATCAACTTATGGAGATGACGCATGGGCAATTTTTTTTTTTTATCACATATAAAGGAAAAATCAATCAACCTCAAACGGGCCAAATAGCCGGCCTTACTATTTAGAGAGCGTGAGATCAATGATAATGAAAAACTTGGAAAACTAGTACGGAGCTCACCAAAAATATCTAAAGAAATGGAAAAGACGGGCCACAATTCTGGAAATTGAGTCAAATTAACCAGCTCAGAGCAATCCGTCTGGAAAGCCTGGCAATCTACCCATTTTTCCAAAATGGACTTCATCACCCATAACAAGGTTTCCATCTCCGAGTGCAATGGTGATAGGCATCTTCTTCATCCTCTCGCACCGAGTAACAGAGTGTGGTCCCCTTCGCATCATATCCAACTCATCCCTGAGGTCGCATCCGTGTCCTTCTAATGTCGATTGATTAACCGTCTCCTCTTCTACCTCGCATCGCTCACAAATAGCATAACAGTTAAGGGGACCACACTCCGCCAGTCGATTGTTGGGCGCATTCTGGTGCACTACTTTTGGACTTGAGCTACTAGGTTGGGCTTCTCTCCATGCCAAAAATTCACTATCAGCAAGCTGTAATATATCGGAGGGTTCCGAGTTAGCTCTTTGAAACACCCTTCTATTCCTTGACTTCCATATGAACCACATAAGCCATGGAAAATTTTCTTGTTCTCCATCCTAGTTTCATGCCTTTGATTTCTTCAAAAAAAAAAATCTAAGTTGGAGAAGACCGAAGAAGATGGAATCGAATCTCTATCCAAGGGAATATAGGAGAGGTCCCAAGTTTATAACGCAGTGCGACATTCAAATAACGCATGATTAACCGTCTCCTCTTCTACCACACATCACTCACAATGGCATGGCAGTTAATTCCATGCTGATTTAACCTTGACGAAACTGCCAATGCGCCCGATAAAACTTGCCACAAAAATGCTTTATTTTAGATAGGCATTGAATTTTCCAAACATTGCCTTTAAGGCCGTGATACTTGGCTCACGTACCAATTTAATATTCTTTTCTGCTACTAACTTTTGTGATAACCAGTAACCTAATTTAACCGTATATCAGCCCGACTTTGTAAAATGCCAAAATATACTACCCAATTTGAATGTAAGGCTAATATCAAGTCCTTGAATCAATTGAATGTCCCTCGGATCCATGAACTCCTGAAGGATTGGGTCATGCCAATCCTTTGCGAGTGGATTAATCAGATAATTGAATTTTAAATTAGGATGCAAAGCACTTCCTCTTCCTCGTGCTGCCCTGGGAAATATGTCGGGAATCCAAGGATCATCCCACACAGCTATACCATTTTTCGGATCCCATTCTCACCCTACTAGCTTGATACAATAAGTCTCTTGCCGATAATATACTCTTCCAACTGAATGATGGAGAGTGTGATTTTTTGGCTTGTAATGGGTGTCTAAACCTGAAATACCTCCCCTTAAGGACTCTCGCTACTAGAGAATTTGGAAATTGATATATCTCCATAGTTTTTTTCCAACAAAGCCGTATTAAAATGTTCCAAGGAACGAAACCCAAGGCCACCCTCTTTTTTGGGGTGCATAATTTTTCCCATGCTATCAATGAAGACCGCGGTTACATCCAATTGGAACTCCACCAGAATTTAGCTATTGCACTGGTTAACTTGGAAGTTAACGGCTGGGGAAGTCTGAAGCATGACATGACATAAGTCGGAAAAGCAAGAGCGACTGATCTAATCAGAATCTCTTTACCTCTCTTTATTAAAAACTTTGCCGACCAACCATTTAACCTATCATTTAATCTTACTTTGATATAATAAAAAAAATTCTCATAGATCCATCCAAACTCTCCGGGATTCCCAGGTACGATCCCATACCTCATTCCTTCTCAATTCCCAAAATATTTTGAAGTTGCGCCTGTGATTAACTTGGGACATCCTTACCAAACGTAACCGAAGATTTAAAAAAATTAATTTCTTGCCCCAAATATTTATCATAGGTCCTTAGTAACTCTAAAATGATCTGACATTCATTCGCCTCCGCTTTTCAAAAGAATAAACTGTCGTCTGCAAGGTGAGATATTGCTGGACTTCCCTGGGCTATTTTTATCCCCGTTAATAATTTGTTTCTCTCAGCCTTCCAAATATTACCAATCAGAACCTCTGTGCACAAAAAAATAGATACAGTGAAAGTGGATCACCTTGTATGAGACCCCTTCCCGGGTTTATAAGACCCTTTGGTTGACCATTAATCAGCACCTGGTACGATACTGATTTCACACAGCACATTATTCATTTGATCCAGATCTGTCCAAATCCTAAGCGACCCATGACTGCTTCCAAGAAATTTCATTCTATCCGATCATAAGCTTTACTCATATCCGTCTCAATTGCCATAAATTCATGTCTACAAGCTGAATTAGTCCGCAACCCATAAAACATCTCCTGAGCTATCAGGATGTTATCCAAAATTAGCCTAGCTCCTTGACACAAAGGCTGATTGTGTTTCCAAAATTACCTTTGGTAGTACTTGTTTAAGCCGCACACATAAAATCTTTGATATAATCTTATATCTCACATTACACAGACTAATTGGCATGAATTCCCCCATTCGTTTGGGCTTATCCATTTTTGGGATTAAGCAAATAGTTTTGGTATTCAACCTTTATATCAAATGAGCCCGAATTGAAAAAATGACGGATCACCTTTACCAATTCCTCTTTTATTGTTGGCCAAAACCGTTGATAAAATAGAGTCGTCATACCATCTAGACCCGGAGTTTTTTTCGGATTCATCATAAAAAGTGTCTTCCTTACCTCTTCTTATGTTATATCCCTTATCGGCCTAGTATTCATATCTCTTGTGATTATTGGTTGTAGAGCTTGGAGACTTTACGCGATATTCCCGGTTGAGTTGTCGTGCACAAGGATTTGAAATAACTTGTAGCTAAATTCTCCAAACCCTCTTCCGTCTACTCCCAAATCCCATTAGCATTAAAAAGTCATGTAATTATATTCCTTACTCTTCTTTGTTTAGTCGAAACATGGAATTTTTTTTGTGTCTATATCCCCATCGCTCAGCCAAAGTGAGCGACTTTTCTATCATCAGTAAATTTCCTCTTCTTTATACGCCTCTTTTAACATTTTAATGAGATCTCTAATTTCCTCTTGGGATCTTCTGTCATCATTTTTGGCTTCTTCCAGGGCCTCTTTCAAAGCCGATCTTTTAGCCTTAGCTGGTAAAATATTATTCTTTCTCCACCAAGAAGACCTTCCTTGTCTATCCACGTCCTATCAAACTGAAAAGATCTCTTAATTAATCCTTTTTTTAACACTGAAGTTACCAAGAATGGGCCTATGATCAGATCAGATCATTTCTAAATATGTGACATTCGAGTAGGAGTACATGGAATGCCAATCTTCATTTCCAAGGGCTCGGTCCAATCTACATCGAATTGTTTGTTTATTTTTTTAATCTATTTTTTTTTAAGTTGACCAAACTTATCTTGATCTTTTTAACTTCTCTGCTCCTCTCGTCTGAATCCTTCAACTTGCCCTCAAATTTAGTGCCAAAGCCGCCTCTACAACTTTTCTCTCATTAAAAATTAAATCGGAATTTTTTTACAAGTTTATGCTTTTCTTTTAAATGAGAGAGATGACGCCAGAGTCACTGGTGCGGTCGATCAGAGACAAGAATGGAGTCAAAGAGAAGAAAGTGACTGCAAACGCTCTCAATGCATCTTAACAGTATCTCCACCAACTTTTCTGAGTTCTTCGATTTAAGATCTCTGAAATAAGTTTATGTTTTTTTCGTATTGTAATTCATGTAACCATTAACTGACGTGGGAAAATATATTCACCTTTTTCAAAGCTTCCAAACATGAGGTTGCTCATATTGTCAAAGAGGTTAAATTTCATACAATTTCTCTGTAAAATATATCTACCAATTTAAATTTTATAGATTTGCGTAATGATCTTAAATTCATATGTATAATTGAATGATTATGCGAGAATATAATTAGTTTGTTTTCGATTAGATTTCCACAAAAAAAAAGCATTGCTCTTCTCTCGGCTACTTCATGATTAATCCAATCTAATTTTATTTATTCGAACACTTGAATTACTTTTTTATTAAATAAAATAAATAAATAAATATGCGGCGTAATATAACTATTTACCTAGTTATAATTAAGTGCCATAGCTAGATTTGCGAAAATCCACCAAAGCTCTTTGGAAGCACAAAATCGTTTTAAAATCACATGCACCAATGCATAAGATTTTATGAGAGAAAAGCTCCAAAACTTCAAGATTATGTGGGCATCAGGGTACTTTGCTAGTTGTGCCCTTGTAAAATATGATATGCATCATATTTTACCGGATTTAGCATGATTTTATAAGATTTTAATTAATAAATTATTTGGTAGTGATATGCATCATATGTGGTTTTGATTGAATTTTTCTAAGAGAATAATTTACAAAATGAAGATTTGAACTCTTGACCTCAAAGACAAATCTATGAATGCATTACCAAAATAGCTAAAATATTTTTTATCAAATTACAAATACAAAATATTTATATATCATAACATAAAAATAAAATTTCCTAAACCACTTTCAACCATCACCAACGTCACAAGCACGCTGTCACCACTGCTGCTGTCACTACCACCACCTTCACCATTATCACTACCGCATTTTCTCTCTCATTCTTCATCGTTTCTCCTATATGGAAGTGAGACTTAAGCTCCAATTGTGATATTATTTTGCAAAAAATCAGTAAGAAAACTTGATTGTGTTACAATCTCCTTGATCTCATGAATCCTACGCCGCTGATCAGAGGTCGAAGTCGATCAGAATCTGATTGGTAAGTTTTTTATCTCAAAGTTATCTAGCCGAATTGGAAACCTTTTAAATCGGTTCTTGAGAATTTTAAACCGCAAATGGTTTTGTGATATCAAGAAGGAAAAGCATTTGAAATCAGTTTTCAATTACGACATGTTTCAATTTTAAACCGACTATAATTCAAGCCGGTTTGGTAGTTTTTAAATCGGTTTTGGGAAAACTGGTACCATGTTCGTATTATTCTTATGAAAATATTTCCGACTGTATATCAAACATATTTTTTGACCAAATGTTTGTTTCAAGTTAATTAATTGGTTTTTGTAAGAGTATCTCCATTGAGGGTTTCTCAATGGGGTTTTCATATTAAAAATTTAATAAAACCTACAAAAAAAAAAAAAAACACAAGAGTTTCTCATATGAGAAACGCTCAAAAAAGTTGAGAGACTCCAATAACACATGTCTACATATGATTGGCTCAATTTTATATATAATTTAAAATTCAATTATTTAATTAAACTATATTAAAAAATATTAATATTATATTTGGTGAGATACTCTTATGGGTATCTCACCAATAAAGATGCTCTAAGTTTTGATAGAATTTTTGGTTTGAAACTCGGTTGATTTGAAACTTCAATTCCAATAAGTTTTATTTCCTCTAAAATTATTATACATTTTACGTGGCGACGAAGATGGCGGTGATGACGGTGGCGGTGACAGTGATACGAAATGGTTCAAAAACTTTTTAATTTTTATGTTAAGATATACAAATATTTGTGTTTATAATTTGTTAAAAAATGTCTTCGCATAGTTAGTAATTGCTTTGATAAGCTTGTACATGTGGTCAAGTTCTCATAACTGTATTATGAAATGAATTCTCTTAAAAGAATTTCAACCAAAGCGACGTAGTTTTTTTTTTTTTTAAACAAACACTCTTATACACATATACGGTGGAAGTTTTTTTTGTCAACACCTTAATAAAATTAAAAACGGTTCATAAATCCTAACAGAGGGAACATATTTTACATAAATGGTATCATGCATATATATAATCTAGCACTTCTTGCTAATCGATCTGCCTTTGTATTTGAAGTGCGTGTAATATACGAGACAGATAAAAAGTAAACATCTTCTTGCACCTCCCAAATTCCTCCAAATGTACTGAGAACGCAGGCCAATTCGCCGGTGTAAATACCATCTTCACCAGCTCGGAACAGTCTGTTGCAAAAGCTACCGTCGTCTTTTGTTGTACGAGCATACAGTGTATGACCCAGATTAGTACTTATAGTGCAAGTGTAGGGGACAAGGCTTATGCGCAAGTTCCTAACTCTCAAGATTGACCCTGCCACTTTGTCTTGAAAACAATACCAGCTTATACCTAATAAAATAACATACTCATTCCATGAACCATCCACAAAGCAATGATATCCTGTAAACCCTGAATTAACCTCGGCTGGGGCTGAATGTTGATGGTCAAAATTATGATCATCCTCGTGCCCCTTCCCATGTCGTAGCTTCACTGTCTGCAATTTTTAGGATCTCTTGTGGTTCTCTATCCAGATTCTTGAAAACCTTATCATTCATGGCCTTCCAGATATACCAAATTATCCATGAGAAATTATTGTCCCGGTTTTCCTTGGGAAGTCTCCAAAAGAGATAATCCAAGTTAGAAAAAACATATGACAATGGAAACATTTTCAGTGCTGATGGTACCCGAGAGAGGGCCCAAGTTTGTAACACCGTGGGACATTTAAAGAGAACATGATTAATTGTCTCTTCTTCTGCTCCACATCTTCCACACTGTAGATCACAATTTGTGCCTCTATTACTCAGATTTGATGAGACCGATATACAGACCGTTAAAACTTGCCATATGAAGTGACGAATCTTAGGTGGACATTTCAGTTCCATGCATTTGCCTACAATGACCTTATATCTGGCCCATAACCCGGTAGTCGGGGGCCACAAGGTGAACCTCCCTGCTCTATTTGGTTGATTTGACCGTATATGTTTCCAATTTAGTAAAATACCATCTCAGTAAATCTGGACGGTAAGTACTACTAATAGGGATACTCCGAATGAAAGGGATATCAATCAGGTCTATCATCGCATTAATTAGGTCTATATTCCACATTCGTGTCATCAGATCAATCAGTTGGTTGACCATAAAGGTAGGATAGTAATTGTGCCCTTTACAATTTGTTGGCTTTGGGTGCATAGCCAGTATCCAAGGATCATTATATACTTAAATGGTGGATCCCGATCCAGCTAGCTTAATTAGTCCTTTTCTATCAGAGGTTTAGTAGAAATAATGCTCTCCATCCGTAAGAAGGAAAGTGAGACTTTACCGATGAAGGGTAGATATGTCAATACGAGCTGTAACATGCGGGACATGCCGAAATAGATCCGCGATGGGGCGGACCTGGACACAATATTACATGCCCATATATTGGCGAGTCTCGCGGTCCAGACCCGCAATAGTTCATGGGTTATGCGGGTCAACCCGTTGCGGTGTTACGGGTTTACGGTCTGAACCGCAAGAGAACAAGATTTCTTCGATTGAGTTGAGCAAATGCAATCCAGAAGGAGATTATGAAGAAATTTCTTCGAATCTGTCTCAGAATTTCGTGGTTACATGACTCTTTAACCCATCAGGAGAAAGTCCCTTCGTCGAAGACACTGCATTCCGAAGGAGATTCCAAAAAAGAGAGCTTGTGGTTACTCCACGTATTGCTTGACCTAAAACAGATAGTGGATTTGTTTCTGTCTTTTGTTGATCATTGAAGCTGGTTCCTGGTGAATTTTTTTACTAGTCGTTCTTTCTTGTTTTTTGGTTTTATCTTCTTTGTACAATTTGTCTTCTTCGTGATTCATGTTTGTTATTATGTGAATTGAGATCGGTATAGTTGGGATTTAGAATGTGTTTAGTTAACTTTGGTATTAGAAGTTATAAAGATTGATGGTGTGATGTGAATCCCGGTTTTCATTTGCTTGTGACCTGTGATTAGCTGAAGTTATGATTCTATGTTTGAGGCAAGAAGTTGCATTTAGCTCTGTTGTCAAGCTACTCGATTTGGTTTGGAGCTAACTGACTTGACTTCATGTTGCTATTATGTAAATTGGGTTCCAGAAAGTGGTTAGTTAACTGACTCGATGGCTCATGAACCTAAATATGATTCTATATTTGAGTGAAGCTTTTAGCGTTGTTGTTTAGCTACTCACCCTTGGTTCTGAGATACTGAAGCAAACCGAATATGGTTAGTTAACTTAGTATTAGGAATCAAAAGACTGTTACTATGATGTGAATTTCCGGGTCTCGGCTGCTTGTGATTCCTCCAATTTGTTGCGGTTTTTCTCACTGTGGAAGTACGTAGACATGAACTTGATGTTGAGTTTCTATAAACTGCTTTTAACTTGGACGTTTTCATTACTTTGCTTTACTGGTTTAGGTGAATGGATGAACACTTCAGATGGACTTGCTTTTGCACCACATGTGATCAGTGATGAAGCCGAAGAGATGCTTTTAACTCTCCATTGATTCTTTGTTTCTGCATCTGTGGCATATAATGTATCTTTAAGATATTATGAGTTTGAGTTTGCTCAATATATGATGAGACTAAAGAAAAAGGTAGTGAGTTTTTGATCTTGTATTGGTTTGTTCTTAAGATGCATCTAATTTTTGTTTTATTGATTGTTTGGTAATCTGAGTAAAGTTTTATCCTTGAAACAGGTTACTCTCTGAGAGAAGTCTCTGGTGAAAAAATCAGCTCATCAATGTGTCTTTGTTTGGATTGGGATCAATCTTCAACATCAATTGTAGTAGGTTTATCTGATGACTCTGCTTCAGTTGTTTCATTCACTGTATCTAACCTAGAAACAGTCCAAGAATGGAAAGGACAGGATTTTGATCGGTGGCGGAGTTGGAACAGAGAAATTGAACTTCGTAAGGAACAGAGAAAGGTAACTGCTATCTTGGCTTGTAACACTGTCAAGACCACCAAAATTGAGAAACCAGGTAAACTCTGCAATGTTTTTTAACTTTGTTGAAGGTAATTTCTCTACTCTTATATGATTTGTTTTCTTTTAACTTTTAATTTTAAGTAATACGTAATCGTATATTATGATTTTAAACATTGGAAAGACTTTAATTTAAATAATTAAATCAAACTCTTGAAACCTTTGGCATCAACTAGAGTCAATATTAGTAAACCCTACTAATACCCTGATTTTACATGTAAAGATTGGAAAAACAAAAGTCACAGACTCACACAGTCACACGTAAACAAAATCCTACGACTACTACTCAATTTGCTGGAAAAAAAGTCACATGTTTGAAGAGGTGTGACAGGTTTGATTCATCAAGGACTTGGACTTGGTAAGTTTAGTAATTTGATTCATATGTGCCTATGTGGTTTGATTGTCATATGAATATGTGGTTTACTTGTTAATTCATAGTTTTAATGTTAGAATCATATTTTCATTATGTTGATTCTAATTAAGTAATTGTTGATTCTAATTAAGTAATTATTGTGTTAGATCATATTTTCATTATGTTCTTATTGACAGAACTCAGAAGAAGTTAGCAACTTGCGATCCATCGACTTTGAGTCTCAAAGAATTGTTGAAGCTCAAACCGTAGAACACGAACGAGTTAATTTTGATGGATCACAACCATCTAAAGTTTTTAGAAAAAGAAACATTGAGGTTGAAGAAGAATTAGATGATGATGACATTGATGAAGCTGGAAACTCCCCTGATTTGAGAAAGAGAAAGCAGTTTGAGGCTATATTTTATGAGGCTGCAAACTCATCTGATCCGAGAAAAAGAAAGCAGTTTGCAGATTCATTTGATGAGGCTGAAAACTTCCCTGATTTGAGAAAGAGACAGCAGTTTGAAGCTGCTTTTAATGAGGCTGCAAACCCATCTTATCCGAGAGAGAAAAACAGCTTGCAGCTTCATTTGACGAGGCTGGAAACTCATCTGATCCGAGAAAGAGAAAGCAATTTGAGGGTGCATTTGATGAGGCTGGAAACTCATCTGATCCGAGAAAAAAAGCAGTCAATTCAGCCGAGTAAAAAAAAAAAAGAAGAATGAGGCTGAAGATGATGACGACAAAGGAAAGTCACCAGATCAAAAAAAGAGAAGGCAGTACTCAGATGTGTGGGATGATTATGTAGTGATTACTAAGAAAGACGGCTCGCAAAAATCACAGTGCAAACATTGCAAGATGGAATATAAGCATGAGTCTCACAAGAACGGTACGAGTTTTAGATGCCACCATAAGAAATGCAATCTTACCATTAGGAATGGTGATGTTGGTCAAATGATGATCAATGCAGAGGTGTAACTACAAGCACGAAAAATTGACCACTATGTTTTTCATGAGATGGTAGCTAAGTATATTATTCAGCATGATCTCCTATTTTCTTATGCTGAATATGAAAGAGAGATCAGTTTGGAAGTAATTGAATGCTGATGTGTGGTTTATCAGCCGCAACACAGCTGCAGCAGATGTTTACATGTTCTATCAGAATGAGACAAAAAACTTGAAGAAAGAACTAACTTATCTTCCTGGTCGAATTAGCTTCACCTCTGATTTGTGGTCAGCAATTACTCATGAGGGCTACATGTGTTTGACATCACATTACATCGACAGAAACGGGAAATTGAACAACAAAATTGTTGTATTTTGTGCTACTGATATATCATGGTTTTTACGGATTTTAAAGCCATGATATATGTATATAATCGAGTCTTTTATGTATCTTTCGAGTCCTTTTCGAGTATTTTACAGGTCTACACACAATTTGGGATCATTTGGACATTATGGAGCAATTATGGAGTATTGTAGCTGAAAAGTTGAAGTTGGTGTTTTTCAAGTTCAGCTGTGTCGACCAACACAGCCATGTGCATCGACCAACACAGCCATGTGCATCGGTCGACACAGCCCGATTTTATACCCCACGTGAAGACAAACACTTTTTGGAGATTTGCAACTTTTCCCTAAAGTTTTATTTATTTACAAAAGGGCCCAACTCGTGTTTAGCATATATTTTAGGGTTTTTAAGTTTCTGAAGGAGGCACCTTTTACTTTATACTTTTCATTGAGTTTACTTTTGGCCTGAAGGAAGAACTTGGAGATTTAGAGCTTTGGGGCTGATCTGATACTTTGTATTACTTTGAGAGAAGATTTCGAACCCCTGTTTCTATCTCTCTTTTCTAATTTCTATGATATCTACTTTATTCATGTCTTTGATTTCAATTGATATGTGTGAGTAGATCCCTCGTTGGGTTTAGGAATTCTCATTAGGGATTTCATGGAATGATATATTGATTTATTGGTTAGGATTCAAACTCAATAGTTCTTCACCTAGGTTGCACTTAAAGCTAGTTCTAGATTGATCACCTAGAATATCGATCTTAGGTTGTTAAATTGGCACGACAGTGTGATTTATAATCTGATTAAAATCTAGAGTGAGCAAATTAGATAATTGCAAAGAAATTTGGATTAGATAATTTGTGAACAAATTAAACCTGCGCTTAATGCTTGTTTAGACTTTAGGATTCACAAAGGAATTTGGTTTCTTAAGTTTTAAACATAGTTAATTCTCGCAACGAAAGTTGGTTTATTTTACATTAGTGATTTGAGTTCTGGAACTTGTTCGTAATTCGATCTTAACCAATTAATTGATCTTCATTGCCTGATTTCCTGAGAAATTCCCTAGACCTGACGCTTTTCCCATCTGATAAACAAACCGTTCTAATTATTATTTGCATTCTTACTTAATTTTTTTCATACTCGCTTAGCTGAATTTGAAATGAAAAAGTCTATCGTAAGGTTCTTGAGTCCTTGTGGATTCGACCCCTAAGCACTGCATCGATCTCTTAATTTGAGAGAGTAGCTCTAGGGATTTAATTTGAGCATATCAAATTTTGGCGCCGTTGCCGGGGACTCTTTTGAGTTTCCGATAGATTTAAGTGTAGAATCTAGACTAAGTTTTTATTTTAAGTTTTACTCACATCGTTCTATCTTTTTGTCTTGTGTATTTCAGGTGTATGCCTAGTCGTGTTACCAGGAGCAACAAGGATAGTCAACTTTTGTTTCTTCCAAATCAGGAGCTTGCGAGGTTAGAACGAACAAACAAAAAAGCAAAGAAGCCAGTGGAGATGGTTAATCCCGTGATTTTACGTCAGGACGAAGCTGGTGTTCTCAGGGACCAAGAGGGTCATGTTTGCAACGAGCAAGGGCAGAGATTAGATGGGGATGGAAACCCCATCGTGCCAGTTGCTATTGAAAATGCGCAGGTACGTGAGCAAGCAGGGAGAGTAAGGACGCTTGGAGATTACAACAGACCTGATGAGTTTTATGCTAAGGGCATCTCCAACCCACCCCTATTTTCACCTCCAAACTCTATTTTAAGGAAAAATCTTCTCCAACCCACCTCTATTTTCACCTCTAAAATAGGGAAATGCTATTTCTTCCTCTATATATAGAGGAAAGCTATTTCCATCTCTATTTTAGAGTCGAATTTTTTTATTTACAAGATGGTCCTTTGAATTTTTATTTATTTATTTATGATTGAAAAAAAAAGAATTATGAGATTTAGTGAATATTATGATAAGTTAAATAATATTTGTTAAGTATAAATAAACATGAATATTCATTAAGTATAAATAAAGTTGATATATTAAGTTATTTATAATTTAATGAATATTTATGAAGTATAAAATAAAGTATAAAATACATTAATGTTGATGGTTAAATCAAAATTTGCCATGTTTTATTATTTTTATCTTATGTAATGTGATTTTATTTGAATAATAAATGTTTAATTTTTAAAAAATTATAATTTAGTGAAGTTTCTATAAAAATAAAATAAATGGGGTCGATTTGTAAATTTTACAAATAAAAAGTGTTTTGTAATAAAATAAAAGGAGAATATACTTTAGAATATTCCTTTTTAGAGTCAAAAATAGAGGAATACATTGGAGTGAAACCCACCTCTATTATAGAGTTTCTCTATTTTAGAGTCAAAAATAGGAAAATACATTGGAGATGGTCTAATAGGTCTGCGATCAGACTTCCTACCTTTGATAGGAACAAGTTTGAGTTGAAGCCATCCTACTACACGCTGGTTGGTCAGCATCCTTTCCATGGATTGTCTCACGAACATCCTATGGACCATATTGAGAGGTTCGAGGACTTGGTGACTAGCATGAAGCATATTGGAGTCAGCTATGACTATCTCTTTCGTAAGCTTTTCTCACACTCTCTTAGTGGTGAGGCAACTTATTGGTTGAAGCAGTTGCCAACAGGATCTCTCACCAATTGGGAAGATACCAAGAAGGCGTATCTTCTCACACTCTATGATGATGCGAGATCAGAGGATTTAAGGAACAACATCTCTCAGTTCATGCAGAGACCGACTGAAGCATTCAAGCCTGCATGGGTGCAATTTAGAGCTTACCAACGAGATTGTCTGCATCACGGTTTCAATGAGGTTCAGCTGCTGGGTATTTTCTTCAGAGGCATGGATTGGAGATATCAGATGGCTCTTGACTCTGCGAGTAATGGGAACTTCAACACGAGGTCCCCCGAAGAAGCTTATGTGTTGATTGAGAACTTGGCGTCTAGCAATAGCACCAAGAATGCTGATCTCGAGAGGCAGAAGCAAGCTGGAAATATTGATGGAAAACAGATTGCTGAGTTGAAGAACAAGTTGGATTCAGTTCACAGCATTTTGGTGAACAAGAAGTCGGTTCATTTTGCTGCAGAGGTTTAGACTTTCGAGCCCGAAGAAGAAATTGAAGAGGATGTCAACTACATAGGTGGGACTGGTTTTTCAGAGTCAGAGATTTGGAAATCAACAAAGCCGAGGTGGTTACAATAGCTACGGTCAGAGGAGTAACTTTACGGGTAATCAGAACTCGTATGGGTATGACTCTAAGCCTCAGTATCATGAGCCTTTCCAGAGCAACAACAATTTCAGCAGGACTTATGGGTCTTCATCTTACCAAACACCTCCTGCACCAACTGAGCAAAGTGAGATGAAATCTATGCTTGAGCAGATACTAGAGGGACAGCAGAAGATCACAGTTGGCTTTAATGGGAAGATCGATGCCATGTACACTGATTTGAATGGTAAGTTCGAAGCTTTGAACACTCATGTCAAGAAGCTAGATACTCAGATTGCACAGACTGTTGGGTCTATGAGAAGACAAGATGGAGTCCTTCCTGGAAGCACACACACTAATCCGAAGTATCAATGCAATGCCATCATGTTGAGAAGTGGTAAGGAGCTTAATCCAATGCAAAGAAAGGGTCTAAGTGTTGATAAACTCATGGAGTTAGAAGAAATTGAAGAAGATTTTGCAGAAATTTTGCCTGTGTCAGTCGACACAAGTGGAGTGTATTGGTCGACACACCTGAAAGACATGCCAAAATCGTCTGTGTCGACCAACACAAGTGGAGTGTGTCGGTCGACACACCTGAAAGACATACAAAAATCGAGCCCAGACGAACCAAAATCGAGCTCGTACGACACCAAAGAGGAGTGTCAGTCGACACCTTCTGAAGACATGCCAAAATCGTCTGTGTCGACCAACACACTTCACTGTGTCGGTTGACACAAGCACCCACAGCAAATTGATGCATCTGAAATTTTTGCTAAGGATGAAAGCAAGGTGTCTATGTCGGTCGACACAACCCCTGGTGTCGGTCGACATAAGGAGGCAGCTGCGACACCAATTTTTGAGAAGCCAAAAATTTCAATGGAATGAGTCTACAAGCCTAGGGTTCCATTTCCAAGGAATCAACCTGAAACTTCCTTGGAAGGCGTCTACAAACCCAAGGTACCATACCCATTGGCTATTAACCATGACAGTGACAAAGCACCAGAGGCAAAAGGAAAACATGCTCAACCATCATTGAGGAAGTTACCTAAGTTAGTGAATCTAGGAAAGTTCGTTGTTCCATGCTCAATCAAAGGCATGGAATTAAAGGATTCTCTCTGTGACACAGGAGCTAATGTGAATGTCATGTCCCAGGCTATTGCAAAGAAGCTAGGAATTTTAGATCTACAACCTCCAAATGTATCTATCGAGCTTGCAGACGCTTCTTCTACAGCTCCAAAAGGCTTCATTCCTGACCTGATGCTTCAAGTAGGAGATTGTCTTGTTCCTGCGGATTTTCACATTATGGAGATGAAAAATGACAACAATAAACCATTAATTCTTGGTGCATCCTTCCTTGCAACTGTGGGTGCGATTGTGGATTATCCTAATCAGCGAATCTCTTTCTCCAAGGTCAACAAGAATGTCTTCTACCATGCAGTTCATGTCAAAGAGACTTCTTGTATGACTGTCAATGATGGAGAGAAGCTGAGTTTAGACCCTGGAGATGACACGAAGAAGGTCCAAAATGTCATCAAGATGACTCCCTCCCTTGCACATCATGAAGTCAACAAACCAGCAAATTCCAAGTGCAAAAAGATCCCGTGTGCTCCACATTCGACTCTAATCTCTGTGGGAGTATAAATCCACGCCAATCGAATTTGTCGAGTCTTTTAGAGAGATCCGAAACTTCTGACTAAAAATCACCAAAAACACTAACAGAGATCCGAAGTTGGTCTTTTATTAAGCTGCTTAGAAAGCTTTTTGTATGAGAGCAAAGGTACAGAGTTCTGCTAGGTAAATTGCGGACCCCCTTTTTCAGAGGGTTTACATCAGTATATATATAAGTTTCAGTCGGCTAAGTTAATGCCTAAAGAGATAAGGAAGATTTCCTAATTCCTAGAGATTTCCTTTTAGCAAAGTCGGCTACCACCATGGACTTTCATTCATGGGCTTTAACCTTGTCATCTCTTTTGTGGGCTTAAATTTGTGGGCTCGTCGCCTGGGCCCAAATCTCTTATCGTTGAACCATGGCTCGGGTGACACCATGGTTCACGACTCGGGTGACACCATGGTTCACGACTCGGGTGACACCATGGTTCACGACTCGAGTGACGCCATGGTTCATGGCTCAGGTGATACCATGGCTCACGGCTCGAGTGACGCCATGGTTCAAGGCTCGGGTGACACCATGGTTCACGGCTCGAGTGACACCATGGTTCACGGCTCGGGTGTCGACGGTTGTCTTTGAACCCGACCCGTCTTGTCTTCAATTGAGATCACAGTACCCGAACCAATTGCCCATGGTTCGGGGGTTCTCGTGCAACCTTCCCCTGCCATGGTTAGGGGGCACCCGGTCCAACTCCTTCCTTCATGGTTTGAGGAAACCCGATCCAACTCTTCTCTTCACGGTTCGGAAAAAACCGATCCAACTCTTCTCTTCATTGTTAGGGAAAACCGATCCAACTCTTCTCTTCATGGTTCGGAGAACCCAATCCAACTCTTCATGGTTAGGGGAACCCGATCCAACTCTTCTTCCTTCACGGTTCGGGGAAACCCGATCCAACTCTTTTCTTCACGGTTCGGAGAAAACTGATCCAACTCTTCTCCTCATGGTTAGGGGAAAACCGATCCAACTCTTCTCTTCATGGTTAGGGAAACCCGATCCAACTCTTCTCTTAATGGATCGGGGTACCCGATCCAACTCTCTTTTCACGGATCGGGGTACCCGATCCAACTATCCTTTCACGGACCGGGATACCCGATCCAACTCTCCCTTCACGGATCGGGGTACCCGATCCAACTCCCTTCCTTCACAGTTAGGGGTACCCGATCCAACTCTCCTTTCATGGATCGGGGTACAATTGCTAGTGTTTCTCCACACTTAGCCATTTTTAACTGTTGATTCTCAAGAGGTGGAATCTGACCCCAACAGTTAGCCCCCCAGCTTGGGAGTATCAATAATGTTAATGCCGAGCTGTAAGTGGTCGAGTGAGATCAACGATTCTCGTGGTTGCCCCGAACCATCTTTTTGTAGTATTACCGTGTTTATAGTATTGCTGATTCAGTTCGGGTACGCCTTCGTAAACTCAGTTCGGGGTTTGCTGCCCTGATACCTTTATCGGGGAGTGCAAGCATTTTTGCTGGTTTCCGAGGCGAATGACGTCACCATTTGCTTATATAATCCACTTCTCCGAAAATTTCTTCCCATCAGGTAACCTCTCTCTTCTTTCTCTCTCTAATTTTTGCTTACGTTATTTTCAAGTAGAACCTCCGTTGTTCTTCTTTCGCCGCCGATCCATTCGAATTTCCCGATCCATCTTCAACTGGCTCTGCCACTGTCTTCGAGTTTTCCGGCAGTTTGCTTTGAAGATTTGGATTGACTCATTCTTCTTAAAGGATCTTCAACTTGTTCTTCGATTTCTTAAAGGCTTTGATCTGTTTTGATAGGCTGCTGAGAACCCCGATCCGTCTCCTGAAACTTAGAAACTCTAGATTCTATTTCGCGAGCTATTAGGGATCCAGATCTGTTTGCATCTTCAAAGATCCCGATCCATTTCTTAATTCAAAAAGGATGTCTCGGTCATCTGTTTCTGTATCCCCCGATCCGTATACCCGCTTGTTTGGCTTCTCAATGGAGTCTCTGCTTCCCGAACCAACTCTTTCTTCCTATCTGCCTTCTGCCCAAAACTGTAGCCGGGAAGACTCTTCTGGTGCACATGCTTCAGAGGATTTGGATGACACAAGTGGTTCAGGAATAGGACCCTCTCTCCTTGGTAGGAAAATCGTGCTCTCTGAATCCTCGAGAGCCGGCAGTAATTCTGGGAATCCTTCGAGGTTTGAAGTGCCTCAGCTTCACGATTCTCCTTTTGACGAGGCTGTGAACCCTTTTAGTGATGCAGCGGATCCCGATCTGCCAAAAATTGAACCAGAAGACTGGTTTTTTGACCCAGCCGTGGCTAGGGAGGAATTTAAGCGTTTGATGGGTTCTAACCGTCGGGCTCCAAAGAAAAAGAAGAAAAAGCGACCCGATCCACCTGGTTCAACCCTCTCAACCTTAGATTCACTGATGGTCTTTAGGCATAGATTCGGTATTTCGGAAGAAGTCGAGCTTGTTCTTCCTTCACCATCAGACCAAGCCAATCATCCTCCCCCTCATCATTTTACTCTCTACGAAGGCTTCTTCTACCATTGCCTGCTGTGGTTCCCGATCCCTGAAGTTATCTTACAGTTTCTTTGGAAGTATAACTTGGCCATTTCTCAAATCAATGCTCGGGGAATCAGGCACATGGTTGGCATTCTGACTAGGAGTTATGAATGCGATGTGGAAGTTAGCGTCAAACACCTAACGCACTTGCTCGAATTCAGACGCCGTAATAAGAGAGAACTGAAGTATTATGTGTCGGGCAAAGCCAGGAGGAATATAATAAGGGGTTTCCCGTCCAAAGATGATAATTGGGAAGAGTTTTTCTTTTTTGTTCCTATCACCGAAGAATCGGTGGGTTCGACGTGTCTTCGATCTGTCAAGACTAACTGGGGGGAAATTGGTAGCCGATCCGTTGCTTGACTTGGGCCATGGCTCGGGTTTTTTCATTGTTTAACGATTTTCCTTTTTAGGGCTTCCTAACCTCTTAAATATTTTTGTTTTGCAGTTCGTCATCTCCGCCTTTCATTGCCTCCCGATCTGTCAGAGGTTCACGAAGTGCTTTCTGCTCGCAAGTGCAACTGGTCGAGAGACTTCAATTTTCGACGAGTGGAGAGAGCCCGAGCCCCTTTCCGAGGGACAGTCAGTTGAGCAATCATCCCCTTCGCACTCTTTGATAGACACCATGGGAAAACCCACTTTCCGGGATAGGGCCGCTGCGAAAGCGAAAGCGGAGGTTGAGGTGAAGGAGAGAGCGAAGCTGACAAAGGCGTTAGATCGATCTCATCCTCCGAACCCTTAACCTGCCACCGCCGTCATCTCCGAACCAACTCCTGCTGATAACCCTTCCGAACCGGCTGCCGCAGGGGTTATTCTAGGGCTTCGTCCAGCTGGTTCTCAAATTTTGCCGCACAAAGACAAAGGCAAAGGAAAGGCCAAGGAAAAGAAAACTCCGAGCCGAAAGCGACAGTCATCAGTGGATGACAAGGATGAAGGAGCGTCGAAGCGACTACGGCGCGCTGAGGCAACTAGAGCTGTCCCCGAAGCGATTCCTCTCTCTGCCGTTCCTCTTAACGCTGAAGGTGCTTACAATGACGCTTTCAGTGGCTACGGCTATATCTCGAGGATCACTTGTCCGGGTGACCGTTTTCCTCCAGTCGACACCTTGCTGAGGGACAAGGCCTACAACGAGATGTCTCTTCGGGGTGTCAAAGTACATTTGATGCTATTTGTTTTACCCTTGCTACCCGAACTACTTGAGCATTTTTAACTAACTGTCCTAGTTTTCTTGCAGTTCGTATCCCATCTCAACAGGATGGTGATGGGCTATGAGTCTGACGCCCGCAAGGATCGCGAAAGGGTTGAGGATGCCAGGCGTAAAGCCATTGAGCTGGATGGGAAGCTCAAAGAAGCCGAGGCAAACCGTGCTGCTGAAGGAGAGAGAGCCATACAGAGGATCAAGGATCTTGAAGCAGATGCCGAAGGTCACAGGAAGCAAATTAAGGAAGCCGACGAGCGGATCATGCGGCTGGAATCCGGCAAAGCGAGACGGGATGCTCACATAGCAAGCTTGACCAGGCAGCTAGAGGTGGCGAACGAGTTGTACGAAAGCAAGCTAGAGCAAGCCATTGTGGAGGCCAAGCGGGACATGCTCTCGTTGTTTAAAGGAAGAATCTCCCGAGCCACGAAGCTTCTTGGCCGTATCGATGGTGAGCCGAAGGAAAACATGCTCGACCTTGCACAGATCGAAGGCAATCTACAATTTATCGGGTTGCTTCAAAGTGACGAGCCCCCTTCTCTTGACGCAGAGTCAAAGAGCTTAGTTGAACAGAGAGATTGCTTACAAGGTGCTCATGAAGCATTTGCTCAGCTCGTGGCTGAAACAAAAGGGGCGCTAAAGCTATCTCCTATCCGTTCTGATATTCTTAAAGAACTCAACGACGGTGAGCCCGGCTTGGCTGACCTTGGCTCAATGGAGGTTGCCGAAGAAGCAGTCCCCGAACCATCTTCCGAGAAAGCTCTCGAGGATGCTCTAGAGGAAAAAGTCGCGGAGTTTGCTGAGGTGTTACTCGAGGATTTCAAGGCACCGGGAGATGATCCAGCTGAGCAAACGATGGAGCCGGAGCAGAGGGTGGTCCCGACCCCTGAGATAACAGAGGATTATGATCCTCTTTTCTTTGTTTAGTTTTAAAATTCCTCTTTTTTTTGTTTAATGTCTGGATGGCTTTATCCGAGTAGTTTCTTGAACTTAACTTCTTTTTTACTACTTGGATTTATAAAGGAATGTCTTGTGTTTTGATAAAACATGTTTGCAAAGTAGATGAATGATAAGACATAGATGAATGGTTGTAGGCCAGGATTTGCATGGTAGTTATGTTTAAGATGACCAATTCGGCGTTCAGATATGTTACTGTGGCCAGCAGTAATGGAGATGTGGCGTAATGCCCATTGTAGCTCTGATTTGTATGAGCATGTCTGTTTTCGTTAAGACTTAATGATTCTTGAAAGATGTTTAAGTAAAGCTTTGCTTTGATAGATCGTAGACTCGATTACAAAAATGGGAGTATATGAGTATATGTATACGTACCCACTCCCCCCCCCTTTTGAAAGGAGGGGGGCAACTGAACCCATCCGAAGACGAGCTGCCTACGTACCCTTTGCAGGGATCAAGTCTCCCCGTAATACTTCTTGAGATGCATTGCGTTCCATGATCTCGGGACTGGAACATCTGTCATGCTGGCAAGTTTGTAAACTCCAGGTTTGACTACCTCGGTGATCTTGTAAGGTCCTTCCCAATTTGCTCCCAGTTTTCCGGCATTCGTTTTCGCGGTGTTCTGAAAAACCTTCCGCAAGACTAAATCTCCTTCGTAGAATCTTCGTTCTCGAACGTTGGAATTGCAGTATTTTGCTACCGCATTCTGATAGTTCTAGATCCTGATCAAGGCTTAATCCCTTCTTTCGTTGATCAAGTCCAATTCGTCAAGCATCAATAGGTGATTGAGCCCTTCTTGTTCTGGTAGTAGTCTACAGCGAATTCCTGGGAAATGTATTTTCGGTGGGATGACACACTTTGTTCCATATACGAGGGCGAATGGGGTTTCCCCCGTTGCTCATCTTGGGGTGGTGCGGTGAAACCAAAGTACTCCCTCCAGTTCTTCAGCCCAAGGTCCCTTTTTCTCATCAAGGCGCTTCTTCAGGCCATCGAGGATTGTTTTATTGATTGCTTCGGCCTGTCCATTCCCTTGTGGATATCTTGGAGTAGACTTGCTGAGTTTGATTTTCCATTTGTCGCAGAAAGCTTCGAAATGATTTGAGATTAACTGCGAGCCATTTTCTGTCACGATCTCGTATGGTACTCCATGCCGGCATATGATGTTTTTCCAGACAAAAGCTTCTACCTGTGCATCTTTAATGCTAGCATATGAGTTGGCTTCGATCCATTTCGAGAAGTAATCTGTCAAAACCAGCAGGAAACGTTTCTGTTTTGAGGGATGCAGCAGCCCGACGATGTCCATAGACCATCGCATGAATGGATATGGTGACGAGATGGATGAAAGCACTTATGTCGGTTGGTGAATCATCGGCGTGTGGCATTGGCATTTTTTGCATTTGGCTGAAAACATCTTGCAATCTTTGATCATTGTTGGCCAATAATAACCATGACGTTTGACCTTGATTGCTAATGCCCTCCCTCCAGAGTGATTGCCACACGAACCGTTGTGAACTTCCTCCATAACCTTCCTTGCGTCCTTTCCTTCCACACAGTTTAGCAATGGTCCTGAGAATCTCCATTTGAAGACATTCCCATCGAGTAAAACATAACGAGCTGCCTGAGCTTGAAGCTTACGAGCTACCCATTTTTCGGTTGGTAACATTCCGTCGTATATGTATCCTCCGATTGCGCCGAGCCATTCCTTGTCGCAGCCATATTCATCGTTGATCTTGTTTGAATTACGCAGCCAATTCTTTGACGACCTTTGTGGGAGTATAAATTCACGCCAATCAAATTTGTCGAGTCTTTTAGAGAGATCCGAAACTTCTGAGTAAAAACCACCAAAAACACTAACAGAGATCCGAAGTTGGTCTTTTATTAAGCTGCTTAGAAAGCTTTTTGTATGAGAGCAAAGGTACAGAGTTCTGCTAGGTAAATTGCGGACCCCCTTTTTCAGAGGGTTTCCATCAGTATATATATAAGTTTCAGTCGGCTAAGTTAATGCCTAAAGAGATAAGAAATATTTCCTAATTCCTAGGGATTTTCTTTTAGCAAAGTCGGCTACCACCATGGACTTTCATTCATGGGGTTTAACCTTGTCATCTCTTTTGTGGGCTTAAATTTGTGGGTTCGTCGCCTCGGCCCAAATCTCTTATCGTTGAACCATGGCTCGGGTGACACCATGGTTCACGACTCGGGTGACACCATGGTTCACAGTTCAAGTGACGCCATGGTTCATGGCTCAGGTGACACCATGGCTCACGGCTCGAGTGACGCCATGGTTCACGGCTCGGGTGACACCATGGTTCACGGCTCGGGTGACACCATGGTTCACGGCTCGGGTGTCGACGGTTGTCTTTGAACCCGACCTGTCTTGTCTTCAATTGAGATCACAGTACCCGAACCAATTGCCCATGGTTCGGGGGTTCTCGCGCAACCTTCCCCTGCCATGGTTAGGGGACACCCGATCCAAATCCTTCCTTCACGGTTCGGGAAAATCCGATCCAACTCTTCTCTTCACGGTTCGGAGAAAACCGATCCAACTCTTCTCTTCATGGTTAGGGGAAAACCGATCCAACTCTTTTCTTCATGGTTCGGGGAACCCGATCCAACTCTTCATGGTTAGGGGAACCCGATCCAACTCTTCTTCCTTCACGGTTCGGGGAAACCCGATCCAACTCTTCTCTTCATGGTTCGGAGAAAACCGATCCAACTCTTCTCTTCATGGTTAGGGGAAAACCGATCCAACTCTTCTCTTCATGGTTAGGGGAACCCGATCCAACTCTTCTCTTCATGGATCGGGGTACCCGATCCAACTCTCCTTTCATGGATCGGGGTACCCGATCCAACTATCCTTTCACGGACCGGGATACCCGATCCAACTCTCCCTTCACGGATCGGGGTACCCGATCCAACTCCCTTCCTTCACAGTTAGGGGTACCCGATCCAACTCTCCTTTCATGGATCGGGGTACAATTGCTAGTGCTTCTCCACACTTAGCCATTTTTAACTGTTGATTCTCAAGAGGTGGAATCTGACCCCAACAATCTCTCTGAGATGTGATGGAGACCGGACTAACCGCAAAGTGAGATTCAAAGGGAGGTCAAAACCTTTCTCCAAGTTCAGAATTATCATCCCCTTAGAGTTGAGGGAGAGAGGAGAGGTAGTTGTCCAAGAGATGCTGCATAATACTATGAAACTCTTTCCTGGTGTTGTTCCTTGGAAGTCTGTAGGAGGAATACTAGCTGCAAAGGAGGACCATCCAAAGCCATCACATGCAAGGTTCTCAAGGGATGAGGGAGACACAGTGCCCCTCACAGATCCACCTCATGCCTAAATGGCATCCAAGTCAAGCTCGTGACTTAAAACAAGCGCTTAGTGGGAGCAACCCACCGGTAAGTCTGTAAATATGAATTTCAGAGTCTTGTTTTCTTTTTATTTTGGATTTTGGTATTTTTGTGTCATGTACAGAAAAATTCGAAAATTTGTTGTCCATTAGTCTCCGTGTCGACCAACACACTTACCTGTATCGGTCGACACGCTCAAGCCGATACTGCTGAAAATTTCGGGTGTGTCGGTCGACACACACGCATGTGTCGGTCGACACGGACGGCCACGAGGTAAGTGTCTTTATTTTCTCAATTTCATATCATTTTCAACCGAACATATACTTCAATAACACTGGGGACGGTGTTGTTCAAGTCTGGTTACTGACAACATCTTTTATTTTCTTAGAATTAGTCTGTCATTTTATTGAGTCAAAAATTTGTTGGAAACTATGACCTTTCTCTTGGTTTGTTGTGTTGATTATTTCATCTAAGTGACCATTGTTGCAGAATCAGTTCCGATCCGACTAATGAAAAAAAAACCAAAGGCTGACCAGTTGACTTGAGACTCCCATATTTCCAACAGAAACCCACTAAAGCCTGAGCTAATTTCTGATTGTTCCTTTTACCTCATCGATGCGATTGATGTTCATAGAGCTTGACTCCTCGTTCATACTTGACAAAAGACAACCTGTGTAAAAATAAATGGTACTCCTCTCTCTTGTTCTAAGTAATAAATATATAAAGATGAGATGATTTTCTTTTGAGTAAAGGGGTAGAAAAATTTCCCATGACCCCATTATTTTACTTTGAAAGAGATGATCACGCACAGGTTGGAAGCGAGGTTAGAAAAATTTCCCGTGATGCCATTATTCGCCTACACCTTTGAATTACCTTATTCAAAAAAAAAAAAGTGAATGAGAAAATAATAAGTCTGAGGGGGAGAGAAAGAGTACCAAGTGTTGTATGGTTGCTTTGTCATAGTATTGTACGGGAATGAGTCTAGAAAGTTCTTGGCATCGATATTAGAGATGAGACCCAGCGATGAAGGGCTTATGGACTATGTTGCAAAATTGTGGGTTGAATCGAGAAAGCTGCGAATGTCTACGGTGAAGTACATGGTGGTTCGATTTGGACTGGTTTTTGTTGCATGTAGATTACATGGTGATTGGTCAATGTGATGCTCTGAAAGAATGTGAGTTTCCGTGTTTTCAAACTTCTTCCTTTAACTCAGTTCTCTGTTTGCTTGAGGGCAAGCAAAAGCTAAGTCTGGGGGAGTTGATATATCATGGTTTTTACGGATTTTAAAGCCATGATATATGTATATAATCGAGTCTTTTATGTGTCTTTCGAGTCCTTTTCGAGTCTTTTACAGGTCTACACACAATTTGGATCATTTGGACATTATGGAGCAATTATGGAGCATTGTAGCTGAAAAGTCGAAGTTGGTGTTTTTCAAGTTCAGCTGTGTCGACCAACATAGCCATGTGCATCGACCAACACAGCCATGTGCATCAGTCGACACAGCCCGATTTTATACCCCACGTGAAGACAAATATTTTTTGGAGATTTGCAACTTTGCCCTGAAGTTTCATTTATTTACAAAATGGCCCAGCTCGTGTTTAGCATATATTTTAGGGTTTTTAAGTTTCTGAAGGAGGCACCTTTCACTTTATACTTTTCATTGATTTTACTTTTGGCCTGAAGGAAGAACTTGGAGATTTAGAGCTTTGAGGCTGATCTGATACTTTGTATTACTTTGAGAGAAGATTTCGAACCCCTGTTTCTATCTCTCTTTTCTAATTTCTATGATATCTACTTTATTCATGTCTTTGATTTCAATTGATATGTGTGAGTAGATCCCTCGTTGGGTTTAGGAATTCTCATTAGGGATTTCATGGAATGATATATTAATTTATTGGTTAGGATTCAAACTCAATAGTTCTTCACCTAGGTTGCACTTAAAGCTAGTTCTAGATTGATCACCTAGAATCTCGATCTTAGGTTGTTAAATTGGCACGACAGTGTGATTTATAATCTGATTAAAACCTAGAGTGAGCAAATTAGATAATTGCAAAGAAATTTGGATTAGATAATTTGTGAACAAATTAAACCTGCGCTTAATGCTTGTTTAGACTTTAGGATTCGCAAAGGAATTTGGTTTCTTAAGTTTTAAACATAGTTAATTCTCGCAACGAAAGTTGGTTTATTTTACATTAGTGATTTGAGTTCTGGAACTTGTTCGTAATTCGATCTTAACCAATTAATTGATCTTCATTGCCTGATTTCCTGAGAAATTCCCTAGACCTGACGCTTTTCCCATCTGATAAACAAACCGTTTTAATTATTATTTGCATTCTTACTTAATTTATTTCATACTCACTTAGCTGAATTTGAAACGAAAAATTCTATCGTAAGGTTCTTGAGTCCTTGTGGATTCGACCCCTAAGCATTGTATCGATCTCTTAATTTGAGAGAGTAGCTCTAGGGATTTAATTTGAGCATATCAGCTACCGCCTCCACATACAGGTATGAACTTAGCAATGAAGCTTCTTGAGTCATGGAAAGAATGGAGAATTGATAAAAGTGTTTTCAATCACATTATACAATGCCACTAACAATGATTCAATGCAATAAATTTTGAAATCTCAGCTTTTGTTGCGGAATGATTTAATGTGTGGAGGATAATTTTTCATGTTAGATGTTCAGCGCATATCCTTAACTTGATTGTTCAAGACGGCCTCAAAGTGATTGGTGATTAATTGCATAAGATCAGGGAGAGTATCAAATATGTTCAAGCCTCTGAATCTCATGAGATGCTCTTTGCAAAATGTGTGGAATCTGTTGGTATTCAAGTCAAGTCTAGTATGCTTTTGGATGCGTCCACGCGGTGAAATTCAACATAGACTATGCTTGATAGGGCTATCAAGTATCGAGCAGCTTTCGGTAACCTCAAAGTCCTTGATGGGAAGAATTACAAGTTTCTCCCAAGTGATGATGAATGGACACGAGTACAGGAGATGTGTGATTTCTTGGAGCTGTTTAATGCTATCACTCGTCTTATATCATGTTCGACATATCTTACTTCCAACTTGTTTTTCATGCAAGTTTGAAAGATCCAAAATTGGCTCAAAGTGAATGAAACAAGTAGAGATAATATTGCCAGAGCAATGGTTGAACCAATGAAGGAGAAGTTTTAAAAATATTGGGAAGAAGTTAGTGATATCTTCGTAACGGCAACAGCTTTTGATCCACGTTTGAATCTAACGCTTGTTGAATACTGCTTTGGAAAACTTGATCCGACTTCTTCTAAAAGAAAGGTGGAACATTTGCGTGGTAAGTTACGAACTCTGTTTGAAGCGTATGACAACAACCAGAAGCTGACATCTTCTTCTAGATAAACACGTGAATTTATTCATTAGAAAGGTGACGATGAAGAACAAAGAGGAACTTTCATAAACTACGATGTGAGTTTGTTTCTTATTACTTTCTGATTTTGCTCTTTTGACTACTAATTTTGTTCTTGAATTTGTAGGATTTCTTCGCCTTTCGCAAATCAAATGTTGTTGTTAGTGGAAAGTTCTCATTGGAGATGTATCTTGAAGAACATCCACTTGACATGATGATGTTTGAGAGTTTGGATATCCTGAAATATTGGAAAGACAACTCTCAACGGTATGGTCAATTGGCTTCCATGTCTTGTGATCTTCTTAGCATACATATCACAACAGTAGCTTCTGAAGCCTCTTTTAGCATTGGAGCTCGAGTTGTGAACAAGTATTCTTCCCAAAAATGTTCAAGCTTTGATATGCCGTCGCAATTAGTTAAGGGATTTGAAGCATGTGAAAATGGTAAAGAAATAGTTATTATAAATTTTTACACTATCTTTGATCATAACTTATGATGTTAACTAACTTACTTTATGTCACATATGTAGAGGAGGATGAAGAATTTGATGGTGAAGATGAGACTCCATCATCTTTCCAATTCATTGTCGACGACGAAGATGAGAGTTCATGAAGAATCATGTTTGGTGTGTTCTTGTTGATTCTCGGATTTCAGTTTAAATTTTTATTTTGAATTTTCAGTTTCGAGTCAAAACATTTGTTTCAGTTTGGACTAAATGACTTTAAATTTGGTGTTTTGAAGTGTTCTTGTTGCTTCTGGATTTGAATTTTTAGTTTCAGTTTTAAGTCAAAGACTTTGTTTAAATCATCAATAAAGGTTTGGTTTCAATCTCTCTTTGTCTAAATATGAATGAAGCAGGTTAGTCAAACGAGGAAATCCATCAATACATTATTTGTATCAGTCAACTTTTACGTTTAAATCATAAATGCAAAGCATATAACTTATATCACTAACCAAATTAACCAACAACTTCGTTTCCATTTATCAATTCCAAACAGACCAAAAGAATCTTATCAAGTTATCAATTGTAACAACCGAATCAAATTACCCTTACGCCTTTGCACTTCCAAGAAGACCAACCCAAAAGCAACTTCTCATGTTGTTTACGACCTGCAGACTAGCCCGTCTGACATCTGTATTGGAGGGCTTACGGATTTACTGAAACTTGAAAGATCTTTTTATATTTTTACAGTTGAAATTGAAAATTAAAAAAAATCTTATTATATAAAGCAGGATGCACTCAACGTGAGCGCGACATATAGGAAAAATTGTAACTCACCAGATCATGACACGTGTTAATTTTAATTTATATTTTGACACATGTCAAATCTAAATAATGTAAAAATAGAAATTTTCTTTCTGTAAATTAGTTATTTATTAAATTAAATTGGTGTGTACCTAAATGGAAATAGCAAGATAAATGAAAATAAGACATATTATTGGGCAATTAAAAGAAAATAGTAAATAAAAAAGGACAATTTTTAAAATGCCACATTTGAAAGTCACTTTCACAAGCGTGCCCATGTGGCCATTTTCATTTGCGCCACTTTTTAGAAAAAAAATTGTCTACTTTATCCCTGCCAAAAAGTTATGAATCAAACCTCTCTCTCTCTCTCTCTCTCTCTCTCTCTCTCTCTCTCTCTCTCTCTCTCTCTCTCTCTCTCTCTCTCTCTCTCTCTCTCTCTCTCTCTCTCTCTCTCTCTCTCTCTCTCTCTCTCTCTCTCTCTTCTCTCTCTCTCTCTCTCTCTCTCTCTCTCTCTCTCTCTCTCTCTCTCTCTCTCTCTCTCTCTCTCTCTCTCTCTCTCTCTCTCTCTCTCTCTCTCTCTCTCTCTCTCTCTCTCTCTCTCTCTCTCTCATTGATTTCAATCTGGATTAATTTTGATGTTGAATATTCTTCTTCTTCTACTTTTTTCTTTTAATTTTATCAAACGATGTTCTTCTTTTTTATCCTTATTTTTGTCTTACAGTTTTGTAATTAAAATATTTTGTAAGTTTTAAAACATAATTAAAATGTTTTATAACCTAATTTTGATGTTAGAATCTCTGTTAGATAGACATCTTCTAAAGCTGGAGACGATTGATTTATGTAACTGCGTACAAAAATATTTTATGAGTTTTTTTAATAGTTGTATAATATTTTTAAACAATTTTATAAGGTATTTAAAAGGTTGTATAATGTAATTAAAAGGTATTTAAAAGACTTCTCCTGCCAATACTCCAAGTGTTTCCAGAAGTTTATGCATCAACAGAGACAAAACAAGAACAAAAGTATCCGTGTAAGAATTGATCAGGCTATGTAAACAACAAAGTCAAGCATCACAAGAAACAATAAGGTATTTTAATGTTTTATAATATTTTTAAACAGTTTTATAATATTTTTAAACAATTTTATAAGGTATGTAAAAGGTTGTATAAGCTATTTTAAAAGTGTTATAAGCTATTTAAAAGGTTTTATAAGGTATTTAAAAGACTCTTCCTGCAAACACTCCAAGTGTACCTTCAAAACTAAACCTTATTTAAAAGATTTTATAAGGTATTTAAAAGGTTTTATAAGCTATTCAAAAGTGTTTCCGATTCTTCTTCTTCCGCGTTTGCGTTTTTTCTTCATCCTTCTTCTTTTTCTACCTTCCCTGGATATTATACGGAAGTTGACTTTTCACCGTTCTTGACCTAACACAGGTCAGGTCTTCAACAAATCGGATCATTAATCGGGGTAAACAACTTTTCTTCTTTCCAAATCCACCAGATCCAATCTCAGATCCATGTTCTTCGTCTAACGTACCACCAGATCAACAACAACTCTTTCTCGAATCTTCTCAGAGGAGATAGCGACGGAGTTCGGAGACTGCGAAATCGGAGACAGAGAGATCTGAGATCGGAGACGGAGAGATTTGAGATCGGAGACGGCGATTTTAGAGGAATTCTCGAGTTGGGAGGCAAGATCTGAAAAAATCAATACAAAAAGTTAGGTTAAAATGAATCAAAAGATAATCTGGGGATATGGAAAAAATGGAGTGGCACGCTAGTAAAGATTTTTAAATAATGGCATTTTGCAAAGTGGCAGTTGAGAAGTGGCATATCTTAAAAATTCTCAAATAAAAACTAGTAAAGGAAAATAAGACATTATTTCATGTTGCATAAAAAGACATATTATTTCCAATTTCTAAAAATATTAAGAAGTTTTTTTCCTACGCGTGATTTGAAAAATTTATAATTAAAAATGAAATAAAAGGTTAAAAAAATTTCTTGAAAAAATAAAGCTAAAATTGATGAATATGTAAAAATTTTAATTTAAATTTTATAATTAATTGCAAAATATATGTGATCATTAATATTTATATTAGAGATCGCGAATATTTTTTAATATTTCATACATTAATATATTTGTAAAATAAAATTAAAGAATAGAAATTTGAATTTAATATGATAGTTGATCCATAAAATAAAAAAAAATAAAAGTTATGAACATGTATGCATATATACATATGTACGTATGTATCATACGATGATCTTTATTATTATTTTTAATATTGTTTTGGTTTAATATTTTTAATAGCTCATACAAGGTAATATATTTGTTTGTTATTATTTATATATTTGTTTATGTACCTCAAAAATTTAAAAAAAAATTAAAAAAAATCTTAAAGCAAAACTGAAAATAAAATTAGTAAATATTAAAAAGAGATAGCATTTAAGTTAGTATATGTAAACAAGAAGTTTAAACGAATAGTAAAATAAAAAATTATATGAGTAATATATAAGTTTCCATATGTTAATTAATTAGATCATAAAAAGTAAAATATAAAATCGTAAAGCAAAACTGAAAATAAAATTAGTAAATATTAAAAAAGAAAATTTTAGCATTTAAAATAGTATATGAAAATAAGAAGTGTAAACGAATAGTAAAATAGAAAATTATATGAATATATTTTGTAATTAACATTATAGAAAATAAGAAAATAATCGATAAAATAGTTATTATTCCTTTCTAATAAGAAGAAAAATAATATGTGTATACAAAAAGAAGAAAGAAAGTCAAATATGATTTAAAAAGTAATCTAATTCAAAATAGAAATATGAGAATCAATATGTCAAGGTTTAAAAAATATATATATATATATATATATATATATATGAATAGCTAAATAATGAAAAATAAACTTGATTCAAATATGATTAGGAAAAAACTAAAATATTTGAAAACATGTGATAAAATTTAATTAGATATCAAATAATAGCCAGAATAAAAAATAGCAGGATCAAGATAAACAAATAAATGTTAGATTTCTCTATTGGTTATGTGTCGGCATTTTTAATCTTATTTTATTTATTTTCACGGGTAATTGATTTTGTTTTTTATTTTTTTGTTTTTTTGGTTTTTTTTAGGGAAATTGCACTCTATATTAGTCTTTACACTTATAATTAACTATCTAACATCATATAAAATAGAATATAGTAACTAGCATTTAGTCCACCTAAAATTCCGATTTTACCCTTAAAGAAAAAAAACAAAGACTCATAAACGTAGTTAACTATGTTCGGAAATCGATATAATTAATTATGTTCGGAAATTAATAGGTAACTATGTATGTTATTTTTTCATTATGAAAACTATAATAGGTAACTACGTTCTGAACGTAGTTAACTATGTTTGTTTAAATAAATAACTATTATAACAATATTTTCAGGTAGTCAATTATGTCATAAAATTAGATAACTATGCTCTGAAAATAGTTAACTATGTTTTTAAATTGGTAACTATTTTCTAAAAATAGTTAACTATGTGTTTAGATAGTTAAAAATAATGTGATGTAGTTAACTATGTTCTGAGATCAATTGAATTGGTAGTTTCGATGAAAATAGTTAACTATGTTTGTAGATAGTTATAAATAATATGATATAATTAACTATACATGGATAATTTCGTCCAGTTTTATTTTTCTCTGTTATTTACCTAATTCCGAAAATAGAACTGCTACTTTCTCAATTATCTTTATCAAAAATAACATTCAGCTAGTTAACCTTATGGGTTATAAAATATTAAATAATAAAATCTAGTATATATATAGTTGGAGGTATTCTAGTTTTGTAGTATTCTCCGGTCTGGAAATTTATGGGATGTGGAACCTTTGAAGAATCCTTCGAGAGCCGGTAGATTCATTGGGTTTAGGGTTTTAGATTCTCCCGGACTCAACACAAAGCTACTTGTCATCATCGTCGGTTAGGCTCTTCGGACGGTTTCTGTGTAAAAATCAATTCGCCATTTTGATGCGGTTTTCTCGAACCATTTTACTCTCACAGTTGAGATCGTCTCGGAGAGCAGCCTCTTGGCGTTTCTTCACCGTCTCTGCTGTCAACCCTAATCTCTCAGACTCTGCAAAACAGGTGAATCACCTTAAAGTCGGTGACTTTGATTTCAATCTCTCCAATTTTAATCAAGTTGGCGTTCTGCGAGTCCTTAATAGTTCCAGGGATGACCCAAATCTTGCTTTGTCGTTTTTAGCACAGCTTAAACAACATGGGGTTTCGCTTAATGTTAATGCATACGCAACTCTTGTCAAAATTCTTTCTAGTTGGGGTTTGGACAGGAAGTTAGATTCGGTATTAGTGGAACTTATTGGAAACGAGGAGCGTGGTTTCTGTGTCATGGATTTGATTGCAGCTTTTGGAAAAGAAGCTGAGGGGGATAAACGGTCCTTGCTCTTGACCCGACTTTCCAGTGCCTTGGTCAAAGCTTACGTTAGTCTAGGGATGTTTGACGAGGCTGTCAATGTTTTATTCCAGAGTAATCGCCTGCGTTGTGTCCCGAGTATTAAGGCTTGCAATTTCTTGATGAACCGTTTGATTGAATTTGGCAAAACTGATATGGTGGTGGCTCTTTTCCGGCAACTCAAGCAGCTGGGGCTGTATGCAAATGGGTACACATATGCAATTGTGGTTAAGGCATTGTGTAGAAAAGGCGATTTAGAAGAAGCAGCTAAGTTGCTTGAGATAACTCCGAGCGTATTTGCTTATACGACTTTCATCGAAGGACTTTGTGTAAATCGGATGACAGACCAAGCTGTTGTTCTGATCAAAGAACTGGTTGATATGAAAGCTCTGGCTGGTGATGACCTTGGAACTGCATATGGCATGGTGGTCCGTGGCTTCTGTAATGAGATGAAAATAGAAGCCGCCGAAAGCGTTATTCTTGAAATGGAGAAAACTGGGATTGGTCCTAATGTGTATGCTTGCTCAGTGATAATTGATCGACACTGCAAGAACATGAACTTACCTAAAGCTATGGTGTTTCTAGATAGAATGTTGGAAAAAGGACTCAAAATTAATTGTGTGATTGTAAGTTCAATCCTTCAGTGCCATTGTAAAATGAACGAGTGTTTGGAAGCATTTCAAAAGTTCAAAGAATTTAGAGACATGAAGATTTTCCTTGACAGGGTTTGTTACAATATCGCATTTGATGCTTTGAGCAAGCTTGGTAGAGTGGAAGAAGCTATTGAGTTGCTCCACGAAATGATGGATAAAGGAATGGTTCCTGATGTCATCAACTACACAACTCTGCTCTATGGCTACTGCCTTAAGGGTAAAGTTGTTGATGCCCTTGATTTGATTGACGAAATGAGAGGAAATGGTACCTCTCTCGATGTAATCACATACAACGTGCTTGTCGGTGGATTTGCCAGAAATGGCCATGCTAAAGAGGCACTTGTTATTTATGAAACTATGAAAGCTGAGGGTCTAAAGCCCAATGCTGTCACACACAATGTGATGATTGAAGGCTTGTGTTTTGCACGTAAAATAGAGGAAGCCGAAGATTTCTTCAGGAGTCTGGAAAACAAATGCCCAGAAAATTATGCCAGTTTGGTGAAAGGTTATTGTAAATCTGGCCTTTCTAAAAAAGCCTTTAGACTGTTCATTGAACAAGAATTCCCTGTGCGCAAGAGTGTGTACTTCAAACTCTTCACTAGTGTCTGCATCGAGGGTTATCTCGACAGAGCTCTAGCCGTACTGGAAAGAATGTGGGTTTATGGAGTTGAACCTGGGAGGAGCATGTATGGTATAATGATTGGGGCGTTGTGTAAGTTAAATAATGCGAGAGAAGCCCGGCTGTTATTTGACACAATGGTTGGGAGAGGACTCATCCCTGATCTGTTTACTTATACAATTATGATTCACACCTACTGTAGGCTGAATGAGTTACAGAAAGCCGATGATCTTTTTGAGGACATGAAGCAGAGAGGAGTAAAACCTGATGTGGTAACATACACAGTTTTGCTTGATTGTTATCTGAAGTTGGATCCAGAGCATCATGAAACAGGTTATGTTCAAGGAGAAGTGCGGAAGAGGAAAGCTTCGGAAGTTTGGAGAGAATTCACAGCTGCTGGTATTGGACTAGACGTTGTATGCTATACTGTTTTGATAGATCGTCAGTGCAAGATTCACAACCTAGAATACGCCACAGAACTCTTTGATCGAATGATAGACAGTGGGCTGGAGCCTGATATGGTGACTTACACAGCTCTAATATCTGGTTATTGTCGGAAAGGATACATAGATAAGGCAGTCACACTTTTTACCGAATTGTCAACAAAGGATATTTCACCGACTGAACATTTCGTGCCTGGAGTTAAGCGTGCTACTTTGAAGGCCAAGAGATTTCAATTTCGAGAATGAAGGATTATAATGAATGTATATTTGATAGGTCAAGTGTTTTTTTTGTGATCTATATTTTACATGGTGTGTGATCACATTTGGAGGTAAAAGGTAGAATTGAGCCCATTGAGAAGAAACTTTGGATCTGCATCTGCATGAATTAGGGGTTTTTGAATAGTGTTATGTAAATGTGCTTCTTCTTTCCTGACTTTACTCTGGTGAGAGTTGTTTCTTCTCTCAACGGTGGTCAAAGTACAAACTCCATGTGTAGCAGTGGATGCAATTCGTGGACAATGGAGTTTGTACTTTGACATGTAATCGAGTCAACAATGCTTATTCATCTCCATGTCACACATCATTAAATGTCCTCCAATTCAAACGACAAACTTGTTATTTAATGGAACTTGTATATGTAAAAAACAATACAAAGTAAGGAGATTCCCATTTATATTATACTACATAATGGCAGTAAGCATAAAACTAAACTCTCCTATGTGCTTGCTTTAGTTCAACGAGGGGAGATTTGCAAGCGCATCCCTGGATTTTCTCAACAACGACTTAGCTTCTTCACTCTTCTCGACTTCAAGCAAAGAGATAATCTCAGCCTTGAAATCTACTTCCACGGGATGCAATGACGAGACCATGCTATACAGCTCGATGAGCTCAAGCAGGCATTGCGAAGCAGCTACATGTACCTGAGTGTTTTATGTCAAAAACAGTCTATTAGGATTTTGTTAAAAGACAAGATATATAGCATGTGAGATTACTACTACAATCATTTGGTTTCTAAAGGATATTTCCATCATGTATGATGATTGTCAAAACGATTTCGATATGCAAACCACTGGTAGGTGGAATCTTGTTGAATAAAAATGCATAGTTTCTATCGATTGTTTATTCAAATCTTTTGTTAATCCAAAGGATTGGACCAGACTTAGTTGAACCCACTCCTATACTTCGTCAAAACAAAAGCCATGACAAACTAACTTGAGAAGAAGATACTGTAAATGTAAGTAAACCAGAAATAATTTATGACTTTTCATCAAGCTACCCCGATTAAAACCCTATTAAGGACATCAATTTTCCAACTATTAAGGCTATTTATGCCCTAATGATAGGAAATCTGGTCCGTGAAAGAAGATACACCAAAATCATGAAATTTGTTACGGTTTTCATTTGGTGCAAACTGTCATGGGAATTGAAAACAAATCAGAGAAGAACATACCTGCGCTATCTTCACTGTGTTTATGCATTCCAGTAGCTTAGGAACCAGTGAGTGATATAACTGAAAAGCAAGCAGAATATTTAAAATGCAGTCAAAATTATACACGCGTGTGGTAAACAATGAAGATATTATTAGTTACCTCATGAGCGAATTTTGTCGCATCACTAGGTAAAAGGCCATCCATCGAGTCATTCCATATGCTCTGAAACCTTGAACAAAGCTTTCCCACACATGAAATTCCAGACATTTTTACTGCCCAGGGAAAATCAGATTGGTAAAGGCAACAAAACGTTTCGTGGAAAATAAAGAAAGAGAAGAAACCAGTACCATTCCATAGAAAACCAGGTGATAAGGATATTAGAAGAACATGAATCAAATCTGCTTTCTGGCGTAGAATGTCATCTATGGCTGCCACTTGGATGCAAGACTTGACGCATTCCATAATTTTTTCAAGCGGGACATGTCCGTCTTCTCCAGTTTCTGATTCTGAAAACAAAGAGTGGACGGACTATTCAGATTACTGAAACAACTACTACTCAACATATTATCCTATGTAACTCACGGGATTGTACATTGGTCGTGTAACAACCTGTTTTGACAGCATCACTAGCTGTCTGAACTTGACTGCTCATTCTGACAGAGGCGGTATTACACATCTCATGTAACATCGGGAAAACGGTATTGAAAAACTCTGGATCGCCAAAAGCTATTATGACCTGATAACATATAATCAAAATATTCAAACACCCACTAACCGAATAATGCCTGTGTAAGAACTGCATTATCAGCAGATTAAGATATCATGAGCCATCTCTTAATTTTGCACAATAAGCCGCAACTCTGTAGTCTTTACTTACCTTTTCCAGACAAGAAAAGGCTGACTCACGATATTTCTTGACTTTCTTTCTGCATGCAGAACAGATAAGACTCAAGATGGTAGTGGGAGTTGTTGAATCCTCATTAGTTATTGCCTCGTGGCAGGAGACTGAAAGAGCACCTAGGGCATCCAAAAGAGCATCTTTTCCCTGCAAATACAAGTCATGATTAGAAAAACTAGTGTAAGAAAAGTTCCTCCACACACACACCAGCTCTATCCAACCACAGGGACAAGTAGAGCAGAGCTGCATCTTTCAGTGGAGCAACAAAAATTTATTCTCTCGAATTTATTCCTTCTGCTGCTACAAGATTCATCTCGTAATTTTTTTGTAGGAACCTTCAAGGAAAAGGCAAAGGGATATAAATATTAAATGAAAGAACTTGTCCCACCTCCCATAAACGTCCAGGAATTTCATTGACAAGAGATCGCAGCAATCTGTTGTGGTGCGGAGATAATGATTCACCCAAGACTTCAGTTAGTTTGCAAATTGCCTTGCCAGACTGAAAGCAAGTTGAAATCTTCTATGAGTACAACAGTGGAAATATAATTAGTACAAAGTAAAGAAAAAACTGGCAAGAGAAAGATCATAAATTGCCTTCTTTTTGCTTGCCCACGAAGATGATGTGATGCTCTCGCAAATATGATTCACAATTTCTTGCAGAAACAACTGGAGTGTGACCCTTTCACCACTTGTGATGTCTTCCCACACCTCCTCAAAGAGGCTCGAAATCTGTTTGTCATCCTCAAACCTGCAATTTATAATCATTGTAAGCTTCTCAAGTACTGTCAAATAGAAGAAAAGAATATTTGATTCTATAAAGAGGTTTCTCGTCCAGAAAAAAATCAGGTAACAGCTTAAAGATGGTACAGAACAATCTACCAAATATTTGCAAGAGAGAAAAGACACCATTTGGTCCAATTGTCAAAATGCTCTGTGGATCTTACTTGGCGATGATATTTGAACACGGGAGTTACAAAGTTAGAGCTATAATTTCTTGATCTTATTTCAAAACTGATATCAGTTATGATCAGGTTACGAGTTCCTTGTGCAAAATATCTCACATGCATCAGACTCAGCAGTACGCAGTTCCACTGGTTTACCTGGAAATAAATATAGCTGGAACAATTGCTGACTGATGACCGCTCATAATATCAGAAGCTGAAGATGAGAAGCTTTTGAGAAGACTCGCACATGCAATCTGTGAGCTTCTATCACCAGAGTGCAGGGCTGCAGTTTCTTCTATTAAGCTTTGAGCTTGAGAGGGGCTAGAATACTTCAATACAATGCCACAAGCACTCGAAAATGCACGTTTTGCAGCAGAACTTTTCTCCTCCTTGGCAACAGGAATCAAAAGTCTTAGCAGCATTCCAGTGAACGGCTTTATCTCAGTACCAACTTTTTGAATTAGTAATGAGATGAAGCTGGCAACACCAACCCTGTTCAGGAAAAATGAAAATTCCACAAAATATCAACATCTACAATTGAATACATGAAATCTTATAGAACAGACAACTTCTGCACTGCACTAAAAGCAGTACGACGAGTTCCATTGAGGCAGTCTGAGATCATGAGGATGGACAAGAAGATCTAGAATTACGCCACTTATACTAAACAAATTGAATGGTTAGAGTTAAACGAGCCCATTGAGTCAGTCTGAGTTCATGAGGATAGACAAAAAGGCATGGAATTGCGGCACTTATATCAAACTAATTGAATGGTTAAGGTTACTTGGGTCTACCTTATGTGAATTCAGTTCTCTCTCGGGAACTCTTTACAAGTCGTGAAAAGAATCATATCCCCTTTTTAATTTCCTAAACCCTTTTTATTTTGTTTTTAGATGGCAGAGAAAGGACACTGGTCAAAAATGGCTTATCAGAATGACACCTAGCGTGCAATTGATTTTCCTTATTCTAATATATATACTGTCAGACCAAATTCTCAGTAAGGATATCCACAGTACCAAATACAAATGGCTACACAAATAAAAATACCGAACTCCTCATATCACATGAATGCATATATGCTAATCGGAAAGAAAGATAGAGAGAGGCTAGACAAATTTTGAAACCCAGTTCAGCTGTATTTGATCAGAGTATAAGTTCAATGATGAGCCAAACAGAAGAAAATGATGGCAAACCAATAAACATTCAATATCTAGCAAGTAACTAGGTAATTTTTTTAGCCACTACTAATGAAAAGCTTACTTTCTTGAATGCAATCAATTTTACAAGGAATTCTTTTTACTACAATCTCAAATTCTTTTACCTCTATCGCATTCGGTAGTAAACTTGACAATAGTAGCGGGCAAAACCCAAAATAAGAGAGGTAGTCTCAAGTAAAGGTTGTAGATGAATTATTTTCATTACTAATAGCAGGTATTAAATAACTGACCTCGTATTGAGGCCAACACTACCCCGAACAAGTTGAGTGAGACGAGGGATCAACTGATCAAGTGATTCGATATCCACTATATTAATACACAGATCAAGAGTTTCCCACATTGGAGAGCCTTTCGAGATTGAGATTCGTAAATTTTCAAGTTTCTCGGTTTCTATGCCAATATTAGCAGCATGCAACTGAAACACGAAAAGATTAAATTTAATACGATGTCAGGACAAGGCTAAGATTAAAATAGGAGTTGCAGACATTAAATGATACCTCAACATAGTTAAGTCCTTGGTCTTCAAGACTAGACAAACTTTCCAACATACAGCAAACCAAGTCTGACAAATGTGGACGGAGGGCAATTCCTGCACCCTGCAAATGGAAACAAACAGCATAAATAAATATCAAAAATACTTCCTTACAGCACATTCAGTTGACCAAAACTAATAAGTTACTGTATAATGATGCATAACGAATACAGAAAATGCAATTAGATGCAATTCAAATTGATTAATTACTTCATGTTTGGAGTCAAACTGAAAGAACACATAACACATGAAAAAGAATTAATATGCTCGTTTGTTTTATTAACATTCAGCTCATATCTGTCCTCCCAGCCAAAAGCATTAAAAACAGACACCACAAGGTCTGCTATCTGGGTTTACTGATTACTCAAAACTGTGTTGCAATAAAATTAATATATACTACAATTAATGTCACAAGAATAATCACTAAGAAAAAGGCATGATATGGAAGATACTATTACCAACAGACAAATTGGTTATATATGAGCACAACTCTCTTAAATCATCAATCTACCAAAGTTAGGGCTAACCTTTGCAAGCTTCATAACAACTCCAATTGAAGCCTTACGTACACTGTTGACTTTACTCATTATTCCTTCTGAAAGCAAAAGAGGAAGAACAATATCCATTGCTTGTCTTGCATCTGATAGTTCGGTGAGCGTGACATCACAAATCCTTATCGTTAAGGATGTCACGGCACGACATAACTTATCACCAGCATTTCTCACAGTCTCTTTGATGTCATCCATAGCACGGAAAGCAGCTATCCATAGTCTTTTCAAATGCTCCCCAACCTTTAATAACATGAGTACGTGAAAAAGAATTCCACTTCAAAAATCTAGTGGAACAACAATATTTACATACAAGAAAGAAACAACCACGAAATTGTCTATTAGAAAACGAAGATCCCACCTGGTCAAATTTCCGACCTTGAATAATATCAGCAAGGGCAAGACAGGATGCCTCACGAGAGCGCCAAAGCCGTGAACCACATTGTGCTAGCAGATCATCGAAGATGTGATTCAAATGTTCATCAACAGCTTTCCTAGGGTCTTGAATCAGTGCTTTCCAAATGTGTGCCATCGCATCCTGCGAAGATTACATGAAAAGTAGCAGTTACTAAAAGAAACAAACAAACGCACCCCTGTGGCCACCTTTTATGATGAGATGAACCACCAGGCAGGAGTAAGTGATATCACTTACACAGCTATATTTTAGTGGTAAAATAGCTTTTATTTATTTTCATATATAAGACAGAAAAACAAAAAAAAACAAGAAATGTACGACATAAAGGACCAAAGTGATTCATGCAGCTGGTAGAACTGCAACAGCTAAATATTTCTCATGTAAAAATAGAAGCTACTAATTAAATACAGCAAAGAAAAGATGCTTCCAAATGCTAGAAATGGTGTCACTCAGTTCAGTTTAAACAAGCCAATTTTCAGTCGTTAGACCAGTGGTGAATCTAAAGCTTGGGTACGATGAAATATTATCAATATGCAAAATAAATTAACAGCATAGACTGAACCATAATATTATTAGCATTTCAGGATGAATAGGGTCCTCAATTGCATAACGCCAGCCAATAACAGGTCAATATTCTGAAAGCATAGTAATCCAACCTGCACATTTTTGTCAGGGTCATATTGGTAACGAATCAACCTCGGAATCAACAATCGCAAATGTGGTTGAAGAGCATCTCCTGCTTGTTTGGCTATCTTGGAGAACCCAAAAGCAGCTCCTCTCTTTGAATTAAGAGAAGCTTGGTGATTGGCTAAGTCCATAAATTTGTAAATCAAATCCGGTTGCCCCATTTCATTTGCAAGATTACAAAGCTCCTTGTAAGTGCTAATCTTCCCTCCAGTGGGACTCTCACCGATAGTTCCCTCTTGAAACACTTCAGACTCCTCAACAAGCTGGATAACAAAATTACTTCAGGACCAAATACAAAAACTGAAGTACTAGAAGGATGGACCTAGATGAATAGATTTACCTTTATAGCTCGTTTTCTTTTGCTTGTGCCAGTTAGGGTATTTACCAGAGCATCTACCAGGTTTTGCTTCATCGATGCATCACCAAGGTCATAGACGATGCTCATGCCCTGAGATGCCAGCTCCTGTGTAAGTTCATTCTGGTCACCTAACAAATGTGAGAAAGCCTCCTGCGAAAAAAATGTTTTAGTTAAACAACAGTTTGTACTGGTGTTGACAGCACCTAACAGGCAGAAAAAAAGATAGAGCAAAAGATGATAATATAGAAATCGAGATAACAGTTGCAGGCTCCAAATGGGTAATGCAAAATATAAACTGGAATGACAAGGCTCTTATTTTTCCCTTTAATTCGTGATGGTACAAGCCCATATGTGCAATAAAAAAAGAAGGCTACAACTGCAAAGAAGCTTCTAGTTGCCGCTTGCTCACCTGGATTTTAGGAAGCATTAATTGGATTGATGGATGTTGGCCACAGTACATGGTCAAAGACAGCATCCAGACCGTTCCAGCACATCTTTCATCCTTCCTGCTACTGTATAGAAGAGTATCAAATAGTTTTCCAGTAATTGTTTCTCTGGTTATGACACGGCTATCTTCATCAGCATCAGTTTTGGCATCAGACAGATTTTTTGACAAAGATTTAACTTCTCGCATCAGAAACTTTGAGTCCGTCGAAAGAGAACTAAAATTAGTTTTCAGAATCATATCAGCAGTAACTGGTACACCACCCCAGAGGAAAGATAAAGCCTCACCCGCGGCAAACAAAATTTCTTCAGCCTGGCCATCAACAAATGTACAAAGTTTTGAGGTTTATTCAGTTCTGCTTGAACTCTTCCGGTTCAAATAAAAAGGACAGAGGGTAGTGTCTTTGCGAACACTATTAAAAAACCCACCTTTGACCGTGAAAGGCTAAATAAAAGATCAAGGGATATTTTCAAGTGCGAAGATGACATTTCATTTGAACAGATATGTCCAAGAGAAAGAGCAATTTTCTGAACTGATTTTATATCATCACCAGAAAGTAGCTTGCTCAATCTTTCTTGCAGAACTTCCAGCACTTGAGTACCTGATAGAGCAAGTCAATCAACTGAAAACTTGCATAAAGTTACACAAAGACTCTTGGCATAGACTGACCTGGACTAGAATCATTAACAAGAAGAGGTAATGCACCACAGATGCCAATATGACCCAGAGCTTCCATAGCAACAGAAGCCAGTGGTGAAGTCTCCAAATTAACAACATCCACCAGACATTTAACCGCATTTTGAGTAACTGCTTCAGAAACCTGCTTCATTGAAGATCCTAATCAGGATACTACAAAATATTGAAAATATGTAGCCACTTCAAAAGCAGATGTTAAGAGTGTTATGCTGGAAAATTTGATTTATCATTAACACACAAGACTTACCCCGTGATTGGTGTCAATATTTGTAGACAGACAAGTGCAGAGTATCAATAAATTATCACATTGCACAGACATTCATTAAAAAGGAAACCAACATGAATCAAGACATATGAAGGTCAGCAATTTTATTGATCTCAAGCAAATTTTGGAGAACATACATGGAGAACAAATGAGAAAAAAGGAACAGCACCTCCTTAATTGTTGTAGTGATAAAAAGCAATAAAAATGCCAGAGGGGGTAGTACATTCACCAGAATTACCAAGCAATTCAATGTATTATTTACTTTCTTTTTGGCTTATTACTACGTGAAGCAAACTACCTCATCAATGAAAAAGGTTCCTAACCAAGAGAGTTTCAATGTTATTGTTAAATATGTGACTAAGCATATCTAAGTAACTAAATAACCAAGATTAGGCAGCAACTGTGTCTGGATGTTATACCACAAGCTAATTAAGATGCAACAAAAGAGAGACATACAGCATTGAGATTTATAGCACCATGGATATCACCATACCTTGCTACAACAACCATGTAAGTGAGTCAATAAGGAAAAGTAGATTAACTTACAATGGGCATTCTGTGTAAACAGTGAGCTGAAACATATCCTACAGCGCATAATCCCCCATGTTGTGCCTCGAACCTAAGAAAGCAAGAGATTAGCTCCAAGAAATGATGAGGTTTCTAGTTCCTGCAGCCACAAGCTTTGTTGCAGATACAGATTCTAAAAGAAGTGTGTAACACCTTAGCTTCTGCGGTTGGGAAACAGAAGATATCAACTCAGAAAGTAGTGAACATGATTCGGCATCAGAAAGAGCACAGGATGCCATTCCGAGTAAACGTGATGCAGATTCACGCGTACTCAAGTCTGTATGACTAAGCAGACGCCTTAGCCACACAATTTTCTGAGAACAGTAAACTTCAACCATCTTCATGCAAAGAAAAAAAAGGAAGATGGGGGTTAACTAAGAGTAGATTTGAACTGCAAATGAAAATGGGGAATTATGAAAGGTTAGCGAAATAATCAAAAAGCAGACCTCCGGAAGGTAAGAGCCAACTGAAACCAATGCTTTGGAAGCACAAGCATGCAATTCAGCTGAGCCTTCAAATGCCAAGGAATGTTCCAACAACAAACACATCCTTTGCGCCGAATACAAAAATTCAGTCCCTACTGCCTGGGTATTGCTCTCCTCCATCTCTAACTCAAAACACTTCACTAAAAACTTAATCATGACCAGGTATACTTGCGAGGGAAAGAGAAGCTTGTGGCCTCTCATTTCTGTAGAATCTAACAGTTTTGGCTGTTGCTTGAGAATGTACTCCAGCATCTCAACAAATTTTGGGTATTTATGGTCATGATTAGAGACTATACTGCGGCGTTCTTCTTTCAGAAAGAGTCCTTCGAGTGCTAGTTCCCTGAAAGCAGAAAAATGGAAAAATACGCAACACGTCTATAAATAGCAAGAACCAGAAACGAATGAAGAGATTGTCAGTATGTCACAATGAAGCATTGTAGTCCGTCAAATGCCTAACCTTAAGGTATATTGAACTCACAAGTGTACTACCAAATTAGAAGGAAAATATCAGACTAGAGGATTGTATACCCTCCACTGGAAAAAGTCCAAACAATTTTACGCTCCATTCATGTGTGGGTGGCTAGGGCTCCCTTAAGCGCATTGGTTTTGATTTCACATTTGATATATTATAAAACATGTGTACTCGTAAAGAGCATCTATCGGGAGGAAAAAAAACTGAATTGGATCCGGGAACAGTCAAAATTCATTTGCCGCAATTGAACATGCCACGGTCACAACAATACACAATGAGATAAGATAAACTCCAGTACCTTATATCTAACTTTGGATCTGCTGCGCTGAGCATGCAAATATACAGACTTGGACAATGTTGTGAACTATACAAAGAAGTTGCCCATCGCAAAGCACAAAAGCGTGCTTCATTTTGTTCCTGGTCAATAAAAGCCATAAAGAGACTAGATTTTATAACCTCATGATAAATTTGTAACAGATCATCCTGAAATAGTATACTAACAGAAAAAAAAGGTAGTATCGAACTTAGTGGTGCAAATAAGCGGAATAAATCCTCTGAAAAGTCGACATACCGCCAGAGAATTTGCTAGCATAAGCACCTCCAAATCCCTCAGAATATTCTCCGGGGAGTCCTAAAGATGAATAACATGTTACCAATACTGACATGGTAGCCTCCAAAAGAATGCAAAAAAAGAAAAGGATATCATAGCATAACCTTTTGGAGCACGAGGACCAATATAGAAAAGTAAATGATTAATTTGTCGATACAATGTTAAACTAGCACACCTTGTACGCAGCAGCAAGAGAAATGATTGCCTCCTGGATAGTTGAACGAAGCGATTTGGTTTCTAACTTCAGCGCATCAAAAAGACGAACAGCCATTTCAGTCTTTTCTCTGAAAGTTGAAGTTCACAACAAACAAAATCTCTGTTAAATGACAGCAAAACAATTGTAGGGTAGCAAAGAGGAGTCCTTACCTAAAAAGATGAGGCAAGCGTTGTGCAATCAAACCGATAGCTTGAAAAGAAAATGTTTTGGTCTCCCTTGATAGAGCATCTGAAGGAAAGCATGTAACATATCTACTTAAATCCTTTTTTGAACCCCTAGATAACAAAAGTTGCCACTTATTTTTTTTCTAAATAGCCGACCTGCTTCTGAGCGTGTGAAACCATCAAGCATTTTCAGAATAGCATTCAGTATAACAGGGCCCATAAGTTTCAATTGATCTATCTTCCCCTGCATTTTAAACAAGTCCAATGAAGTAAGAGCAAATTCAGTAAGAAAGACATTCAGAAACCCAAAAAATGAAAAAGAGAAATCTTCCATAAAAACATCTAACATTAAATCTTTGAGTTGAGCAAAAGATATTTGAGTTATTTTTACACAAAGAGAATGAATAGAATTTGCATTTATACTCTTTGCTGTTACACAAAACAAGCATAACTGCAAGCTGAAATATAGAACAGAAAGACTTTACATGCTTAAAAACCCACACGGTGAACTCCATTCCCATTTGCTTTAGCCTCAAGGTTGTTCCAATACCTTTCCCATGAAAACAAGGTAGACAGTCAAAATATTTAATAATCATCATGAAAAAAGAAAAGAAGAACCCAATTCATAGAGACCAGGTTGTTTAAGTCTTCTTTTAACTGCACCAAGCGACTAAGGAATACTCTGATCCTTAACAATTGAATCCTCTTAAGAGAGCAACTAGCGTCAGGAACAAGCCAAACGATTCTTCTTACAATAGTCAAAATGCATACCATTTACTTTTTCTTAGAAGCTTGTAGAGTCTGTAGTGCAACCTATTTTTTTGAATTCAGTACACTATATATAACTCTATCTATTAATAGACAATATATATGAATTATCTAGCTAAACAGACATACATACAGACAATGGTCATACAAAACTTTACGATTATACAGTTCAGTTCTGAAAGTTAACCAACATACCAAACATGCAGCCAAATATACACTGCAAGGTTGCAGGAAAACTATTTGCAGCTGCGATAGAACGGCAGAAACCAGACATGAGCTTCATTTTCAAGGCTGTGTTTCCTGGAGCTACATTATGTTCCGTAGCAACATGTTCAGTGGCAGTAGTGCCTGCATACATATCAAATTGATGACTGCCAATTTAGCATAGACAGAAAATAAAATACCCAAACATGAGAAGACACCACCCTCTCAACACTCCAGATCTCCCAAATTTTATACGAATGTGTTTTTACATCAGACTGGCAAATTTGCAATAGAGTCTGCATACTCAAGGGTGAGCCCTAGTCATGTCATCCACGAGTAGCAGAAGAAAACTTAATTTCAACCATTTAACCTTGCAGTAGAAATAGACCTGGTCCTAGATGGGCTTAATGATATCATTGTAAAGCTATTCATAGGATACAGATGATTTGAGTGTCCAGAAAAGTAATAAAAATGTTGGGAAGAAAATATCACGTACCATTGAATAGTAGAAATAGTCTGTTTATCAACTTGGGATCATCCAAATTTGTTCCAGAAGCTGTCTTTTTTAGAAGTTCCTCCCCTCTCTTAGCTACAGGTTCTTGACTTGAATGAATTTTCACCAACAAATCCATACCGACTCAGAGACATGAAGAGTAGAAACGAAGTGCAAGAAGGGCAGTGATAAAATAGTATTTCATGTCATGTGACAGAAACAAAGCATACCTATCCACTGATGCGGCAATGTACAATGGATATACGGATTCACCAGGCAGGGCCATGGTTCCAATGACATTCAAGATCCCCAACTGCTTAAGAAAATGATCGATATAAAAATAGTTCCTAGTGACCAGTGCATCAATAGATAGAAATATGTTTGAAGTTATTTGACAGACCTTTCTTCTTGTAAGCATGTCCCCTTTCAATGCTTGCTTTCCCATTATACGATTAACTTGAAAAACTGAAAGCCCTGGAGAAGATCCTCCTCTGAATTAGAAGGTCAAGCAACTCTTATTAGATGCAGATATAACTGGTGTAACAAAAGACAGTCGAAAAAACACTCAAAATGGATTTCATACCCTTGAGAAGATGGTTGATACAAAAGCATATGGAGGCAAAAATCCAGAAAAAATTCCTTATCCTGTGATGCAACCAGAGATCTATACTTTGCAGAGACATCATCACTGATCTTGTTTGCATGACACTCTCCAATGACCTGAAAACAATCCAGTTAGAATTCGAAGGATATCAAAGGCCAATTATTGTATGTAATGCATATAGAGATTTAAAAATTATATAGCATCCAAGTGATACCACCAATTAAGCTGCCAATGGTCTTCTCCTGCGTTTCAATTTTTCTAACAGTCTAGGGATCACCTGATATTGTTCCCCAAATATAACCTTTAGGACTACCGCTATATGCAGTACTAACAGCTAAAAATGAGAGAAAGCCATCAAATAGAGAGTAAAAAAAAAATGCAAAAGGAAGTGTCACTATAAACAACGGCAAGACAAAATAAAGCAAACATATTGTCCTTGTAATCTAAGTAATGCATAACAATTTAAACGATTAAACAGAGATGGAAAATAGTGGTCAGTCATCAAATGGATATCCAATTTCACACTAAAGGAAGGAGCGAGAGACCACCTTAACGGCAATTCTCAAAATAATCTCTTGGTGCTGCTTAGGAAGCTTTGAAAGATTGTCCAGTGTCTTAGGTGCAATTTCCTCCCTTTCCTATAGAACAAAACAGGAATCAGTCCTCTCATCTGGTTAGCAAATTTTCCAACAAACGTGATCAACTAATGAGATGACCAAACCTTTTCAGGAGCTCGTTCAAAAGCCATCTCAACATAGACGATAGCAAAGTTCCTAACCATAGGAGAAGCAGCAGGGTCGGTGTACAATTTCCATAAGCTCAACAACGGCAAACCAATTTCATGCTGGTGCTTCACTCTCTTGTTAACATGACTCAATATCTCAAGAACCTGCCAAATGACAGAAAAAAAAGGTAAATCAACACGCAGTGAGACTGGAATTGACGATTCCCATAAAGTACCCACCCTGATTTCAAGTAGGATTAATGTTTGCTCGTGCGATTTGAAATCATCAAACACTAAATTGAGTGGAAGAGCAAAAGTGGACTTGCCTTGTTGCGAACAGCAGGAGATTGGGAGGAGAGAGAAGATATGGTAAGGGGAAGGAGGTTGGAGACTAGGGCTTGGAGCTTCGAGTCGTCGCAGAGAGCGAGCCTCGTGAGCATTCGATCGAGCATTTCCTCCAACTCACCGTCCGATTTGGAGATCAGCGAAGGCGACGAAGACGAACCTTCCATAACTATTATCCCAGATTTATCTGTGATCTTTAAGCTATTGTATGCTTATTTGCTTCCCTTTTCACTTGTTTGCTTCTTCCTCGCTTCTTCTCCTCTTTATGCTTTTCCTCCTGTCTTGGCGGACAAGAACAATTGCGATGCGAAACGACTACGTATCGACTCTAGCAAGAAAAATGAAAGTTGCCTTAGGGCCTAAGCCCCACAACACAATACAGCCCAGCCCGATTCGGAGTTTTGATCATGTTCTTCCGCAATACCACTACAAAGTTTAACAAACTTTCATTTGTTATATAAAATGGATGATCATCCATCTCCATTATTTTATTATTTACTGTGTGCAGATGATTAAGTAATTTCCTCTATATATATATTTTCTTTTTTGTGTAATAAAAAAAATGAATTTGAAAACATTCTCTCTTTCTCTAAAACTCTCTCTCACTTTCTCGCTCTTTCTTTTTCCTAATCGTCTGGATTCATTCAAAAATGAAAGAGGAGGTACAAGAGTTCCAACAAAAATAGAGGAAAAAAGTTCTTGAAACATAAACTATACGGTATAAAATAGAGACAAAGGCGGAAATCACACGCCACAATGAGCCTCTGAAACGATTCGATCATGTAACCAGGACGGGCCATCCATTGCTCTCGCTCTTTTTTTTTTTATATACTAGGTGATTTCACATGCCATGTGCATGCTAATATTGTTTAAAAAATTGTTAAGATTTTATTTAGAGGTGCAAATCCAATTTACAATTTGATTGATTTTAGATTTTTCGGTTTTTAATTTTACTGATTTTATAAAAACTAAAACAATAAAAAAGTTGCATATAACAATAAATTATAGATCGATTAGAGCTCACCTGGCGAAAATATGAAATAGTGTCCGGTGTTTTTACCTCATGATAAGTTACGAAAACATTAAAACCCCAACATAAATTATACATCTATAAGAATAACATATTATAGATCAACAATATATATAAAATATACATGCTCAAATAATTTTGAACGATGCTTCCACACAGCGAACACTCGATGTAAGTATAAATCATATTTACGATCTTCTTACTCTACAGTAGCTTCGGAAATCGATATGAGCTCATGTGAAAACCTAAAGCCACTATTTATAAGACTATAAGAGACGGCTATAAAATATAAGTTTTATTTTTCTGACCATTATCGAATAAGAAATTAAAGAAAAATATGTTTTATTTGGAAAAGGTAAGGATAAAATTTAACAAATATATGGTAAGGATAATATTTATTTTTTGGTGTAAAGATTCTCTTCATACAAATTTTTTACTAAGGATATTTGAGTAATCTTAGGTTCCAACTTTCAACGTGAACGATCTATTCCAAAAATTGAAATCCCAAATAATAGTATAAAATAGTTTCCTTTCTATAACCAAATTTAAACTGTTTAAAGACGTAATCTTTCCATTTAATTTGGAAAATCAAAAGGGAAAATTGTCCAGAAACTTTTGCGATAACTTCTCTTCATTTTTTATAGCTAGCTTTGACTCACTATCATTTATATAACACAAACGGTGTTCTACTTATATATCATAATAAAGAAGAGAGTATGCACAACTAACATTAGATAAAATAGCCGATATATATTTATTAGTTTTATTTCCAAATAATCAAGTTAAGAAAACTTACAAACCAAGAAGTCAATTCTACAAAAAAAATTATGAATTGTCATGTCATCTACGAAATCATAGTATATGCACAACTTTTTGATTCAACTTTGAAAAACTCATTTAAGTAATCAAACATAAGTTTATAATACGATGATTTGTAATCTTTCTCCAACCAAAGTGATGAAATACCATAAAATTGTTGAATTGATACCATTTTTTAAATGTTTTTAGAGTAATGGTCTGTTAGATAACTCGGTAGATCAGCAACATCATCATCTTCAACATATAAATAAACCATTATAATGCTTATATTTTCTCTATGAAAATTTGCTCTGAATTATATTTGGTACTGGTGTGTATATATATGGAGATGTACAAGTATCAGCTATGGCGCCATTTAAAATTGTGGCCGATTTTTTTTTGTTTAAATCATAAGGAATATCTAATTTATTAGTTTTGGAAATAGTTTTATCTTGATTTAAAGAGATCCAACTATTGTATAATATTTCACTCGAAATCAGGTATGTAAATTTTTTTATGGGATATTAGAAGTTATCATATAGATTTAAAAAGATATTTTATTGACAATATTTATAGTTTTTATATATTATGTCGAAAATATTTAATATTTTATATATATACTTCTGATGATTTAAACAAAAATATGTTTATCTAGAAAATATTACATTTTATATCTAGTGTATTATATAAATTAAATTATATAATTATATATATATATATATAATGTTAGTTTTATTCTACAAATCGAATGGTCAATGTGTTGTGTATTGTAAATAATTATCTTTCTTTTAATATTTGTTTAAATCCCCTTAACATTATTTGTGAAGTGATTCTCTAGAAAATACTTATTTGTCGCCTCCAGAATCACTCTCACGAATTTTAATATGACATGGCAACTCACTTAACTTAGTTACAAACTTCCATAAAATTACTTTCTAATGTCATTCGAAATCAAATAAAAAATATATATTTGAATTATCAATAACATTTAAGGAAATAAACACATATCTATAAATAAATTATATCGTTTTTATATTTGTTTAGATATGAAAACGTAATTAATTTATTTATAGATATGTGTTTATTTCCTTAAATGTTATTGATAATTCAAATATATATTTTTTATTTGATTTCGAATGGCATTAGAAAGTAATTTTATGGAAGTTTGTAACTAAGTTAAGTGAGTTGTCATGTCATATTAAAATTCGTGAGAGTGATCATGGAGGCGACACATAAGTATTTTCTAGAGAATCACTTCACAAATAATGTTAAGGGGATAAGATACATATAAACACATATATGTATATACATTCCATATATAAACAAACAAAAAATATGCATATTTGTAATTTATAACATTTTATCCGCACGATCGACTCTACATCCGTTCTTATATCTTGAAAAGTAATTTTTATTTATGTTTACTCGATCTAAATTTATATATTATTTATAGAGTAGAAGGTTATGTCTACTCCTTAATTATATGGTAGGCTATGTGAAACACTCAACTCAAAGAACTATGATTTCTTTTCTGAGTGTTAGAAAATTTCGAATCTTTCATTGCTCAAAATTTTCTTAATACATAAAGTTCATTGGAACATTAAAAAATAGAGATCCCATTCACCACGCCTACGAAAGTTGTCTCCACTACCTGCTACATCTTCCTCTTGTGCCATCATATGGTCCATTGGACCGGGACACCATTCCTGTAAGGTCTAGTAAGGGGTGAATACGAATACCCAGTAAGACGATCATCCCCGTCTCACAACCTAACTAAATCATAATCATAATCTTTTACTACTAATGACCTCCACACGATCCGTCTGGCTATTCGTCTAGTTAGCCTATGTATCTCACGAGTTGTTTTTGGAGAGGAAATTTCGAGGAAAGTTGTTAACTTTTTTGAGTTTGCTTCGATTCCTCTTTCGGTTACTAAGTAACCAAGAAATTCGGCTGAAGCGACTCCAAAAGAATATTTAGCGGGATTTACTTCCATACCATACTTGTTGAGTACTATGAAGTATTCCCTTAGTTGTGATATGTGGTCACTTTCTCTCGATGATTTTACTAGCATGTCATAGATGTAGACCTCCAAGGTCTTTCCCAACTATTCTGCAAACATTCTGTTTACTAACATTTTGTAAGTTGTGTCCTTATTTTTCAAGTCGAAAGATATTACCTTGTAACAATACGTTATGTGGTCCATTACGAATGTGATTTTATCTTGGTATTCTAGATTCATTAGTACTTGGTTATATCCGGAAAACCTGTCTATAAAGAAAAATAGCTTGTGGCGAGCGGTGGGCTCCAAAGTCGATCGATGTTCGGCAACAAAGTTCTCTTTTGGGTCAGTGAAGTCTATGAGCACTCACCACTTCCCAAATTGACTCGACTTTAAGTAGTCGATCGAATTTGTCGTTTATTGTCGTCGCCTTTTCGGGCCCAAGTTTTCGCCGTTTTAGTTACACGGGTTTTAATGTGGGATCAACGTTCAGCTCGTGAGAGGTCACGTCTAAACTGATTCCTGACATGTCTTCAATAGATCACACGAAAGGGCGTTTTTATTTTAGGAAGGTTATCAACTCTTCTTTGGTTGAGTTGTTTAATTCAGTTTTGATTCCTATGCATCGATCAAGAGTTTTCTCATTGATGCAAAATTGAGTAACGAGGTCCCGACGGAGACGTATATACTAGGATTACTACCTCTTTTGACTTGTTTCATGACTTTTCGACGAGCCTATGGGTGTCCATATAACATATTTGCGAAGCTTTTTGGCTTCTTTTAATCGTTTTCACTCCTTTTGGAGTTAGAAATTTATGCAATGGTGGTATGTTGAAGGGACAACCATCATTGAGTATATCCAAGGCATGTCTAGTATGGCATTGAACGGCGTGGAACGATATACTACCATAAATTTGACCATTTTTAATACCCCCGGTGCGGTTACGAGGAGGTTGTTTGTTCCTAAAGACAATGCCAGCGAAGCCTGTGAAAGGTGTCTGATTGCCCTTTATCTCGAAATCCTTCATTCCCATTTGTTTGAGGGCGTCGTAAAATAAAAGATCAACTTGGCTTCCGGTATCGATCATAATTCTAGATAGTTTGAATTCACCGACGCTAGCCGAATTACTAAGTTGACGTCGTGTGGTTTGTTCAGATTTAACGTTTCACTTTCCTAGAATGTTATTTTAGTGTCAAGTAATTTCAAAGTGGTTTTCTCTCTCAAATCGGTTTCAACTATGTGTTCGAAGACTTTAATCAAGTTTAATTATTCGCGGTAAAATTTGGCGGGAACTGAGGAGGGCACACTCGTTGAGCTTGTCGAGCCGCCGCATATGCATGATCTTTTAGAACAATATCAGTCGTGTTGTGGGGGGGGGGGGTGGAGTTACTACTGAACTCGTCAACCATTGCAGATGATAAATTCTCCAAATATTAGGTCTATTCGTTTTTTAGGAGTTGGAGGTGGTGAATTTTGATCCTCTTCTAGAGTTCTTTCCCTTTCGGTGGGGGAAAATCTCCTTGTGCTCGTGTTGTTCCTTGGTTTGGAATCTTTTACCTCCAAATCTACATTTCCAGTTCGCCAGCGCAGAACTTCACAGCTAGTAGTCTTCTCACGCGTTGACAAACCTGTGTAGAATGCCTTTTTATTTTGTGGTGCATGCAATATTTGCTTTCGTTGTAATTACCATATTTCGTTGCTGACAGACTATCCGCACTCGAATTTTGTGTTTAGAAAAATGGGAAATTCTGGATCAAGACTTTTGTTAATGAGATTACAACCTCATAATGCGCGAATCGACGAATTGGATGTATATTTGTGAAGTGAATGAATGAATACAAAATAATATATTTTTGAGATGTATTACAAGGAAATTTTTAAAGTGTTTTGGCTACGAAATCAGATCCTCTTTTACCATAACTTCACTCTTTATTTATATATGTCATCAAAAGTTCAACTTCTCCCATAATATATGTGTCACGTGTTCATCTGTATCTGTATCGTGGCTTTACTCCGATATTTTCTTTTGACTCGTTCCGTTTTTCAGTTCAAATTCCATTTTAAGATTTTCGGGATGATGTGAATGTACGAATCCATGATTGAATTTGATTTGGGCCTGCGGCTAAATTACGAAAATCATTTTTAATGACATTTTGTGGGTCGAATTTAGTGTTAAATGTAACAAACCAAAAATGAAATCTAATTTTTATTTGTTTCCATATCTATATTTAAATTTCATTTTTTCTTATAATTAAAGGTACTATATGATTTTGATTTCCAATAGCAAAATTTTGGAAGAAAGTTCTAGTTACAGGAATCATCATTTGACTAAGTTTCCCTTTTAAATAAAATGGTTAGAATAAAAATAAAACTTGGGGGCAGTTAAACACGAAACAGAACCCGTGACAGCTGCGAGATTTTTTTAGTTCTCAGACCACACAGAAAGACAGCGACACGCAGCAACCCGGAGTTGAAAAACTCAAAATTTGAAACAATTTAATTTTAATTTATTGTCTGAACAAGAAAACTTTTTGAGTTTTAAGAAGAGGAAAAAAAAAAAAAAAACACATTATTTCCACCAAAGCGACAATTTTTTCACGGTCCTTGCTTTTCAGTAAAGCTAATGCTTACGACTCTATCAAACCTCACTTTTTCTTCTTCTGCTCAAAAACCAATCTTCCTCTTCTTCCCGACAAGACAACCGCCTCATATTCGATTTCAACACAAACGTTCGTTTGATCCAACAATCGGACTCGGGTAAGGAGTCTTTACCCGTCGCTGCCTTGTTCTCTCGAAACCCCTTGCCAAAATTTCCGGCATTGTTCGGGTTATGGTTTCCCCGGCACTGTTTTTGTTTTCTGATTTTGGATTTCATGTTCCTCAAATCTAGTCACAATTTCTGTCTTCTTTTTTTGAGGTTTGTTACTTGATTGGTATGGGTAGTTAGTTGTTCACAACTGTTTTGTTTGGTGATCTAGGGTTTTGACTTCCTACAACTCTCTTTATCTGATTTTCTTTGTATCAAGATGACTTGCTTCAACGTGTGTGAAATCTATCCAACATTCCCATGAGTTTCTTTGTTTTAAGAAGAATCTCCATTATTGTTTATCTTTTGTTTGTTTGTATTTCAGATTTTCTGGATATTCTCGGACAGATCTGTGAGCCCCTTTGGAGCATATTTCTAGTCGGAGTGGTTAGACATCTACTGGCATTTCTGTCTTTTTACTTTTAATCTTTGCTTTTTTTAAACTCTTTGAGGTCTAAGCATTTTCCTTTTGTTTATAAACAGATACGATGACAAGGGTTACACGCGATTTCCGGGATTCATTGCACAAAGATGTTGTTCCAGCAGTATCAGCAGATGTGAAATTCGCTTCAAGTAGATTTCCTAGTTATCGAATTGGGGCTAATGATCAGATATTTGATGTCAAAGATGACCCTAAAGTGCTATCGATGAAAGAGGTTGTTGCCCGTGAGACAGCGCAGCTGTTGGACCAGCAAAAGCGTATGTCTGTTCGTGACCTCGCCAATAAATTCGAGAAGGGGTTGGCTGCAGCTGCTAAGCTATCCGAGGAGGTCTGATATGGCCTAATCCTATGTTTGATATCTTATTTTTCAACTTTGTTTCTTTGTTTGCCCCTTCTCTTTTTTTTCTATTCTATTTAACTATGAATGGAGTCTAGAAGCAAGGTTCTCAATTTTTCTGAAGTTAAGTAAGACTTGTATTCGTTTTGTTAGGTGTTGAAATTATCGTGGCCAAAGTTCTCTCTTCTGTTGGGTTCACATAGATGAAATGCGTCTCTGCCTTGTTACTAGCTAGTCTATATTTGGTTACAAATGAGTTGATTTTGCATGTTTATGTGAGATTTTTTTTGATGGAGCTTCCTAATTAGGATCTAAAAACTGGCTTTTAATCTATGATAACCTTTTTTGTTAAGAACCAAAAAAATGATTTTGTTATAAATACATAAATACGGGATCATGAAGGCAAATCTAAGTCGCTTAAGTGAAGATATGATAATTGAAAGAATAATTAAAGCTAATTTGGTTATGAGTGCAGGCAAAACTCAAAGAAGCAACTTCCTTGGAGAAACATGTACTTCTAAAGAAACTTAGAGATGCATTGGAGTCTCTAAAAGGACGTGTGGCAGGTAGAAACAAGGATGATGTAGAGGAAGCCATTGCCATGGTTAGTCTTTTATAGTCCCTTCCTTGTATAAAAGAATTGCTCTCCTGCAATCTGACCCTCAATTCTTTCAGCCATCATATATAGCTCGGGTACCTATGTGGGTGATATATATTGCTGCTAGCCTTTCTGAAAACCGAAATGTGTTTTTTCCCTTTCCAATATTGTTTTCTTAAATTTTCTCGCAAACCCACCACCAACATTTTTTCCTCGTTCCTCTATCTTTTAAGTATGTTTGGAAATTGTGGTCTCTGCTAGGTTGAAGCTCTAGCTGTTCAGTTGACTCAGCGAGAAGGAGAGCTGTTCATAGAAAAAGCCGAAGTGAAGAAGCTGGCGTCTTTTTTGAAGCAGGTAAAGCGTGCTCTTTGAGGCGTTGACAGATTTTCTTTATGCGTATCACTTGAGGTGAATAGTTAGGAGACGTCGATGTCATTTTCACCTGAAACAACCAAGTCTTATGAATTAGCAAATATGTTCCGTTCAATGCTTAATACCGTGCAGTGTTTGTTAGTCCTTGAAGTAGCCAGATGATAGAGAGAGATTGTCCTTTTTGTTTTCATTTCAGTAATTTATCTTCTATTAGTTTTGATAAAGAACAATGATGTGGTTCCTGACAGACATTATCTTTCATTTCCAATTCTCAATTCATTTTCTAATTTTGCATGGGAAATGAAGTTCTTTGGTTTCTCATCTGTATTATTCTTCTGTTGTCCGTTGTAAATTAGTGGTTACCATTTTGTCTGGCTTAAAAATATGCACATGTGTTCTAATTTTCTTGCTGATTAGTGGTGGCATTATTTAATTAGGCCTCAGAGGATGCTAAGAAACTTGTCGATGAGGAAAGAGCTTTTGCGCGTGCTGAAATTGAAAGTGCAAGAGCAGCTGTACAAAGAGTGGAAGAAGCCCTTCGAGAACATGAACAGATGTCTAGGGCCTCTGGTAAACAGGTATTTTGTGATGGCTTCTATCATAATCTAGTAAATATCCCATGCTTATAGTGTTGATCCATGTACCATTGAAAATATATCCTGCTTATGCTGATTTCACTTCTGCACATGTGAACCAACTTGTTGTTCCATTGTCATATCAAGTATATAACCCATGTAAACATAGTATTGTTAACATTTTATATCAGGACATGGAAGATTTAATGAAGGAAGTTCAAGAAGCTAGGCGGATTAAAATGCTGCATCAGCCAAGCAAGGTGGGTAGATGAAAGGTGGTTTATTTGTGGGTTTAAAATGGCTTGATCTGTCTGTCTAAGTCGATGCTTCTGTAGTATCTTATGCTGTTTTTGATAGGTCAAATCATGTGCATTGTTTTAGGTAATGGACATGGAATATGAGCTTCGAGCACTGAGGAATCAGCTTGCAGAGAAATCTAAACATTTTCTTCAACTACAAAAGAAGGTTATTTGGATTCGATATTTCCATATATACATTACATATATATATATTTGATTTAGTGCATTCCAGATCCTTTTGACTGTTATGCGGTTGACAAAGAGATGTATTCTGATGCTGGATCACACTTCTCCATTATTCAGCTTGCAATGTGCAGAAAGAGCGAGGAAAATATATCTCTTATATATGAAATAGATGGCACTGAAGCTCTAGGTTCTTGTTTGCGGGTCAGACCTTGCTCTGATGATGCTCCTGATCTTTCCAAGTGTATGCTGCAATGGTACCGCTCATCTTCTGATGGCAGCAAGAAGGAGCTTATATCAGGTCTCCTCACCTTTCGCATTTTTTTCCTTGAGTGTAATTTTTTTATCCATATAATATATGATTACATAACTTGGTAAGTTTTTCCTAATTGAATTTTAAATTCTAAAAGGCTCTGATTCTGTTCTGAAAGCTCGTAAATACAATTTAGATTGTTTCTTACATCTAATGATTCCGGGATCAGGAACGATAACTCAAACCGTTGGTGTAATTAGAGCCAAATCAAGTTGGAGATTGTTCTCCTGATTGAGGAAAAATATTTTCTAACTATATTCCTGTCTCAGGCGCTACAAAATCAGTTTACGCTCCTGAGCCTTTTGACGTTGGACGAGCCTTGCATGCTGATATCATTTACGATGGCCATTTGCTTTCATTATCCACAGTGGGAAAGATTGATCCAGGTTTGTTGTTATGTTATTTCCTGGAAAGGGTTCTTGTTTATGTCGACATGATCAAAACGGTTTGTGTAGGTTCTGTTGCTTAGTAGATATTCTATAATTCATTGTTACCACTACTTACCCTAAGAAAAAACAAGAAACTATATCAAATTAACCATGCATTATTCTTTTCATGAAAAAATTGACTATGACAAATCAATGAAAACGGTACTGATTTCATCATTACCAGATAAAAAAAACAAACTTAACAAAAGTCCTGATTTGTGCAGCTGCTGGATTGGGTAGCTACGTGGAGGCATTAGTACGGAAACACGATGTTGATTTTAATGTAAGGTTTCTCTCTTGCTAATGATATATACATATATTATCCCATACGTAGGATGGCTTGGAATTAGTAGAGTATCTTGCACAGGCTAGTATAAATATTATAGTTCCCCATGTTGTAATTTTCAGGTAGTTGTGACCCAGATGAGTGGGGAAGACCATACATCAGAATCTATCCACTTGTTTCACGTTGGTAAAATGAGGATAAAGCTTTGCAAGGGAAAGACAGTGATTGCAAAAGAGTACTACTCTAGTGCAATGCAGGTAAGCGATGCTTGTCTCTAGTCTTTTCTCTCCTAAAGCGTCATCTTTTTAGGGACCTTAAAGTCATAATCTTTGGTCATCTTGAGTAGCTATGTGGAGTGAGAGGAGGTGGAAACGCTGCAGCTCAGGCATTGTATTGGCAGGCGAAGAAAGGGGTGTCCTTTGTGGTAGCTTTTGAGTCTGAGAGAGAAAGAAACGCTGCGATCATGCTTGCACGCAGATTCGCTTGTGATTGCAATGTAAGTATTTTGTTATTTTTTTCTTATCAACAAAGATGGAGTTGGAAACTATGCGTTTGTAGAAGAGGTGTTGATTCTGAGTATGAAACTGATATGTGTTGCAGGTGACGCTTGCCGGCCCAGAGGACAGAACAGAGACGGCTCTTAACTAAGTTGTGATTAAGTATCCGTAAGAGCTTTTTGTTTGGTAGTTTATAGGGTTTAGGCATTTGTTGGAATTGCAGTTCTTGTCTGTTGTGTGTAAAAAATGAAAGAATCAGTGATGTTGAATCTCTATATAACGGCTGGCTTGTTTTGTTGACACTTGAGTAATAGAACGGATGGCTTGTTTTTTACTTAAGATGAAAAATGTGATTACACACTTGTTATACATTATTTTAAAGAAGAGAACTAATAACCAAAGAAATTGAAGATCTATGACAGAATGAGAAAACAATATTGTTAATACATTATTTGTCTCCTGAATCAACACTAGGTAGAACATTCATATCCATAAAGTAAAAAATTAACATGCTTTGAGCCTTCTCATATTTTTCGCTGATCTTGTTGCACTTAGTTTTGATTACAGTTCTCTCTGTGCCTTGATCAACATCTGATAGCACAAAGCTGAAGTGTTTTAAATGTTATACGGAGGTATTTACATTTAAACAATGTTTTGGAAGGTCTTATCTTTTAACCATAAGATATGTGATAACAGGATTAACTATATATCTATACAATGGCATCAGTAAGAAAATATTCAAACTCAATTGGACACTGAAGGTGAATTGAAACCCAAAAGAGAAAAAAAACTTTTAACCATAAGATATGTGATAACAGGATTAGCTATATATCTATACAATGGCATCAGTAAGAAAATATTCAAACTCAATTGGACACTGAAGGTGAATTGAAACCCAAAAGAGAAAAAAAACTTGTCCATGGTCATAACGGATCTTACAGAGGTTCCAATATTGTAAACCCAAAAACAAAAAGAAGGGAAGAACACATATAGTAAACACAGAGATCATCACAGCTACATGATCAACAGGACTAGGGTTTGTTTCTTCATGAACAAGAAACCGATAAGTCGTCCATCAAAGGGAGAAGAGCAACTTCAGCGTTTTCTGAGACAGAGTATTTCTTGAACACTGCTCTTAGCGCACTTTCTGGAGCGGAGTCCCTTAACTTCATCAGCATTTTGGCGTACTCCCTGAGTGAACCAAACCACTTTTAGTTCATGATAGCAGAAATGAAATAGAATAACATAAAGTGGGGATTAGCTTACATTATGTCATCTTCCAAGTAGCCAGTGTGATGTTTCAAGGTCTCAGTCCAACATGGAGTCTTTTTAAGGGTTTGACGTGCAGCATAAACCGCTGATGCAGCCAGCATCGATGGACGGTTTAAGACAACTATGGGATATTGCATGAGTCCCAGCTCAGCCAGGTAGAATACCAATTTCTCCATCTCCATGTCACATGGAACCGAAGCTTTAACATAGCGGGCAATGAACACATAAGGCGTTGGGACGGTGATGCACCATTGGACTTGTCCTAAGATTGATTTCTCCATAGCCAGGACCTGTTGTCTGCTATAGGCGTTGTCCGAGATGCAGACGAAGTCATTAACCTCAGGAGCCCAAATCTCTTCGTACTTGCAGGCTATAAGCATGGCGCTTATTCCCAACAGCTGAAGCTCTCTTCTAGGGACCACTTTGGAAGAAAGAAAACGGTCAATGAGGTTAATGGTGAGGTAAAGTGTCTCTGGCATTAGCTCAAACTTTCTGTGAACGTCGATAAGCCAATCAATGAGAATGGATCTCATCTTGACATTTATTTCAGGCTGTGATCCCATATAGTCTCTGATTCTTCCCTCCTCTTCTACAGTCCTATAAAACTTGAAAATGTCTTCTACGTATTCCACAGCAGCAAGTTCGTTGTTAGCATCTAGAGCATCAATGTCAATCACGCCTTCCTTCAGTCCACTCGCAGCCTGTTAAGACGATAAAAGAGGAGAAGATTTTAGATCATCGAACAAGGTCAAGGATTAGTTTTGGGAGTAAATTACCTTGCTTCGGCCTCTTAAGGTTGCGGTAAAAGTCTTGGTTCCTCTTATATGCCTTCTTTTGCTAACATGTGGTTTGCAGCTTTTCTCGTTTTCATCAGGGCTAATGACAATAACCTCGGCCTTTGACGGTTTCGCCTGAGGATGTGATCATTTTTATGAGTTGCAAGCAAATTTGAGAGAAAACAAAACAAGATCAGAGATGTTTTAATCACCTTTCCGGTTGCAATATCACGATCATTGACGAGATTCCCTATGTCTCTAAGAACCTTTCGATTTTGTCTTCCATTTTTGGGTTTCGTTTCACCTAAACATTTGTTTTTCCACAAAATCAATTATATAGCACAAACCCATCACTGGTTCAGAAAAAGGATTGATATTTCTTGTACATGTAACCTAACAGAGACTTGGGATCAGATCGAATCATGTACAAAATTGTGTCAAGTTTTCAATCAGAAAAAGAAAAACTTAAAAACCAAAGAAAACACGGGAGATTAATTATCAAAATCAATTTAAAAGGTATAGCAATTAATTATCAGAAACAAAAACCTGCGATTCCTTGCTGATGAGGAAGATCCGAGATATTACGGGACGCCATTTGTGAAACTTCTTGTTCGTTTTCTGTGATCTGAAGTAGCGCTCCTCCGATACTCGTTAACAGAGAGGAAAAGAAATCCCGGAGACGATTACTTCCCGTCCCGGTTTCAACCCAATCAGACGCCACTCTCTCTGATCACGATTCAAAATTGCTCAAAAAAACCCTAATCTTTCTCGAGCTGAAAATTTGAGATTCGTTGTTGAAGAAGCTCACTGTTTTATTTTAAAAGAACGTTTTAGCTCTCTCCAACGGTCATGTTTTTTTTTGTGTGAATCAAATCTCCACCGTAGATTTAACTTTAATTCGGATCCAACGATTTAAAATGAGTGCTCGTTACAAAATGTTACTTTTTACTAGCCGTTGGAGCCAAGGACGTGTGGAGCGGACGTTTTTTTTAAGAATAATAAACATAGCCAATTGCAAATTTGTTAAGTCTTTTTCCTATTTTTGTTGAGAATTTGTGAGATATGCCATTTCTCAACTGCTACTTTACAAAACTGCCACTATTTAAAAATATTTACGAGCGTGCTATTCCATATCTCCAGATTACCCTTTGACTCATTTTAACCTAACTTTTTGTATTGATTTTTTCAGATCTTGCCTCCCAACTCGAGAATTTTTTTAAAATCGTCGTCTCCGTTCTCAAATCTTTCCGTCTCCGATCTCAGATCTCCCTGTCTCCGATTTCACCGTCTCCGAACTCCGTCGCGATATCCTCTGAGAAGATTCGAGAAAGAGTTGTTGTTGATCTGGTGGTGCGTTTGACGAAGAACATGAATCCGAAATTGGATATGGTGGATTTGGGAAGAAGAGAGGTTGTTTAGCCCGATTAATGACCCGATTTGTTGAAGATCCGACCTGTGTTAGGTCAAGAACGGTGTAAAGTCAATTTCCGGGTAATATCCAGGGAATGTAGAAAAAGAAGGAGGAAAAGAAAACGCAAACGCAAACGCGGAAGAAGAAGAATCGGAAACGCTTTTGATAAAAGATACAAACGCTTTTAAATTTTTGGGATTGGGTTAACTATTTTACATTTAGAGTATAGTTTTTAGGGAGTTGGGTTTAGGGTTTAGTTTTGAAGGTATATTACTTGGAGTGTTTGCAGGAGTAGTCTTTTAAATACCTTATAAAACTTTTTAAATAGCTTATAAAACTTTTTAAATACCTTTTAAAATATTTTAAATACATTATAAAACTGTTTAAAACCATTATAAAACTGTTTAAAAATATTATAAGACATTATAATACCTTATTGTTTCTTGTGATGCTTGAGTTTGTTGTTTACATAGTCTGATCAATTCTTACACGAATACTTTTGTTCTTGTTTTGTCTCTGTTGATGCATAAACTTCTGAGAACACTTGAAGTGTTTGCAGGAGGAATCTTTTAAATACCTTTTAAGTACCTTATACAACCTTTTAAATACCTTATAAAATATTTTAAATACCTTATAAAATTGTTTAAAAACATTATAAAACTATTAAAAAAACTCATAAAGCACTTTTGTACGCAGTTACAGAGATCAATCGTCTCCAGCTTTACAAGATGTCTATCTAACAGAGATTCTAACATCAAAATTAGGTTATAAAACATTTTAATTATGTTTAAAAACTTACAAAACATTTTAATTACAAAACTGTAAGACAAAATAAAGATAAAAAAAGAAGAACATCGTTTGATAAAATTTAAAAAAAAAGTAGAAGAAGAAGAACATTCAAGAACAAAATTAACCGAGATTGAAATCAACCCCAAATTGACAAATTGAAATTTATCCCAAATAGAACCCAGATTTATTACTACATTCAACCAAATCGAATAAAAAATCCTAGATTTGTATCCCAAATCGAATCAAAAACTCATATCTGTAACACAAATCAAATAAAATCAGATTTGCGAGAATAAAAAACCAGATCTGTAACAAAAAATGACGAAATCCGATCTAGATCGATATGCTAGAGAGAGAGATCTGTAACAAAAACCAGATATGTAACAAAACCTAGATTAATATGCGAGAGAGAGAGAGAGAGAGAGAGAGAGAGAGAGAGAGAGAGAGAGAGAAAACAAAGTTTGATTCATGGCTTTTTTGACAGGGATAAAGTATATAATTTATTTCTAAGAAGTGGCACAAACGAAAATGACCACATGGAGTGGCACGCTTGTAAAAGTCACTTTCAAATGTGGCATTTTTAAGATTATCCCATTTTTTTTAATACAAATTGCAAAGAAGAACGAAATTAAATTAATTATTTAATAACTTAAATTAAATCTAAATGTTACCTCACTTGTTTTGAACGCAACGGAAACTGCGTTTTTTAATTTCATTAACTGGTGAACTTGTCTGTACCCTGCGCCGACTAGAGGGGTAATCTATTGAACATAATTCAAAATCATTCATCCGCATCTAGTGCATCATTAATGCATTTAAAATTTATAATAATTAGTAGAATAACACATTTATGAGAGAGAATTTAGAAAGTAACATGTGGAAAAAATAATTTAGGTAACTAGCAAAGAGAAAAAAAAAATTGACGAAATTGCCCCTACATTAACTATTTTCGGAACATAGTTACATATTCTATTGCTCTCAGAACATAGTTAACTACATCGCAATATTTCTGTAACTATCTAAACATAGTTACCTATTTTCAGAAAATAGCTACCTATTTAAAAATATAGTTAACTATATTCATAGCATAATTATCTACTCTACTGATTTCAAAATATAGTTTACTACATAAAAATGTTGTTGTAATAGTTACTTATTTAAACAAACATAGTTACTATTTGTCAATACAAAACAACTATGTGGATATATAGTATGCTTTATATATCGTTATACTAGATATATACAGAGTTATTACGTCTACATGCATTTTTAATAGAAATATAGGTAACTAGGTAACTATATGTAACAACTATATTAATTTATAGCTAGCTATAATGTGGGTATATAGTTAAAAGTATAGTTAACTATATGTATATATAATAATAATGTTAGCTAAATACTTTTGAAATATAGGTAAACTACATGTAAATATAATCAACTATATTAGTGTATAGTTCTATAATGTGGGTGTATAGTTAGAAATATAATTAACTACATCTTTATTAGCTATTTAGTGTATAGTTAGCTATTTTGTTTTCAGAATAAACTGAGGGTATAATTGAGAATTCACAAAAGGAAAATATTACTTACTAAATTTCAGATTCTGATGTGTCAGAGACTTAATTTTATACCCAATTCCTATTATAGAGCCTAATTTCCCTTAAAATAATTATGCAGGTTTATTTATCGTTAATTTAAAATTATTATGTATAGTTTTCATGACCATTATTATATAATTTTAAAATCATATAAGTAATGTATTTATTTTTGCTGATATTGTAGTGTGGTAGCAATTTCATGTATTCTTTTTCGTTTTGTAAATAAAAAATATTATTAAAGGAGAATAAAATAGTTGTAATATTCGTAAATTCAAAATCGCAAAGGAAAAGATGATAGCATTAATATTTTTTCTCTTCATTTTTCGTACTGACGATGAATCCATGATGTTAGATATCCGTATGCAATTTCCTTTGAATCTTTAGTTAATTTCTTAATTCGTCTGATGTAAAATCTAAACCATAAACTGTGAAGTTCATCTCGCACATGAGAATTTCTGATATGGATTCATTGGTATTCCGACCGGTGATGCGATATTCTTCAGCATCATTGCGTGGTCACAATCGAAGAATCTATATGGGTTTTCACTCTTTTGCATCTATTATAGTATGTAGGTTAATTTGTTTCTAGATCTTAAATTTGGTTTGATTGTAGAGTTCTAATACCTGAATCATCCATTGTTTTAAGAAGTTTGTGGCCTAACTTCTTTTTCTTCATCTCCTTCGCCATATGTCTCGTCCCCCCCTCCCCCCTCCATCGCCATCTTCTCCATCTTCCTCTTCTTCAACTTCCTCATCCCCATTCTTCTCCGCCTTCCTCTATATCGTAATCGTCATCTTCATCTTTCTCGTAATCTGATTCGTATTCCATTTCAGCCGAATCTAACTGATCCTCATATGCACCATCATCATAAGTGTTGTCCATTTCACATTCTTCTGACTCTGTTTGGTCGTCAGTCTCGCACATGAGAATTTCTGAGATGGCTTCATTGGTATTCCGACCGATGATGCGATATTTTTCAGCATCATTGCATGGTAAGCGCAATCGAAGAATCTATATGGGTTTTCACTCTTTCGCATCTATTATAGTATGTAGGTTAATTTGTTTCTAGATCTTAAATTTGGTTTGATTGTAGAATTCTAATACATGAATCATCCATTGTTTTAAGAAGTTTTGTGGCCTAACTTCTTTTTTCTTCATCTCCTTTGCCATATGTCTCGTCCCCCCTCCATCGTCATCTTCTCCATCTTCCTCTTCTTCAACTTCCGCATCCTCATTTTCCTCCTCTTCTTCGCCTTCCTCTAAATCGTAATCGTCATCTTCATCTTTCTCGTAATCTGTTTTGTATTTCATTTCAGCCGAATCTAACTGATCCTCATATGCACCATCATCATAAGTGTTGTCCACTTCATATTCGTCTGACTCTGTTTGGTCGCCAGCCTCATTCCCCTTAACATCGTAATATTGTTGATTTTTTTTTTTATCTTGAGACATTATCCGATCACCATTGCTATAATCCCGAATTCCGTTATCCTCCTCATAGATAAAATGGATCTAATTAAATATTATTAAAAGAATCATAAAAAAATAATTATTTATCGAAAACTAAATATATGAATAATATACTTCGCTTGCATATAAAAATACATAGCCAAGCATCTGAATTGTTAAATAATACAAAAACTATTTTGACCCGCGCGTCAAGCGCGGGATTATAATACTTGAAAGAAAAAATCATGTTTTTTTTAAATATATCAGAAATTAGAAATATCAAGATTATGTGGTACATCTCTCATATTGATAAATATATTTTACCTTACAAAATTTAATTTGCATGACACTTGGTTTGGATGTAAGTATTTTTGGTATAAATCGAATACGTTTTATATTATGGGTTATCTCAAACTTATTTGAGTTCACCAAACAAAAAAATAACGCGTTAGTATGCACAAATCTTTTAAAATAAAAAGCAAAGAAATAATAAAAATGCAAAAACTAATGATTTTCGAAATTCAAGCATTATTATGTTGTTTTCAATTTATTTTGCCTTTTTGGATTTCGTCAATATTGACAACTTGTACATATGGTTGATAGTTTTATAAGCTCCAACAGTTTGATTGATAGCAAACATAGCAATGATTCTTGTATATTCTTGTAATAGAAATTGTCAAAACCTTTAGATATATATATAAACCTATCGTGTTTTTCAGTAACAATTGTAAAAATGTTATATTTGTAAAGTTGTACGTTTATAACAAAATCTCAACTTTAATTAAAGTAATATATATATAATTAGGCGATATTAAATAAAATAATTGTATGATCAATCATATTTCAAATATAGTATCTAAATGGACATTAATACAATTTTTATAAACTAAATTTAAATTGACATCGGTGAATGATTCATCGTTAAAACATTATGTTATATAATATTTTAAATATTAAAATATTACGATTTAGTTGGGTTTGAATTTGTAACACATGTATTTGTGGACTTATGTTAAAAATTTAATGAGAATATGTAGAGATTTCCACCATGACATATATAATTAATTGAAATATTTTAATTAGTTAATTTAATTGATGTGTCCATTAAATTTTTCTTTGATTGACACATGTGAGTTTTTTTTTAATATCTTCTCAATTAATATAGAAAGAAATAAAATAATTTTAATAAATTAACGATGTAATGCATATTTGGTTAGAACATAAGAAAATAAGAATTTGCACAATTAAAAACAGAAGTTTACTTTTTGTGTTGATTTTGTTTGTTGTCGTATTCTCATCTTATTCTTCCCTCGATTTTTCTCCTTTTTGTCCATAATGACAATAGATTGAAAACACAAAAAATAATACAACATGTCAAGCATATCACACAATCGAAAGAATATATAAAATTAAAAGATAAGCTATTGTATGATCACAAATGGAAAACATACCATTCGAGACAAAGTGATGTTTCCACATTTGTACCAATTTCACGGAGAAGGGCGAATCAATCCAGAAGACAAAATAATGATTCTGAGTTTATCTCTATATTCAACAGAAATCCAATTCGGTGAAAAACATGTTCTTTAGTATATGGCCTTCCGTGGAGATAAATCACATTTTTGGGAATGGAAATAACAGTGTCGAATAGCTTAATAACCTCAAAGTCCATGGTCTACAGAAATAACACCAAATTTTAGATTAAACTAGGTAAGTGAATGCCTTCATCTTACATGATCTTTAAGTCATTTCAGACTGCATCTGCATCTTTCTGCTTCTGGTGTTGGTTTGATCGATCCATCTGATCGATCTAATGGAGAGGGCTGGTCGATCCAGTGGACAATACTCGATTTCTTGTGCTTCCTTCACTCTTCTTGATGTCCTCCCAATCCTCTTTGGTTCCCTTTGCTTTCTAGCCTTCAAAGTACCCTGAAATAGATTTAAAATGCAATGCAAATACATGGAATGAAACTTAGGACTCTAAGACTCAACCTAATCTAAATGAGACTCAAATTGAAGAGAAACACACAAAATGCAAGACAAATGACTTTGAAAACTAAGAAAAATGCATGCTAGTAATGTTAAATTACGAATGCATCAATCAATTTCCTTCTTCTTCTCTCTGGTTTTGTGTCTGAGAGTGCAACACAGTTTTAAGGTTCGTCAGCTATTGATTTTGAGTGTTGCGAGACAACATAATCCAAAGCAGTTTTATCCTGGGATTCTTGAGCGTATCAAACCGGCACACTACGGGCGTTTAAAGAATTAGGAAAAGAGATCTTAATCTCGACTCTGCTCATCTCTTTTCCAAATCCGTTTATGGTAGTTTATTCTTTGCTTTTTCAGATTCATATTGTTCTATAATTTGCTTCATGTAATATCAGTTTGCCCTTGTAATATTTTGGGTCCTATAGTTTCATTCCCGTCTTGTTACCGTCCCGTCCCAAATTTTAAATGGGACATAAATAGAACAAATATTTTGGTTCCTAAATTTCCGTCCCATTTCTGTTCCCACAAAGCCTTGTCCGGAATTTTCGTTTGTCCATCCCTATTAATCACTCAGATTTTAAAGAGAAATAAATGCAAGAGACTTACATACTACCAAATCTTATAAAAGAAAAACACCATAAACAAAAATTCAAAACCTTACAAAACAGATAAAGATCTTCGTCAATTACATGGAGTGGGATTAGATTCACATTACTAACCTATTCTTTGATATACTCTCCTTCCGTTGGTGTCTTTCATATCCCCATTTTATTTGAAATCTTGTGTCTTAAACAAAATCTTTCACTTCTATAGATAATTCCCATATTTTTTTTGATAAAAAATCCTGATTATTTGTTTTGATAATATCTTTTTTTTAATAATCTCCATATTTAAATTCTGATTATTTGTTTTGCTTTGTCTATTAAAAAAAATCCTAACCAAATGAACATTTAAAGTAAATATGAGTAAGAAAGTTCATTTTTTTTAAAAAATTATACAATTTTTAAATGATCTGTAAATTGTTTCTTTTCTAGCTATAAAAATAGGTTGATAAGTTATTTATTTATTTATTTTTTATCTTAAAAAAAATGTTGTCTAGCTAAAAACAATAGGGATACTGACAAAAATGACTCAAAACTTGGAGTCAATTGCAAACATAACCCCATTTTCTCCCCTTTCTTATTTTACCACTTTTTCACAAATAAATCCCTAGCCTCCATACTTATTCACGAAAATGCCATTATGATACAATTTTTTTTGTTTTTTTTTAAAAAAATCCGAAAATAAGTAAAAGACACAAAACCCATAATATATCAACTTAATTACCAAAATGCCATCTTCTTCAATTTTTCAACCACCATGAACAACCAATTTGGAGCTCTAAATGCTTCTCCAACCGATTGTTGAGCTCTAAATGCTCAATGTTTGTGCTTATAACCTCCTCATCTCTCATTTCCTCTCCAATTTCATCAAAAAACTCTCTAATTTTCGTTTTAAAAATTTCTCTCTCATTACATCATGATTTTCGGTGGTTCTTGGATATAAAACGACTTGGCTGCTTTGTTATCGGTGAAATATGAAGTTGCAGGTGCTCGACGAAGCTAAAAAACGTGCTCGAACGGCGGAAAAAGGTAACATCACTTGATTTTCGCTAATTTTAGATATGTTTCGCGATAGCAGACTTCAGGTGAAGTCTGCTAGTCAACGGAGAGGTTAGATTTGCAATTGACCATTTTTAAAAATATCTGAAGGAGACTTCACCTGAAGTCTACGCGTTCTCCTTTGGAAACAAAAAAAACTCGTGCAAACTTCATGTGAAGTCTTCGTAAAAGTGAGGTTAGTTTTGCATTTGACCAAAATTTTGACTTTACAGAGCAGACTTCACATGAAGTCTGGTCAAACGAGACTTCTCATGAAGTCTACTATGTAAAAAATCGAGGTCAATTTTGCATTTGACTGAAACTTTGAATTTTTATAGCAGACTTCGTGTGAAGTCTACTCTATACGGAGAGGTTAGTTTCGCAGTTGACCAAAAGTTCGAACAATTGACCAGGAAAAACATTAATTCGCAGACTTCGGGTGAAGTTTGCGACTTATTTAATTAAATAGTAGACTTCGGGTGAAGTCTACTATTTATTTAATTTGAGATTTTGGTCAAACACAAAACTCACCTCTTTTCGGCGCAGACTTCACCTGAAGTCTGTTCCAAAAAGTCAAACTTTGGTCAATTGCAAATCTAACCTCTTATTTTCGGCGCAGACTTCACCTGAAGTCTCCTTTCGGTAGCAGGCTTCAGTTGAAGTCTGCGTAATTTTTACGGGTTTCCGCGTATTTGCGCATACTTCAGGTGAAGTCTCCTCTAGAAAGTCAAACTCTGGTCAATTGCAAAACTAACCTTTTTATTTTGCAGACTTCAGGTGAAGTTTGCTCTTATAAAGTCAAACTTCTTGTCAAATGCAAAACTAACCTGCTTTTTACTGAGGAGACTTCACCCGAAGTCTGCGAACTCTATAGACTTCGGGTGAAGTATACTCTGTGATATGCCTTAATCGCAAAAGTAACCCAAATTCTACAGCCTTCACCCGAAGGCTGCTACGTAGACTTCAACCGAAGTTTGCTCAGGAGACTTCGTTTGTAGTCTGTATTTTAAATTTTATTAAAAGTGCATTTATATCTTATTTGTAATGATTTTTTTAGATTTTCTTGTTCTCACATGTGTGTTAGTTATTGTTTTTGTTTCTGTGTGAGTTGTACATGTTTATGTGTAATATTTATGGGATAAATCAATTTTCTTGTTTGATTAGCCTTTACCTCATTTGTTTAGACTTCAGATGAAATCTGCGTCCTGAAACTGGAGCAGACTTCGTTTGCAGTCTGCATTTTAAATTTTATTAAAAATGCATTTATATCCTATTTATAATGATTTTTTTAGATTTTTTTATTCCTAAATGTGTGTTAATTATTTTTTTTTGCTTATGTATGAGTTTGACATGTTTACGTGTTATAGTTATGAGAGAATCAATTTTCTTGTTTGATTAGCCTTTTAGCTCATTTGTGTAGATTTCGAATGAAGTCTACTTCACAATTACGATCGCTAATGAGGTTTTTATATGTTTTTAATATATATTTTGTACTATTTTCTTGTTGAGATTATTATATTTGTAGTATTTGATATGACAATTGACAAAATCTAAATATTTTGAATATCTTTTGGTCTAGGTTTTCCACATTTAAAATATCTTCCAATGTTCCTTGTTACTTTGATATTTTCCGATTTTCTTATAAACAATGTAAGAACCTTGTTACCAAAGACAAATTCGTTATATTTTTATTAGGGTTTCTTGCAAAAATGAAAAAGATAATTGGTAATTGCTTAACAAACAACTAATTTCTTTTTAAATGATGGTGAACTTGTTGATATGGCACAAAAGTTAACAAACAACTAAGTTATTTTTAAGGGATGGTTGTACACATGGTGAACTTGTTGATATGGTACAAAAGAATATTCCAAAATGCAAATGGTAACATCAGCATTTTTTTTTTTGAACGAGGGAGTCTATGATCTTTACTGTGTTGCTAAAAGCAGGAGAATAAATACATTTCTCGCTGTTATTTTTATTTCTCTCAAGTCTTAACCAATATTTGCTTTAGATCTATGATTCTTTTTTGGTTCAAATGAACAAATTTGAAAATGATGTACATTACTAAATCTGCAAATACATCGTTCAAAGATTCATCACTGAATATTAAATACAAACCCAAAAACATTGTTTCAATATGATTCATTGTTATCCAAATTAACTTGTATTTGACATCTGAAGTCATGCTGACATCAGCAAAAAATCCACGACAACAATCCGCAATCCTTTCGCCATCCGTAGCTACAACTGATCAGTCAAATGTACCAAGAAATCAGACATCTTGTAATCCCAACAATCACATGTTAATGAAAAAAGATTGAAACCAAAGACATTAAGACATCTGTGATCATTTCGTCATCCGTAGCTTTTAACCAAAAACAAGTCAATTTTGAAATTTAAGTAAGGTAACTTGAATGAAGAGGTCTTAGATCCATAAAAGTACACATTTTACGTATATAACAAAACAGAGTAGAGATCTGAGCCACTTTACAAACATGATCAAGCGTAGTAGCTAATTTCGACCTCTCCCAAGTTCTCTGTTCTAGAAACAAGACAACAAAAGTGAGAAAAACAAAAACTGAAACAAGACTCATAGTTACAAACATGTGAAATTGATCAACATTGCATATATGGAGGCACGAACATTGAAAACTACTTCAATGAAAGAAACTTGAATGCATATGGTTACTTAAGGCTGAAATTCGAAAAAAATGAAGCTTGCAATAGGCAATAGGCAATAGGCAATAGGCAACAGGCAATCAAGCTTATAGGTTTTAAGAGAACGAAGAAAATATGCTTTTGAACAAAATACCCCCAAATTTGGATAGCAATCAAGCTTCAGTGAAGAATTATTTTTTCCATGACCGAGGTATGAGCCAAAAATCTAGATGAGAATCTACAAAACTGCAACACCAAAACTGAAAATTCAATAAGAAAGACACAAAAATCAAAATCAGAAGCTATTAATCCATTGAAATATCGTAACATATGAACAACGCAACAAATCCAAGAACATTTAGTGCTTTAATTTATTTAAACAAGATATCAAAAAGGATGTAGGGATGATATTTGTTGTGCGTAACTTTGTCCAGTTTGTATATGTATTCATACCAAATGTAACCAACCTGACCATTTAAGAACCAGACTCGAACATCAAAATAATTGTTGAGAAGACTATATATGAACAAGAAGCTCAAAAGAAGCCAAAACTCACCAATGACGAAATTTCTATTATGCTCGTCTTGAATGACATTCTTCTCTTGATTTTCTGCAAAAAATAAGATTTGATATGACAAACAATGAAAGAAAAAAACAGATCCCGAGCTTTCTCTTGATTTTCTGCAAAAAAAAAAAAAAAAATCAACCAATCAAACACTTGAAGATTCATAAGAAAAGAGACAATGTTAAAACCCGGATCAAATGTTCAAATGGCCTTTAAAGGATAAATTTAATCTAACTAACCCCTTCTAAATCTAACTAACCCCTCTCTTTTCCAAACCCATTTTTTGTCCACTATACCCATTCTTTATTTATTATTATTAATCTAACCCCCAATTTAATATTTCATAAATACTCTCAACAACCCATTAATTAATTAAAAATGAACAACCAATCTTCTTCTTCCACCTCACCTCCTTCTTCTTCTTTCTTCTTCTTCGCTTTAGGGCAACAAAACAAAAAACAGAGCCAACATTGGTTGCTCACGAATCTTCACGTCCTCAGACCTTGAATCTTCAAGTTCAAGGTAAATTTTTTGCGTTTTATGCTATTTTCGTGTTTAGGGTTAGATTAGGTTGTCAAAAACCCTATTTTAAAATGTTTCTTCTCAATTTGGAGATTTCTTTGTAGATATGAAAATTTGTTATTTTGTATGGTAATTTGGATATTGAACTTGTTTTTAAGTCTATTAGGGTTATGACATGATTTTGGTGGTAAAATACCAGCTCAATCGTTGTGAATCGTAGTAAATCGGAGGTAAATCGAACTGCAGAGGTATAACTAATACAACTGGTACTAGTAAGACTGATTGGTACTACTAAGATAACTGGTACTAGTGAGACTGACTGGTATTACTGGGATAACTGGTATTACTGAGAAAGTTAGTATTACTGAAACAACTGGTATTACTGAAACAACTGGTATTACTGAAATAACACTATAATTATTTACTAACGATATTTGTTATTCTTTTCCAAGGGACAATGAATAAAACATGCTGCACAATCATATGTTTTGATTATGGAGGATGTTATTCAAGGGAAGGTGATTACACAAGATGGAGCTTAGGAGGAGATGAAATTCACACTTTAGCAATGCGGACCGCAGTGGAAGAGGTGACTTATTCGGCGTTGGTTGATGGAATTGGTAGGAAGAACATGATAGATGAAGCTACAACGTAGCTGAAACTCAGTTACTTTCCGTTGGTTTTGAATGTTAGGGTACCATCATATATCTCAATGATGATGAGGTTTTTAATTATCTAATGCAAGTGAATGGAGATGGTCTTAGAAGTCTTTTGCATGTGGAGCTCATCGAAGATGTGGATCAAAACGTGCAACTGACAGGAGAGGGTCGAGAACGAGAAGTTAGTGTAGGTGATGGTATGATAACTCTTTGCACAACGAACCATCGGAACACCATGAGTTGGTACAGCTAGGTATAACTGATATAACAGTGTTACTGATTTTGTGTGTTCTCTCTGCCTGGTATTACTAGGTTTAACTAGGTATAACTGTGGGAATTATTTTGTGTGTTCTCTCTGTCTGGTTTTACTATGTATAACTAGGTATAACTGTGGAAATTATTTTGTGTGTTCTCTCTGTCTGGTATTACTAGGTATAACTAGGTATAACTGTGGGATTATTTTGTGTGTTTCTCTCTGCCTGGTATTACTAGGTATAACTGTTTGACCCGGTTTTGATTGCAGATCATGAAGAACTTATTGGTTAATTGTGTACCATTTACTTATTGGTACATTTATGTGTACTTTTAACTAGGATACCACTGGGTACACATGAGTATAAATATTGACCTTATACAAAAACATTTTTTTTTACTAAAACTACCTTATACTTATGGTTAATGTGTGAATACAAGCCTCATTGTTAAGTGAAACAAACAAAATTTATGTTTTCTGACATGTTACTTTATGAAATTATAGGAAATGTAAATAAACGGAACAACTTCATCAATACAACTGCAAAAATTAGAATTTTAACACGGTATAACTAATTATACGTGAAAACTGTCAAAGTATAACTATATGCATATCAGTACTACTAGAAGATCCAGTATAACTATTAGTAAACTTTTAATATTTTTTATTGTTTTGACGGCACATGTGTTAAATGAAATATTATTTTATTATTATTTTTTAAAACCTGCTTTTATGCTGAAAACACGTTTTCTAAATGTTTTTTTCTAGTCAATATGATAGTTATACCAAAAAATCATAATAGTACCATTAGGCCATATATTACCTAATAAAACCATCAGTACCTAGAACATGAGTTCAACATTACAAAACCATTTCAAATACACATTAATACCTAAAATCATCTAGTTTGGCATTCCTAGTCTTTTAGTACCTAAAAATCTTAGCCTAACATTTTCGTCTTCTTCCTCTATTGTGTCTGCAGATGAGTAAGTGAGGTTATTGTTGTTGTTTTCCTGCTGCTGCTTGCGTCGATGAGTCTTCTTGGTTTGCGCTGTTTGGTTCTTGAGAAGACTTAGAGAGTAGTATCTCATACTCATCACCAAACTCTTCTTTATACATCTCTTTGATCATCGGTTTCCATAGACGAACTCTCGCGTTTATGAACCAATTAGCAACCTAATTATAGTGCAGAGAAACCAGAATGACTCAAGCAGAACACACAAAGATTGTAACTTTAAGACAAGACAAAAAATCTCAGTTTACCTACTTTTTCGACATACGAGAGAAGTGAACACATACGGAGGGGAGCATTTTGATGTGCTAGCTTGCTAATTGTCTTAGAGCTTGTCTGAAAAAAACAAATCAAAAGCTTAATGATTGCAGAGAAAGACATTTCAGCCCCATTGGTTTGTATTCGATGATAAGGTAAACAGAGAAAGAATTGGACTAAGTGATCACTTATATAAGACCAGACCAAGCAGACTACGCTTTGAGCCAAGTTTAAGAATGCAAGGTGCTCAAACCTCTTCTCATCTTGACCGAATCTCTTTGTGAACCTAATCAGAAAACGAATTGTCTTAGTCCATGTACCAAGAACAAGTCCATGCAGCTATATCTCTAGACTTTCCAACCACATCATTTGAATACGGAAGTACTTTTGCATACGGATACGGATCAATAACAAGTTCCTGCAGCTATGTCTCTAGAAATTCAACCACATGTTTCAAATACGAGTGTATTTGCAGCTATATCTCTAGAAATTCAACCACAGGTTTCGAATACAAGTACACTTGCCTAAGGTTCAAAAAAATTTTTTTGCAGCTACGTCTATACAAATTCCAAACCACAGATTTCGAATTACGAATCATCACCTGTAATGTAGACTTACTAAGGATCTAAAATTAGCAACAACTTTTGCAACAACAAACCAAATCGACCAATGAAGATGGGATTAATCGGTGAACGAAACCACGAAGATCGATCGATGTAGCAATTTTACTTACAGAGTTTCCTGAAGACTAGAGCCATGGACCTCCATCGCCCTTAAGGAACCGACCTCCATCGCCCGTCGATGTATACTCCTCGACCACCAAAGAATACGAGAGGTGCGAAAACACAGAAAAAATCGAGGAGCACAAGGACTGTGTGGTGGGATAATGACTGCGAAGAAGAAGAAGAGAGCATGAAGAGAAGATGATTGTCGAGGAAAAGGAAAAAAGAAATTAAGTTTTTTTTTTTTTTTAGATCCATATATTAGGATTTTTTTATTAGGTCCGGTTCGGGTTTGGATCATGTAATTTTTCTTATTCATTTAGGGCTTTTTAGTCTTTATCCACGTTTTTATTTTAAAAAAAAATCTAAAAGAAATCTATTTTTAAAAGGAGGCCATTTCAGATTATTTATTTAGAAAGAGGGCCAGTTGAGATTAACACCCTAAATAAAAGAACCTTGAAATCAATTTGCTGCTTCTTTGCAGGAGCTTTGGAGCGAGCCATTTGTTTATCTTCTTCAACTACGTAAAACCACAAGCAACTCTCCATTCTGAAACTCAAAGATAACAATCACACAAATACCTTATAACGACGCTGATTTTGCTGAGGAAACTCCGGCAGAATATTTTGACGGGGGAAAAGGAAAAGTTATAAGGATGGTTTGCTAAAAATACAAGATTTTCCAAAAAAAAAGCAAAACCAATCTCAAAAATACCTAATGACGAAACAGTGGTGGTGGCCGGAGGAACTACGAGAAAGCTGTGTTTATCAGTTAACCCCGGAAAGAGCTACCTTTAGATTGCTTTTATCCTTGTAGTTTTTGCGAATCTGCATCAAGTAGCAGATGGAAATTTTAGGGAAAGTCGTAAGCTTTCTATACAGCTACGAGATCGAGAACAAGAGAAGGACCGAGAGATCGTACCTTGTAGAAAATCAAACCACCAGATTTGTTGATTATGACTGTAAATCGCTGCCATTTTCTTAGAAAGAGAGAGATTAGAGAAAAGATACATACTAAGAGAAGGAGAGAAAGAGATACTGGTGGCTAACTTTGGTGGAGGTGGCGGCGAGATAGCGGTCGGTGGGATCGGAGGAGGCAGAAACTAGTTTGGAACGGTGGCCGTGTATAGATCTGAAGGAGAGAAAGAAAGAGGTTTTTAGAAAGAAAAAAAAAGAGAGGAGGCATAAGTTTTTAGAAGAAAAATTAGGGTTATCATAGTAAGTTTCCTTTATATAAGGGGGTAAAATTTCCGGTTAGGTTTTTAATTTTCAGTCCAAGAGACTTCTTCTATATCCTAACATCTAAATAGACTTCACTCGAAGTCTGTCAAACCCTAAACTCTAAATAGACTTCACATGAAGTCTTCAAAGTTAAATAGACTTCATCCGAAGTCTACTACCCGATACCCTAAATCGAATGTTTTCAATGAATTATTCAAAACCCTAAATAAAAATTTATATCAAACATTCAAAACGTTTAATATATTCACAATTTAACATTTTTATGCAAATTTAACATTTTATATTAAATAATTATAAATCCTATATCTAACCGTACATGTAAAAACATGTTTCCAATTTATAATGTCAAACCATTACACATATTCCGGCCTCGTAAATCAGAGACATACGCAAAATCACATACATAACTCAAAATTTAACATCACCTTATAGTTAACTCAACTTTAAAAATCGAACCCTACATTATAATCTCTACAAAGTTGTTTATTCTAAACCATAAACCATAAATACGAATCCCTAAACCTAGACCATTACTACCATATACTCATGAAACTTATAAATATCAAACAACAATAACTACCAACATATGACCACATTAATATCTAAACATATGATTATGGACAAGTTTATTTGGTATCTCATGTCTTCTTTTAGTATTATTTCATTATTAGTACGTATTTCATTTATAATCTAATTTTTCTTTGTTGGTTTAATTTGATTCAATTTTATGAAATTTTAATTTTTATATTTCACAATTGTTTATAGTCTGGTTATGAATATAATTTTTTAATCAAATTAATTTTTGTTAATTTATAAATTTAAATATTATATGTAATTATGTAGTTGACTTCAAAGTGCAGATTAAACTTTTTATGGAGTCTACGAGTTCGACTTCTAACTAAAGTTTACGTAACATACTTTTCTATTACGTTGCAGACTTCTCGAGGTTTAAAACAGTAATTGTGTGCTCTGTTTTTTTGTTTGGTCATAAGGGGTGTAGTTGTAATTTCACTATCCTCTTGGGTTACTTTTGCCAAATATGAGATAAATAGTGTACATTTGCATTTCAAATGAATTTTTGAGTCATTTTTAGCAAATTCTCCAAAACAATATACTCTAATTAGATTTATAAAAGAAAGAAAAATTCTAATTAGTTATCTATGAAGGTAATTTTACTTTTTACTAAAATATGTTATTCTATATAATAATTATGTAATCTTAAATATATATAATTGATAGTATATTACATATATAAATAACGTTAAAACAAACAAAAATTAATAAAAAAATTATGCGGCGTAGCGAATAATTACATACTTCTATATAAACATATAGAAACACAATTCTTGTTCAATTTACCAATATTTTTTCTTTTCAAAAAATTAATCTAGATCTTTTTGAACATTAAATCATAAATATGGTCATTACACAAATTAATAGCAGCACGTGTTAGACACAAACACGAATATAAAAGGTTAGTGCATCTCCAACTCACCTTTATTTTCACTTCCAAACTTTATTTTAGGGGAAAATTTTCTTCATGCCACCTCTATTTTCACCTCTAAAATAGAAAAATATTATTTATTCCTCTGTATATGGAGGAAAGCTATTTTCACTTCTATTTTAGAGTCAAATTTTTTTATTTACAAAATGGTCATTTGAATTTATTTATTTATGATTAAAAACAAAAATTAGGAAATTTAGTGAATATTATGATAAGTTAAATAATATTTGTTAAGTATAAAGAAATATGCATATTCATTAAATATAAATAAAATTCATATATTAAATGAATATTTATGAAGTATAAAATAAAGTATAAAATACATTAATGTTGATAGTTAAATCAAAATTTACCATGTTTTATTATTTTTATTTTATGTAATGTGATTTTATTTGTATAATAAATGTTTAATTTTTTTAAAATTATAGTTTGGTAAAATTTTTTACAAAAATAAAATAAATTGGTCAATTTATAAATTTTATAAATAAAAAGTATTTTGTAATAAAATAAAAAAAAATTATTTTACAAATAAAAAATATTTTGTAATAAAGTAAAAAAAGAATATACGAATATTATTTTTTAGAATAAAAGATATTGGAGATGGTTAGTGACTGAAAAGTGGGCAAGGCACTGAAACAACGCAAAGGAAAAATGGAGCACCGAAAGGTGAGAGGGAACGGCATAGACATCCACGTGGCGATCCAAGGCCCCTCTGATGGCCCCGTGGTTGTTCTACTCCATGGATTCCCTACGCTCTGGTACTCATGGCGCCACCAGATCGCCGGACTCGCCGCTCGTGGCTACCGCGCCGTCGCTCCTGACCTACGCGGTTACGGCGACTCGGACGCTCCGGCAGAGATCTGTTCCTACACTTGCTTCCACATCGTAGGTGACCTAATCACCGTCATATCAGCCTTAACCGAGGAGAAAGTGTTTGTGGTTGGCCACGACTGGGGAGCTCTCATTGCATGGTACCTCTGTCTCTTCCGAGCTGATAAAGTCAAAGCTCTGGTCAACCTCTCCGTCCCTTTCTCTTTCCGTCCCACCGATCCCTCCGTCAAACCTCTCGACGGTTTACGCAAATTCTACGGCAAAGATTTCTACATGTGCAGGTTTCAGGTTGGTTAATTTTCTCTTATAACTTCAGCTAATTACTTGAAGGAATCGTTTATAGGTTTGATTGTGGAACGTAGGAAGAGGGAGAAATAGAAGCGGAGATTTCAGAGGTTGGGATAGAGAGAGTAGTGAGGAGGATACTTACATATAGAACCCCTCAGCCGCTTATACTGCCTAAAGATCAAAGTTTTTGGGGATCTAAAGACGAAACCATCCCTTTGCCATCTTGGCTATCCGAGGAAGACGTTGCTTACTATGTTAGCAAGTTTGAAGAGAAAGGCTTCTCCGGTGGAGTCAATTTCTACCGTAATTTTAACCGGTATATTCTCTCCCTTAGGTCGGTCTATTAGCGGGTTAAGGGTGACAGAGCAAGCAATTTTGGTGTTTAAAACTATTACTTGAAGTATACTTGATCAAATACGGACGATCTGAAATATGGATCAGATATTTTAGATAATTTTGAGTATTGAACTACTTTTCAACATTTCTCGTATCTGTCGGGTTGGGTAATCGTCCCGAAATGGACATGCCTACTTACTATATTACCTACTTCTACATTGGTTCTATTGATGGAGATCGGAGGAGGACGTTGCCTAAAACCTCAGCAAGTTTGAAGAGCATATAAAATGGAAAAAAATGTTCTATTTTTGTATAATGTGCATGTAAACGTAAATCGACTCAAAGTTCTCTAATGGCAGGAACAATGAGCTGTTGGGTCCATGGGTAGGATGCAAAATCCAAGTACCTACAAAGTTTGTGATAGGGGAACTGGATCTCGTCTACTATATGCCTGATGTGAAGGAATACATACACGGTCCCAAGTTTAAGGAAGACGTGCCTTTGCTCGAAGAGCCTGTGGTGGTCATGGAGGGAGTGGCTCATTTCATTAACCAAGAGAAGCCCCAAGAGATCCTCCAACTTATCCTCGACTTCATCTCCAAATTCTAATCTTGCTTTCCTCAAGCTCGTTGCTTAAAACACCCTTGTAAGTTGTAAGTTCAGTGCTTGAAGCATTACATAATAAGTTGAATTATGAGGATACATCTTTATTTACGGCTATATGTATATTAAACAAAGTTGGATGCCTGCATATCATGTGACATTATTCTAAGTTGAGATGTGTTAAAATAAGACGACTTTTCCATCATAACTCGGATCTGTTTCTTTCGAGTTCCACCACCATATGGTTTGATAAGTAGCTTGATGGTTTCATTGCTGAATATTATTTACTCCTTGTTCACTACTAGGATTCATATTTCAGCGACACTGTAGATTTGTTTTCAGTCATGCAAACTTTATTTCACATTTTTTTTTCATTTTTGTGTATATATAATTTTTTTAAAAAGAAAATTGAAAAAACCATTTTTTTTTCATTTTTGTGTATATATAATTTTCATTTTTTTGTTTGTCATCTTTGAGCCACAACATGCCGGTTCAATAGCTTTTCATATCATTATATTTGTAAGTGAAAGGACTCGATCTCGGGTGAGATGACGCTTATTCTATGTGGACTTATAAATGTCACTAGATTAAGGTCACTTCTCTTACAAGAATGAAGTTTAAAAAATACCACTTTTATAATACAATTTTTTAAAAATATCATAGGTTACTATCCATTTTATAAAATACCATTTTTATAAACGTTTATAAAATCTTAGATTTATTTGGGTTTATAAACATGTTATAAGAGTTTATAAAATATATTATAAATCATAGAAAACATGATAAAATCTTATAATCTTTCTTATAAAATTTTATAAATCACTTATAAATACCTATAAACATGTTTTATAAATCCATATAAATTTAAGTTTTTATAAATGACAATTCTCATAAATAGCACTAAAACAAGTTTTGTAGACAAAAATAGCACCTCATTTTTAAAGTTCCAAAAATACCACAAATTTATTATCAAAATGACTAAAAACCCATTTATTTTAGTTTGAGAACTAAAAAAAACAACAGAATAATCAAAAAGCAAAAAATGATTTGTCGAGAGTCGTCATCGCCGAAGGTGATTCTCATTGCCGAAATCATTGCCGTAGGTTACTGGAATCATCGTCGCCGACTTGCTAAACGGTTCTCTTTTTGTCTCTTCGTCTTTCTCTCTGTCTCGTCCTATTCCTACGATAATCCGAAAGGAAATTAATTTTTAGGGTTGCTTTGGTTCGTACTGATTTCACTTTAATCCGCCTCTACGGAGGTTGGGACTAAGAAAGCTTACTACATCAAAGTTTTAAATCGAATTTCTCATTCTACGATTATAGGGTTCTGATTTTCATCTAACTCAGTGAGTTTGGCAAAACTCGAATTTTGGGAGTTTTTAAATACTAGGTCGATTTGGGTATCCATGAGATCTGAGCAGTCTCCGAAATTTTTGGTTTCCCATGAATCGGTCTCTTTCAATCACTAAAAGCTTTTAAATTTAATTCCTTTTGATTTTGGTTTTAGAATAATCAGCAGAGAAGGTTGAAGTTTACTACAGTTTAAAGACACCTCCTTATCCACTTGTAAGTGCAAAATAAGCCAAAGACGATTAATTTCGTAGTTTTCTGGTAGTGAAATGCTTTTATCTTCGTGTTGCATATGTAAATCCATTTGATGTTTTCAATTAAGTACATAAATTGTGGAAAGTTAGTTGATTTGGGTGAAATGTCTGATGATTTTAGTGTAAAATTGCATCTTGATATGTGTATCTTCTCTCTTGGAAGTACATGAAACTTGATCTTAGAGACTTTAGTGATATGTCCAAGAGCATGCGTTTGTTGATATCCTAATCAGAGTTTAAAATAAATGTGAATATGATGCTTTGGAACCGTATATGAGTCAAAATTGCTTCTTGATCTGTGTATCTTCTCTCTATATTGTTTAACTTAGACCATGAAAAACCATATTTTCGGGTGGTTCTGATAGAGTTTTTAAAGGCGATTATGATTTGTAACTCTCTGTTGGTTTTACTCTATTTTTTGGTTTTCTTATACTTTTTTGGACATTGTTGCTTTGTAGGGTGATTCTGGAAGCAGAGCCGGCCCTGAGAATGTATGGGCCATAAGCAATTTTTTTTTTTTGGCTGAGTTTAGAAAAAAAAAAAATTTAAACTGAAGGTAGTAACCAAGAATCGAATTCGACACCTGTTTGGCCATAATTTCGGAACTTTATCTCTACAATACCTGGAATTTTGTCAAAATTTGCGGCCGCTGAAATATATAATATAATTTAGACCGCAAACCCAAACTTGGCCTGCTTGGACTCATGGGGTGGGCCTGTCTGGAAGCTAAGTTGCTGAGTTTGAGTTGCATATCTTGAGGTTAGAAAGTCTTGTTTCTACAAATTAGTTCAGGTTAGTCTTTATTAATCTTTGTTTTGTTTCAATTAATTGTTAGAAACCATAAACTTGTATGATTGTAAACAGGAATGTAAATATTTTTTTTTCTCTTTTGTGTGCATTTATGTATAAAACTTTATAAGTTTTAGATTTTTTCACTATCTGAGTTTATCTCTAAGTAATTCTTAGTTGTTCTCATATATATGACTGCTTGATTTGGATTGAGCAAAGCCTTGAATAAGCAATTTAAATCTTTTGGAAAATAGTAATTATCATAGTGATTCATTTGTGAAGATTGTTTCATGGCATGTTGCTCACCAAGTAAATTGTAAAAGGATAGAGAGAGAGAGATAAAAATGAGCATCATGATGTTTATTTTGTTGATAACCTATTTGTTGATAACTCGTAGTTATCTTGCTAGAGTTTTGATGATACACATTTCAAATTTGCTGAAAATATGCATTTTTGTCTTCGGCAATAGTAGTTGGGCATTATTGTGCTTAGGAAGCTTAGTGAAGGCATGTATATTCCGTCAGTTGTCATCTTTAAAAAAAAAAAAATTTCATGTTTCTTGATTAATTAGGAAGACCTTCCTAAATATGTGGGAATCCTTCCTAAATTAATTTTAGGAAGGATTCTTGATTTTTCAGAAAAGTTTCTTACATATTTAAGAATGTCTTTCTAAATCGTAAAGAATCAAGAGTTTTCTTTATTTTATAAAAAAATTGGTGATCTTTGATTTTGCAATGAGTTATTCTAAATCAAAGCCTTATTTTACAGCTTGTAGAGGTGTATACAAGCTCTACATTACAATAATATTTTTACTTCTCTATTCTTTATAGGTACAAATATGGAAGAAGATTCAATCCATTGATTCGGCCGCGATTCAAACTTATACATGAGCCACAATTAGCAATAATAAATCAATTCACATCGTTTGGTTATATAAATATTGTGTAAGACATACTTTCTCCTCATGAATTCATGCGCATAAATAATTCTTTCATGTGACCTTTGATAAAGGTGGGTTCAAGGGGATTGTATCCTCACTAGAAATATTGTGACAAAGAAGAACAATGAGATGTGGTTTCACTTTGGAGAACAACCAATGAGATTCTCTATAAGAGAATTTCATATGGTGACATGCCTCAAATCCAGTAGAGATTATCCAGCAGCAGATACAGAAAACCAATATTACAAATGCGATAGGTTGAACGGTGGCCACTCACTAAATGATTTGGAAATCCAGTTCCATGAGACAGATAAGGACTCGCTGGATGAGAGATTTTCACTCGCAATGTTATTGCTTACTGAGACTATTTTACTGCAGAGATACAAGCATTACAAGTTCCCATTCTCCAACATACAAAAAGTACAAGATCTACAAGTGCTGATGAACTATCCTTTGGGTCGAGATGCATATAAGCTGTTGTTTGAATTTGTTGAAAAAAACCCTAGAAGAGAAAAATTATGACCCTAGAATGTGAAAAAAAAAATTATGACTTGCATGAGTTTCCGTTGGCGCTGCATCTTTGGGTTTTGGCGTATGTGCCCGCTCTGCAATCCACTTTCAGCCAAGTGGATATGGTTGGACCTCGAAATGGGGTTATCTGCGAGAGGTTTTTGCAGACACAGGTGCCAACCATTACTCAGATTGGAAACCTGGAGGCGTCAGAGAACATAAGCCTATTTATATTTTGTCCGCTGTCATCTTTTTTTTTCTTATTAATTTTCATCTTCCTTGATAATTTTTGAAGACTTTCCTAAATATGTAGGAATCCTTCATAAATAAATATTTAGGAGCCTTTTTGGTTTTATAGGAAGCATTCCTATATATTCAGAAAATTTTTTCTAAACAGTCAAGAAACAAAGAGTTTGTTTTAAAAAAAAAATTTGATTCTATTTTATTTGGCAGCTGAATGTAACATGCATCGTACCAGCACTTGATGAAGATGCGGAAGATTTAATATCATTAGAAGATAACAAAGATGCAGAGCTAGATGAGATGTTAATTTGATGAATCAAGGTTATCAGATAACCAAGTCTGATTGGGATAATAGAGCAATAGACATAGGCGATGCAATGGAAGCAATTGCGCCACAATCTTTTCAGTGTTTTTCAATGGAGCGTGGCCAACCACAATCTACTGGCGACTCAAACAAGTCTAAGCTTAATGAACATTACATACTGGTGCAGGAGGGATTTAAGATGATTGGTGAACGTCTATCAAAAATAGAAGAAAAGCTGAATATAAATGAAGTATGAAAACTGGTTTTTTGGGGTTTTTTCTTAGGCATGCTCTTTTGAGGATATAATCAACTTTATGAAGTCTCACTAAATCTCATGACATTATTGCTGCAGACACCTCATGCGGATGATATCCCATCCCCGAACCGTGCTTCAGTCAAGAAACAAAGAGTTTGTTTTAAAAAAAAAAAATTTTGATTCTATTTTATTTTGCAGCTGAGTGTAACATGCATCGTACCATCACTTGATGAAGATGCGGAAGATTCAATATCACTAGAAGATAACAAAGATGCAGAGCTATGTGGGCGTGTAAATCCACACAATTGAAATTGGTTAGACTTTTAAAGGGATCTGAAACTTCTGAGATTAAAACCACAAACACGAAGATCCAAAGATGGTTATTTTATTAAGCTGTTTTGAAAGCTTTTCGTATTAGAGCAAAAGTACAGAGTTTCTGCTAGGTAAAAATTGCGGATTCCCCTTGCAAGAGGTTTACACAAGTATATATATCAAAATTTAGGTCGGCTAGGACGACTCCTAAAAAGATAAGGAAGCTCCCTTATTTTTTTTCTCTTTTCCTTTTTTCATGTCTATCGTATCTTCATGGGCCTCTCACCTGTGATCGCTGCTTCGGGCGGCAACGGCCCATGTTTGGTTCAGGTGGCAGCAGCCCATGTTTGGTTCGGGTGGCAGCGGCCCATGTTTGGTTCGGGTGGCAGCGGCCCATGTTTGGCTCGGGTGGTATTTCTCCTTCGCGGCTCGGGTGTCTTTTCTCTCGTGGCTCGGGTGTCTTTCTCCTTAGCGGCTCGGGCAGTTCCTCTTTTTGGTGGCACAAGTAGTCTTCATGTGACACCCCAACCATTTTAGGTGTGACACCCGAACCATTTTCGGCGTGACACCCGAACAACTTTCTGGGTGACACCCGAACCATTTTCGGCGTGACACCCGAACCACTTTTGGGGTGATACCCGAACCATTTTCGGCGTGACACCTGAACCACTTTTGAGGTGATATCCGAACCATTTTCGGTGTGACACCCGAGCCATTTGAGTTTGGCTCGGGTGTTCGCGACACTTAGTTGACACCGAGCCGTTTTTATACCTTTTCTCGTTCGTTAACTTCAGGTGAGTGAAAATGACCCCAACAGTTAGCCCCCCCATCTCGTCAGTTTCAAAGCTGAAAATGTCGAAATAAAGAGTGTTCTGAAGTTAACATCCCTAGCCAAATTTGTAGTGAAAATGCCGAGCCGTTGGAGTGTTTCAGTTAAGCCCCCTAGCCATTTTATTTTGTTATATGTCACCGAGCGGTTATGTCAAGAGTTTGGCTCGGGGTTTGCCGTATAGAACAAATTCTGCTCGGGAGCCTCCACAGACTTTGGCATACTTTTCTCGGGGAGTCTAAACGTTTCTGCTAATTCCCGAGGCCTATGACGTCACTACTTTCCTATATAAACTGTGATGCCTCCCAATCTTTCAGAACTTCATTTCTCCGAAATTTTTTCTAAAACAAGTAACCTCTCTTTCCTTTCCCTCTCTATTTTTCGCTTAAGTTATTTTTAGCTAGGGCCTCTGTTATTCCTCCTTCGCCGCCGACCCGTTTGAGTTCCCTGATCCATCTTCAATTAGCTCCGCCACCGTTCTTGAGTTTTCTGGTGATTTGTTTGAGGATTTGGATATGACTTTTAATTTATTTAGAGGATCTTGATCTGTTTTCAATCCTTAGAAGGCTTTGATCTGTTCCGATAAGCTGTTGAGAACCTCGATCTGTTTCGATAAGCTGTTGAGAACCCCGATCTGTTTTCCAATTCTTCGAAGATTTGGATCCTTTCTCCTGAGCTATTAGGGATACTGATCTGTTTGTCTATCTTCCAAAGACCCCGACCCGTTTCCAAACCCAAAGGATGTCTCAGTTGTCGCCGTCTACGTCACCCGATCCGTATGCCAGGTTATTCGATAGTCCAGGCCAGTCTTCATTTCTCGAACCGTCTTTCTCCGCCGATCTGTTCAACGCTCGAAGTTGTAGCCGAGCAGATTCTTTCGGTGCGAATGTTTCAGAGGATTTGGACGATTAAAATGGTTCGGGGGTAGGACCTTCTACTCTTGGTAGAAAAGTCGTGTTCTCTGAATCCTCGAGAGCCGACAGTAATGCCGGAAATCCTTTGGAATTTGACGTGCCTCACCTTCGCGACTCTCCTTTTGATGAGACGGTAAATCTTTTTGCCGACACAGTGGATCCCGGGCAGGCGAAACTTGAACCAGAGGATTGGTTCTACGATCCTGTCGTGGCAAGACAAGAGCTGGAGTGTTTGTTAGGACCTATTCGACGAGCCCCAAGGAAGAGGAAAGCTAAGAAGTGACCCAATCCACCTGGTTCCACTCTCTCCACCTTAGATTCTTTAGCAGCCCTTAGGCGGAGATTTAACATCTCGAATGAAATTGAATTCGTTCTCCCCTCAACGATGGACCGAGCCAATAATCCTCCCCCCGATCACTTTACTCTCTACGAGAGCTTCTTTTACCGCTGCTTACTATGGTTCCGATCCCCGAAGTGATTTTGCGGTTTTTATGGAAGCATAATTTGGCCATTGCCCAAATCAACGCTCGGGGGATCAGACATCTGGTCGGCAATCTAGTCCGGAGTTACGAATGCGGCGTTGAGGTTGGAGTCGAACACTTGAGAAGCTTACTCGAATTTAGACGTCGTAACAAGAGAGAATTGAAGTACTATGTGTCGGGTAAAGCCAAGAGAAAGATCATAGTAGGGTTCCCGAGCAAAGATGTAACTGGGAGGATTACTTTTTCTTTGTTCCTATCACCGAGGCGTCAGTGGGCTCAAGACGTCTTCACTCCATTAAGACAATCTGGGGAGAACTTGGTAGTTGACCCGTAGTTTGTTTTGGGCTACGACTCGGTTTTATGCTATATGTTAATTTTTTTTAGGTTTCTTACTTTGTTTCCTCTTTTTGCAGCGCGCCATCTCCAACTCTCGTTGCCCCCTGATCTGTCTACAGTCGACGAAGCGCTTTCGGCTCGAAAGTATAATTGGAAGAGAGATTTTAATCTTCAACGAGTGAAGAGAGCCCGAGCCTCTTTGAAGGTCAATCTGTCGAACAATCATCTTCCTCCAACCCTTCAGCCGATACCATGGGTAGACAACGTTTAGAGACAGAGCCGCAGCTAAAGCTAAAGCAGAAGCAGAAGCCAGAGAGAGGGCGAGGCAAGCCGAGGCGATGGGTCAAATCCGACCCCCGAACCCTCAGACTAACGCTACTCTCCTCCCCGAGCCAGTTTCTTCCTGTAATACCCCCGAGCAGATTTCTAAGCCCTTAGCTCCTCAAGGGGTTGTGTTAGGGCTTCGTCCCGTGGACTCCCAGATGTTGCCGCATAAGGAAAAATTCAAAGGGAAGGCCAAAGAGAGGAATGGCTCGAGCAGAAAATGCCAGTCATCGATAGATGACAAGGGTGAAGGGTTATCCGAGGCGTCGAAGGGGAAACGACGCGCCGAAGCACCTCGAATTATCCCCGAGACAATTCCTCTATATGCCGTGCCTATTAATGCTGGCGGAGCTTACAACGATGCTACGGCATCTGCGGCCATCTTCTCGAAGATCACCTGCCCGGGTGATTGTCTTCCTCCGTCTGATACCTTGCTTAGGGACAAGTCCTATAACAAGGTGTCTCTTCGGGGCATCAAGTTATGCCGCTTGTCATTGTTTAAGTTTATCTTGTTGCTGAAACCCGAGCCATTTTAGCTTATCTCATCGTTAAATAACATCTTTATTTATGCACAGTTCATAGCCCATCTTAACAGGATGGTACTGGGGTATGAATTCGACGCTCGCAAGGACAGGGAGAGAATTGACGATGCTCGGAAAAAACCCTATTAAGCTTGATGGGAAGCTCAGAGAGATCGAGGCGAGTCACACCGTCGAACGAGAAAGGGCTCTTAAGAGGAGCTCAAGAAGCATCGAAAAGAAGCCGACGAGCGGATTATGCGGCTGGAATCTGGCAAGGCAAAGCGGGATGCTCACATTGCCAGCTTAACGAGGCAGCTGGAAGCGGCGAACGAGCTACACGAGAGTAAGGTTGAGCAAGCCGTGCTTGAGGCCAAGCGGGGGATGATGACAATGTTTGAAGACAAAATCTCCCGAGCCAAAAAACTTCTTGGCAAGATGGAAGGTGAGCCAAAAGAAGATATGCTTGATCTTGCTCAAATCGAAGGCAATCTTCAGTTCATAGGATTGCTTCAAAGCGATAAGCCGCCATCTCTTGACTCGGAGGCGAAGAATTTGGCCGAATAGAAGGGAGACCTAGAAGGAGCCCACAAGGCATTTTCTAAGCTTGTAGCCGAGAATAGAGAGATCCTGAATTTGTCTCCTGTGCGGTCTAACATCCTGAAGGAGCTCAATGATGGTGAGCCTATGGAAACGGCCGCTGCGAGCGTCGGTGTTCAGGATTTTTCTGGTTCGAACAGGGGAACACCGGGCTTAGCTGTTCTAAGTTCAAAGAAAACTTCGGAAGATACAACGTCTCCAGATTCGGGCAAAGGCAACTCCTCTCCGAAGACGGACCCCGAGCCATTTCCCAAGAAAAGCAACGAGCCGGAGAAAGTCGCGGATCTTGTCAAAGAACTAGAGGAGTTTGCGGAGAAATTGCCTGAAGAACGCGGGGGAAATGAAGACGCAGGCGAGCGCCCCACTGATCCGGAGCAGGAGAAGACTGTGAATCCTGAAGAGACAGAAATCTACGATCCTCTCTTTTTGTGTAGTTTAAAACTTTTGTTTTGTGTCTGGATGGCTTTATCCATGTTGTAGTCCTTTTTCAAACTACTGCTTTTGTCTTGCTGTCGATTGATCGTATAACTATAGGATGTCATTTTGAGAAAACGCTTTGGGTCTGATGAATGCGTCTACGAGAAGCGTCAAGTGTTCTTTTCTTATTTGGCAATAGATCTTAATGCTTTGCTTGTATCGTCTTGATAACCGTGACCGTTTTAATAATGAACACATGTTTACGTAGTTTAGTTTGAGATGACTTATTTCGTTTTTTCAGGTATGTTACAAATATGTTACCATTAACTTATCAGCTCCGATATGAATCATATGTTTGCATAGTTGTGTTTGAGATGAACATTTCTGTTTACAGATACGTTACCGTAAACTTATCTGCTCCGACAATGAACATAAACTTGCATAGTTTCGTTTGAACATTTCGGTTTACGGACACGTTACCATAAACGTATCCGCTCCGATAATGGACATATGCTTATATTGTTTGGGATGAACATTTTGGTCTACGGATACGTTACCGTAAATATATCCGCTCTAACAATGAACAAATATTTGTATTGTACGCTATTAATCCTGAGAGGGATGCGACAGTTTAGATCCGAAATGGATACAAGAGTTCACTACTGTGGCCAACAACAATGAAGATGTGGCGAGATGCCTGTTGTAGTTTAAGAATTTGAAAGTTTGTTTTGTTAAGACTTATTGATCCTTGAAGGATGTTAGGTAAAACTTGTCTTTGAAAGCTTTGCTTTGATAGATCGTAGAATCTATTACAAAGATGGGAGTATACGAGTATATGTATACGTAACCACTCTCCCCCCTTTTTGAAGGAGGGGGGCAACTGAAATCATCCGAAGATGTACTGCTTACGTACCCTTTGCAGGGATCAAGTTGCCTCGTAGTTCATGTAAAATGGCTTAGTGACAGTACTTCTTGAGATGCATGGCATTCCATGATCATGGTACCGGAACATCGGTCATGTTGGCAAGTTTATAAACACTTGGTTTGACTACCTCTGTGATCCTGTAAGGTCCTTCCCAGTTTGCTCCCAGTTTTCCGGCATTTGTTTTCGCCGTGTTTTGGAAAACGTTTTGCAAAACTAAGTCTCCTTCGTAAAATCTTCATCTTCGAACATTGGAGTTATAGTACTTCGCTGCCGCGTTCTGGTAGTTTTGGATCTTGATCAAGGCCTAATCTCGTGATTCGTTGACTAAATCCAACTCGTCAAGTAGTAACATGTGATTGAGCCCTTCTTGTTCCTTGAAGAAGTCTGCGGCGAACTCCGAAAAAATGTATTTCCGATGGAATAACACACTCTGGTCCATAGACAAGGGCGAATGGAATTTCACCAGTTGCTCGTCTTGGGGTTGTGTGGTGAGACCACAACACTCCTTCCAATTCTTCAACCCAACGTCCCTTCTTTTCATCGAGATGCTTTTTCAGACCGTCAATGACTGTCTTGTTGATTGCTTCCGCTTGACCGTTTCCTTGTGGATACCTTGGAGTGGATTTGCTAAGCATGATCTTCCATTTTTTGCAAAAGGCTTCGAAACGATTAGTGATGAACTGCGAGCCATTATCCGTTACGATCTCGTATGGTACTCCATGCCGATAAATGATATTTTTCCATACAAAGGACTCCACTTGTGCGTCTTTAATGCTAGCGTAGGAATCAGCTTCGACCCATTTCGAAAAATAATCTGTTAAAATCAACAAGAAATCGCTTCTACTTTGAGGGTTGCAACGGCCCGACGATGTCCATGGACCATCACATGAATGGGTATGGTGATGAGATTTAGGAGAGCACTTCCGTTGGTTGGTGAATCATTGGCGCGTGACGTTGGCACTTCTCACACTTGGCTGAAAACTTTCTGCAATCTTTGATCATCGTTGGGCGATAATAACCGTGGCGCTTGACTTTTATTGCCAATACTCTTCCTCCTGAATGATTGCCGCATAAACCGTTGTGAACTTCTTCCATGATTTTCTTCGCGTCCATTCCTTCTATGCAGCTTAACAATGGTCCCGAGAATCTCTACTTAAAGATGTTCCCATCGAGTAAGACATAACGAGCTGTCTGGGCTCGAAGTTTATGAACTGCCCATTTTTCGGTTGGTAAGACCCCGTCGTAAATATATTCTCTGATTGCGTCTAGCCACTTCTTATCGCAACCATATTTTGCTTCATCGTTGATCTCGCTTGCTTCTTCATCGGGTTTTGATTCGACGACTGGTCGTCATTGCTTTTGGTGATTGCCGACTCTTCGAGAATGTCCACTTCCATTGGAGCAATATTGGGTTTGGTGGATGACGGGTTTACCGGTCCTTCCAGCATTTCAACTATCTTCTCCTGCCCGTTTGTGACTTCTCTTGCTTGCTTAGCTGCTTGTAAACGAGTTATGGCGTTCACTGTGTCAGAAAGATTGATGCTTGGGTGCTGAATGAATTCTACCGAGATAATTCTCTTTAGATCCGGATCAGAAGTTGATGCAAGGGCTGCAAGTGCATCTGCCGAAGTGTTCTCTCCTCGTGGGATGCGTGTCAGTACGAATTCTTTGAATTGCACAGCCAATTCCTTGACGATCTTTAGGTAAGCTTCATTCGATCATCTTTTGTTGCATACTCGCCACTAAATTGATTTGCAACTAACTGGGAATCGCAGAATGCGTGAAGCTGCTCGATCTTCAGGCCACCAGCAAGTTTCATCCCGGAGATGAGGGCTTTGTATTCTGCTTCGTTGTTGGATGCGCAAAAACATAAGCGAAATGACTATTCCAGAGTTTCACCGGTTGGAGAGGTTAGACGTATTCCTACTCCCGAGCCGCTTTTGGAGGATGAGCCATCGACGTGAAGCTGCCAGGATGGGCTCAGTGTTTCATGGTCAATGCTCTCTTCAGGGAGTTCAATCAGGAAATCGGCTAGGACTTGAGATTTTGCACATGTGCGTCCACGATACTCGATATCATATTCGCTCAGCTCGGTTGCCCACTTTGCTAGCCTTCCTATTTGACTTGGGCTGTGCAAAATGGACCTTATCGAGAATGTACTCATGACGATGATCGAGTGCGACTGGAAGTAAGGCCTCAGCTTTCTTGCAGACATTACGACATATAGTGCCAATTTTTCCATTTGCGGGTACTTCATCTCAGCGTCTGTTAGAGTTTTACTAACGTAGAAGATTATCTTCTATTCCCTGCGTTCATCTCGAATCAGCACGCCGCTGACTGCTGTGGCGGAAATTGCAGTGTATAGAAAAAGCGGCTCTCCTGCTACTGGTTTTGCAAGAACGGGAGGGGTAGCCAGGTAAGTCTTCAGTTGTTGAAAAGCTTCTTCGCATTTTTCAGTCCATTCGAACTTCTTGTTTCCCCATAAAGTATCATAGAAAGGCAAACATTTGTCGGTGGATCGTGAGATGAATCTGTTTAGTGTGGCTACCCTCCCGGTAAGTCTTTGCACCTCTCTTTTTTGTCTTTGGCGAAGCCATCTGTATGAGTGCATCGATATGCTTGGGGTTTGCTTCTATGCCACGATGAGTAACCAAGTATCCAATAAATTCTCTTGATGTGACCGCGAATATGCATTTGGTCGGATTCAACTTCATGTTATGACAATTCAATCGCGCAAAGCACTCCTCGAGGTGAGATATGTGATCTTGTTCCCTGAGTGACTTCACCAGCATGTCGTCTATATAAACTTCCATTGTCTTTCCGAGTTGGCTAGCGAACATCTTGTTCACCAGCCGCTGATATGTTGCTCCGGCGTTTTTCAAGCGGCATCACTTTCTAGCAATATATTCCACGATCCGTTATAAAAGCTATTTTCTCCCGATCGCCAGGGTTCATCAGGATCTGGTTGTAACCTGAGAAGGCATCCATGAATGAGAGGAGTGCGTTCCCAGCTGTTGCTTCGACTAGGCGATCGATGTGTGGAAGGGGAAGCTGTCTTTTGGAAAAACTTTGTTCAGGTCAGTGAAGTCCACGCATACACGCCATTTTCCACTCTTCTTCTTGACCACCACCGTGTTAGCCAGCCAGTGTGGGTACTTCACTTCAGTTATTGAACCGACACGCATGAGTCTTTCTACTTCATCATTGACTGCTTTGGCCCTATCTGGCCAAAGCTTTCTTCTTTTCTGCTTTACTGGTTTGAACGTTGGGTGGACATTTAGCTTGTGGCTTGTTATGCCGATATCGATGCCGGGCATGTCCTCCGCTGCCCACGCGAAAGTTTTCACATTCTTTGGCTTAGGTGGCAACGACCCATGTTTGGTTCGGGTGGCAGCAACCCATGTTTGGCTCGGGTGGCATTTCTCCTTCGCGGCTCGGGTGTCTTTTCTCTCGCGGCTCGGGTGTCTTTTCTCTCGCGGCTCGGGTGTCTTTCTCCTTAGCGGCTCGGGCAGTTTCTCTTTTTGGTGGAACATGTGACACCCGAACCGTTTTAGGTGTGACACACGAACCGTTTTTGGCGTGACACCCGAACTACTTTTGGGGTGACACCCGAACCATTTTCGGCGTGACACCCGAACCACTTTCGGGGTGATACCCATACCATTTTCGGCGTGACACCCAAACAACTTTTGGGGTGATACCCAAACCATTTTTGGTGTGACACCCGAGCCGTTTGAGTTTGGCTCGGGTGTTCGCGACACTTAGTTGACACCGAGCCATTTTTATACATTTTCTCGTCCGTTAACTTCAGGTGGGTTAAAATGACCCCAACAAGCTAGATGAGATTGTTAATTTGATGAATCAAGGTTATCAGATAACCAAGTCTGATTGGGATAATGGAGCAATAGACATAGGCGATGCAATGGAAGCAATTGCGCGACAATCTTTTCGGTGTTTTGCAATGGAGCGTGGACAACCACAATCTACTGGCGACTCAAACAAGTCTAAGCTTAATGAACATTACACACTGGTGCAAGAGGGGTATAAGACGATTGGTGAACGTCTATCAAAAATAGAAGAATAATTGAATATAATTGAAGTATGAAAACTGGTTTTTTGGGTTTTTTCTTAGGCATGCTCTTTTGAGGATATAATTGACTTTATAAAGTTTCACTAAATCTCATGACATTATTGCTGCAGACACCTCATGCAGATGATATCCCATTCCCGAACCGTGCTTCAGCCCAACAAGCCAATCTAAATGATATGCTCTTTGTTTTCTTCTTCTTTTGTATTGAAAAAATATTTAGAAGGAGCATCTTAAATATTTAGGAAAGTTTCATAAAATATTTGAGGAAGCCTTTGATAAACTAACAAGTTCAACATTCCTGTTAAATGTTTGTTCTTGTAGTTTGGTAGTGATGCATACGATAATTTACTGTCTCCTACCCGTTCTCAATCCAGGAAAAGAAATACACAAAATATGGTATGATTTCTACTTACTGATGTGTTTTTTTGTAGTATAACAAATACATCAGATAATTTTTTTATTTCATTACCTTTTTGTGTTACTGTTAACTAGAGACATTGATGATTTACCATCTCATTTTATGTTTGGTTATGCTGTGGAGATTGCATCTGTAGAACCTAATTTCTGTGAATAATGGTATCCAGGAATGATGCTGGCCCCAACAACAAATAATGGGTCATTCAAGTTTCAAGTGGAGTACACCACGCGGTTCATTGTCACAGAGAAGAATAAGCGACTAAAGACACATGTATCTATAGATCAGCTTCGTCCTCCAACACCATCTTTGCTTGATGTTGGAGACTCTTCTTGGAGGGGTATAAACCTGATGCAATATGTTGATGTGTTTGACAATGACGGATGGTGAAAAGGGACTATGAAAGTACAATGAGATTATCTCTGTTTTAGTGCACAGTTCGCAGAAAATTCGTTATGTTAAAATAGATGATTTACAGATTCATAGAGAATGGGTGAATGGTGCTTGGGACCTTCCAGAAGAGGTAGAATTTTATGTTGTTTGTATTTAGTTTTATTTGAAATTGGATTGTCTTTACCAAGGGACATCTAACAGTTGCCTTGACATACAAATTGTTTTGACATTTCTTTAAAACTTTCTTTATTGCAGCTACATAGAGACAATGTGGATAATACCCGTTCTCAGTGGCGGATCTAGCAATATATTTTACTGGGGACATAAAATTATAAATTTTTGAAATATGTTATTGTAAAAAATAAAAATATGTTAGGTAAATTAGTTTTAGATATGTTTAACATATTTTTATAAAAGGATATATATTATAACTTTTAATGCATCTATTTTTAGGATGGCTAGGTGAATGAACATTTCTAAAAGGAAACAAATATTTAAAAGAAAAAGAACATGGAAAGAAACTTAAATGTGTGTGGGGGCATTTTCGAATCTGACAACGAAGTTAGTGGGGGCCACTTAATTTTTTTTTTGCATTTAATCTCTTCAATCATCCTAATTTTACTTAACAAACTTCCAAATATTAAAAAGTTATAGGGACAAGTGCATCCACACATTCCTTATTAGATTCGCCCCTGCCTGTTCTCCACTCAATCCAAATAATGTGGTATCATTTTGCTTGTACTTTGTTTGTTTTTAATTGACATGTGATATGATCATGGACGAGAAAACCAAAGAAATCAATGGAGAAGAAGCTAAGGATCAGCTTGAAGCAGAGGAGGACACGGATCATGGAGCTAAGGAGTAGCTTGTATCCGAGAAAGCAAAGGATCTCTTACATGTTCCACTTGGTCCCATGACTAGGTCAAGGACGAGACATCTTAACCAAGCTATTAGCACGCTCCTACGTCAATTTGAAGGCAACCTTAAACTTGAAGCTTGTCCAACTACTCTGGTTGTGATTCAAGCCGTTTAAGGGTTGACAATGGGAGGTGTGCGGCTTGTACTCTTTTTCCCTTGGTCTGGTTTTTCCCATTGGGTTTATTAGACAAGGTTTTTAATGAGGCAAGTTCACACACTTATACATTTTCTCCATTGTTAACATTTCCATGGAAGATTTGAAGAAACCACGAGTTTATTTCCTATCCACAGATCAGTTTCGTAAAACGAAGAGTCATTTTTCTTTTATTAAGTCAAATACGTTTTATGTCTTAAATTCTCATTCATGCATTTACGAGAAGTCTTGACTTGTTTTCCAAGACTTTCTCTTATATATGTACTCGTTTTTCTTCTACAATAATGATCAGTAAATAACTTTTCTTTATTCAAACTCTCTGAAATTTCGTTAGATCTAAGATTGGTGTGTAATATCCTTTCTCCCTTGTGACTGTTTTTTGGTGCGTAATATCCAAGCAGAAACAAGTCCGGATAGTCTAAGAGTCTTTCGCAACTCTTAGAAGTATTCATCACCTTCATCAAGGCTGATCTGATCATCTTCACCGAGTCATCATCAAATGTATATATTCCGCATTCATCATCATCCGAATCCATTCAACCACACAAAGTGTTCAAGGGACAACCGATTCTACCCAGAACCGTATCAAGTGGTATCAGAGCCACTTTGTGAAGGTTGCATCAATCCTTTCATTTTCTGATCAGTTTTACTCGTGATTCACTTAATCGTTTTAGGGTAGATCTTTCATCTATTCTAGTAATTGTTGATTAGATTGTGTAGATCAGAATCTAAACTATGATAAACTGTATTAGATCTCGTGTTTAGGAGAATTTTTTTTTTTTGACTTCTTAGTGATCCATTGTTATTCTGCAGTTAGGAAACGTTTGGACTTTTCAAATTCTGAAAAAACCATTTTTTATTGTCTGATCAGTGTTTAATAAAAATGTTTTCTTTAAAAGAATATTTTACTTGTTAAGTTTCTGTGATTTCAGGAACAATGGGGAGTCACGATGAAGAAGAAACGAGAAACTATCCGAACAAATTACTAATAGAGGCGATCACGGCTAAGATGATAAAGTTGATGGATGAACATTTTGAAGCTCAAAACGAATCCAGAGCCAAACCAAGAGAATCGAAGGGAAAATACTAGGAACCCATCTGATCAAGAGGCTGCACTTAGTTACTACAACCAATCCTCTTCTCACAGTAGTCGCAGGAGATCAAGGCGTGACAGAGAAGAAAAACATCCTCCAAGGGACAATCTGGCCAGTTTGAAGTTAAAGATTCCTCCATTTCATGGAACGAATGATCCAGATGAGTATCTAGATTGGGAAAAGAAGATTGAATTAGTGTTCAACTGCCAAGAATACATAGAAGAGAATAGAGTAAAAGTGCCAGCAACAGAATTATATGATTATGCATTATCATGGTGGGATCAACTTGTTACGGCTATAAGAAGAATTGGAGATTATCCGATTGACACTTGGAATCAAATGAAGATTGTAATGAGGAAATGGTTTGTGCCAAGCCACTACCAAAGGGAGCTTCATCACAGATTAAGGAACTTGGTACAAGGAAATAAATCAGTAGAGGAATACTATAAAGAGTTGGAAACTCTCTTGCTAAGGGCTGATATCAGAGAAGATAATGAGGCTACTATGTCAAGGTTCATAGGAGGTCTCAACAGAGATATTCAAGATCAGTTGGAGGTTCAACACTATGAGGAGTTAGAAGAGCTACTGCACAAGGCAGTCATGTTTGAAAAGCAACTCAAGAGAAAGGGTTCTAAGACTAGTTTTGGTCCAGGAAAGACTAGCTATCATAGGGAGAACAAGACTGGATTTCAGAAGGATTATAAGCCATTTACCAAGCCTAAAGTGGAAATTCAAGATCCTAAAGGAAATGGAAAAGAGGTTTCACGAGCTAGGGATCTTAAGTGCTTCAAGTGTCATGGGTTGGGACACTATGCTAGCAATTGCTCCAACAAAAGACTTATGGTGCTTATGGACAATGGAGAGATAGAATCCGAAGATGAGCAGCTTGAAGAAGGATCATGTCTAGAGGATTATGAGGCCGCACCATCCGGAAATATACTAGTCACCATGAGGAATTTGAGTGTTATGAGCAAATCAGAAGAACAAGAGCAAAGAGAAAATCTCTTTCACTCTAGGTGCATAGTTAAGGACAAACTATGTAGCCTGATCATAGATAGTGGAAGTTGTACCAATGTAGCGAGTGAAACTATGGTCAAAAAGCTTGGACTTGAGGAATTAAAACATCCAAGACCATACAAGCTACAATGGTTAGATGATAGTAAAGAGATGGCAGTGAAAACTCAAGTTAAGGTTCCCTTCTCTATTGGAAAGTATGAAGATGAGATCTTATGTGATGTGTTGCCGATGGAAGCTAGTCACATTCTGCTTGGAAGACCATGGCAATCCGATAGGAGAGTCACTCATGATGGGTTTACCAATCGCCATTCTTTCGAATTCAAAGGGAGAAAGACCGTCTTGATACCAATGGCTCCTCATGAAGTATATCAGGATCAATTGAGCATGAAAAAGCAAGCGGTCCAAGCCTCTAAACCATCCAATCTTATGATCACCGAGAGTAAGAAAAAGGGAAGTTATTTTCACAAGTCTAGTTTACTTTTTGTGTTCAAAGAAACTCTTACTTTACAACTAACCAAGAACCGGCCTTACCGAGTAAGATTGAGTTTCTTTTACAGGATTTTAAAGATGTATTTCCAGAGGACAATCCGGAGGGATTACCACCTATTCGAGGCATTGAACATCAAATTGATTTCATGCCTGGAGCTGCCTTGCCAAATAGACCAGCATATAGGACCAGTCCTACGGAGACAAAAGAGTTGGAACAACAAGTTAACGAGCTCATGGAGAAAGGACACATCCGTGAAAGCATGAGTTCGTGTGCCGTACCGGTTTTTCTTGTGCCTAAGAAGGATGGTAGCTGGAGAATGTGTGTTGATTGCCGAGCCATCAACAACATAACAGTGAAGTATCGCCATCCTATACCTAGATTAGATGATATGCTTGATGAAATGCATGGTTCTGGCATCTTTTCTAAGGTTGATTTAAAAAATGGTTATCATCAAATTAGGATGAAAGAGGGTGATGAATGGAAAACTACATTTAAAACTAAACATGGATTATATAAATGGTTAGTAATGCCATTTGGATTAACGAATGCACTTATTACATTCATGAGGCTAATGAATCATGTTCTTAGAGCTTATATAGGTAAATTTGTTGTAGTGTACTTTGATGACATTTTAATCTACAACAAGAATTTAGAAGAGCATGTTAATCACCTTAGGTTGATTCTAGAAATACTTAGAAATGAGAAACTCTATGCTAACTTTAAGAAATGCACTTTTTGTACAGATAACCTTGTGTTTTTAGGTTTTGTAGTAAGTGCAGGTGGAATCAAGGTGGATGAGGGAAAGATAAAGGCGATCAAAGACTGGCCAAGTCCAAAATCAGTGAGTGATGTAAGGAGTTTTCATGGACTTGCTGGTTTCTATAGACGCTTTGTCAAGGATTTTAGCACCTTGGCTACCCCGCTCACTGAGGTTGTCAAAAAGAAAGTTGGATTCAAGTGGGGACAAACACATGAAGAAGCGTTCCAATGCCTTAAAGAGAATTGGTGCTGTACTAATGCAAGATAAAAAGCCAATTGCCTTTTTCAGTAAGAAGCTTGGAGGAGCCACCCTAAACTATTCTACTTACGATAAGGAGCTATATGCTTTGGTGAGAGCATTGCAAACTTGGCAACATTACCTCTGGCCTAAGGAGTTTGTAATTCACACCGATCATGAGTCCTTAAAGCACCTTAAAGGACAACAAAAGCTTAACAAGAGACATGCTAGGTGGGTCGAGTTTATTGAGACCTTTCCTTATGTCATCAAATACAAAAAAAGGTAAAGACAATGTAGTTGCCGATGCATTATCACGGAGGGAAGCACACGGTGGACGTTTAATGGGACACTTTGGAGTTGCTAAAACTCTTAAAGTGATGCAAGATCACTTTCATTGGCCAAATATGAAAAGAGATGTGGAAAGAGTGTGTGAAAGATGCACTACGTGCAAACAAGCTAAAGCCAAATCTCAACCCCACGGTTTGTATAATCCTCTTCCTATTTCTTTGCATCCTTGGAATGACATTTCTATGGATTTTGTAGTAGGATTACCTCGAACTAGGACAAGTAAGGATTCAATTTTTGTGGTTGCGGATAGATTTTCTAAGATGGCTCATTTTATTCCATGTCACAAAACTGATGATGCCATGCATATTGCTAATCTATTTTTTAAAGAGATTGTACGTTTACATGGCATGCCTAAAACCATCTTTTTTGATAGAGATACTAAGTTCCTTAGTTATTTTTGGAAAACACTTTGGTCTAAGTTAGGTACTAAACTGTTATTTTTTACAACTTGTCATCCTCAAACTGATGGGTAAACTGAAGTAGTGAATAGAACCTTGTGTACTCTACTTCGTGCAATTGTTAAAAAAAATTAAAAAACTTGGGAAGAATGTTTACCTCATGTAGAGTTTGCATATAACCATTCAGTGCATTCTGCCTTTAAATTTTCACCATTTCAGATTGTTTATGGCTTTAACCCTATTTCTCTTTTGGATCTAATGCCTTTACCTGTGAGTGAAAGAACTAGCATGGACAGACAAAGGAAGTCTGAATTTGTTAAGCAGATCCATGAGAAGGCACGGCAAAACATTGAGGAGAAGACTCAGTTATATGCCAAGCACGCTAACAAGGGCATAAAAGAGCTAATCTTTGAGGAAGGAGATCTATCTCAGAAAGGAACGTTTTCCTAAAGAGAGAAAATCTAAACTCATTCCGAGGATTGATGGTCCATTCAAAGTCATCAAGAGAATCAACAACAATGCTTATCAACTGGACTTGCAAGGTAAGTATAATGTGAGTAATAGCTTCAATATTACTGATTTGGTTCCTTTTAGGGCAGATGAAGCAGATTTGAGGACAAATCTTTCTCAAGAGGGAGGGGATAATATGATCATGGACGAGAAAACCAAAGAAATCAATGGAGAAGAAGCTAAGGATCAGCTTGAAGCAGAGGAGGACAAGGAGCAGCTTGTATCCGAGAAAGCAAAGGATCCCTTACATGTTCCACTTGGTCCGATTACTAGGTCAAGGATGAAACATCTTAACCAAGCTATTAGCACGCTCCTACGTCACTTTGAAGGCAACCTTAATCTTGAAGCTTGTCCAACTACTCTGGTTGTGATTCAAGCCGTTTAAGGATTGACAATGGGAGGTGTGTGGCTTGTACTCTTTTTCCCTTGGTCTTGTTTTTTCCATTGGGTTTTCTAGACAAGGTTTTTAATGAGGCAAGTTCACACACTTATACAGTTTCCCCATTGTTAACATTGCCATGGAAGATTTGAAGAAACCACGAGTTTATTTCCTATCCACGGATCAGTTTCGTAAAATGAAGAGTCATTTTTCTTTTATTAAGTCAAACACGTTTTTATGTCTTAAATTCTCATTCATGCATTTACGAGAAGTCTTGACTTGTTTTCCAAGACTTTCTCTTCTATATGTACTCGTTTTTCTTCTACAATAATGATCATCAAACAACTTTTCTTTATTAAAACTCTCTGAAATTTTGTTAGATCTGAGATTGGTGTGTAATATCCTTTCTCACTGGTGACTGTTTTTGGTGCGTAATATCCAAGCAGAAACAAGTCCGGATAGTCTAAGAGTCTCTCACAACTCTTAGAAGTATTCATCACCTCCATCAAGGCCGATCTGATCATCTTCACCGAGTCATCATCAAATGTATATATTCCGCATTCATCATCATCCGAATCCATTCAACCACACAAAGTGTTCAAGGGACAACCGAATCTATCTAGAATCGTATCAACATGTTTAGCGGATTTCCTAAGATTTTCTTTGAAGACTTGTTTGAAAAACAGGTTTGACATTCTTATATTTTTTATGTTGCATGTAGATAGAGATAATCTTAGTGATATCACGTCCCCTAACCATCCTCCACCCAATCAAGACAAGCAAAACGACGAGGTATGGTGGTGTATTTTTTGTTGAAGAGTTTACTTAGATATTTAGGAAGGATTTCCTGAATGTTCAAAGAAAGCTTCCTAAATATTCAGAATAACTTCCTACATATGAATTCAGGATTGTTGTTTCATATGATTTTGTGGTGCATTTAGAATAACTTCCTAAATACTTATGTTGTATAAAAAACTATCTTTTGTACTTCCATTTTTTTGCAGGGAGAAAAAGAAGGCGAGAAACAAATAATCTCTTCTAAAAATCCTTCTCCACGTGAACATAATCTAAATGAAAATGTATTAATTGAATGTTTTCTATTAATTTATGATTTATGAAGGATTTCTAAGCATTTAGGAAGGCTTTCCTAAATTGCCTAGAAACAGAATCTATGTGTCGTTTTTATTACTTCATTTGTTTGATCAAAAGAGAAGGATAAGCATGTGGATGCCTTATCGGACTTACCTTATTTAAATCTGTTATATACTCCACCGGGTGGAGTCCACCCGGGGTTTGTTTTAAGGAAAATTAGATTTCATGATAAATTTGGATGATTTTTGGTCTCAATCTAATGCTCCTAATGGTAAGATACTAATTTAGGACATACATTGGCTTCATTTTGAAGATGTTCATGTGCTCAAGCCTTAGCCAATATATGTCTAATCTAACTGGCCTGTTGTGACTTGGTTAGAAAGCACTTGTTGCATTTATATAGATGTCTCAGCCGATTGTTTAGGTTGTATGGATTGTTCAAGAGTTGGGTTTGGTTTGGTTTGGACATTTGGTTGAGAGTTGAGAGTCCCTCATTAGTCTATGCTTTCAGATTTTATGAACATAATAAGAAGAGTAGTTTATTATAGCTTCTGATTTATATATGAACAATAACATTTTGTTCTGTTAAATACAAGAGACAGTGAATCCTTCAATCACGACTGCTGTGAAATATGTTGATAAGAATGACAAGAAGTGGTGTAAGGAAAGTGATATTGCCATGCTAGTCAAGAAAAGAAAATACATAGTCTGCCCTAAACCATCACCGCAGCCAGATGATCGTCGCTCTCCAAGAATTAGGCAGCAAGGTGGTGAAAAGATACTGGTTTGGCAAAAGATAAACAACAGTTTCTAAGGCGGAGCACTTGGGATGTAGCACCATCTAAACCTATCAAGACTCCGTATAGAGTTCTAAAAAACCCAGCGACATCTATAACGCCTGATCAACACCCGATATACCACCCGTTCCTTTCACTTGATTACCATAAGAGTACAAAATTGGAGGAATGTAAGGCATCAGAAACACCACGGTTAGTATATCACGTAAATCTTTCTATTTGTTTCTTTGTAATTTTTTTGTAATTGTTACCAAGTTTTTTGTATTAATTGCAGCACTATCAAAATTGGGCTCGAGAAAGTAGAGCCGTCATGGTTTACCACTCTAGAGAAACCAGAAGAATTTATCACGGCAGAGGTAATTAGTCAAAGAAAACCAGAAACAATGGTTTAGATTCTAATGAGTCATACTTCATTCTAATAGTCTCATATATACCAATTTTCTCGTTTGATACTTAATGTCCTACGCTTGTGTTTTGCACAATGGTTCTAGATTACTATGATCATCTTTTTATTTCATATTTCTTGATTATTTAAGAAGATATTCATAAATATATAAGAATCCTTTCTAAATAAATATTTATTACGTTTTATTCTTAGAAGCTGCTACGCCTTATATTCTGTTATGTTTTCTTATTCTTTTGTAAAGCTGATTTTGTTTTTATTATGTTTATGCAGCACATTAATGCAACATTATTGATGTTGGATTTGAAAATGGATCGTGACGCTCCGTACTTTCACAACAATCGGCTTCCGAAAGCGGCATTCTTGGATACATTCTTCTTCAAACATTTGGCAGGCCAGCTACATCAACTTCAAGAAAGATCTTTCAGGTTGTGTCTTTCATAAAGATATGATTGAAAATGTGAGAGGTGAAAGGGCTCCCTTATGCCCTCCTAACAAAAATGGACTGAAGACGTCGATGTGATCTATGGTACTGTGTTCGTACGCTAATCCAAACACTGGATTGGTATGGCAATAATGTGAGGAAGCGAACAATCACAACCTTGGACTGCGAGAGTCCAACAAAGAAGAAAGATTTCATTCCTACTCAAGTGCAACTCTATGATGGCATAACTTATAACTCATGGTTAAATCATATTTAACCAATTTAGTAGTAGGTTATAATTATGTATTTGCTTTGGTCTTTGTACAGAGATGATTTCTTTCTTGATTTTTTATGCTGGTGAACAAGAGGATGATCCATTCAATCTCAATCCATTCAGTATTGAGAAGCCAGAACAAAAACATATCCCCAAAATAAGCATAGACGTAAATTGTGGTCTTTTTGTTCTGAAGATAATTGAATGCCACTCGCTGGAAATTTAATGTATGCCTAAGCCGAATGATATAGATGCAGAAGACATAAGAACCAAGTTGGCATTTTGATTTTTTTTTTGTTAGACTTTTGAATTTTCTTGTTGTTAGACTTTCGGACGAAGTTGTTTGGTTCTCTTTTAGTCATATTTTGGAATTTCGTTTGTTTGTTTCAAGGAATCGAAATCTTCTTGTAAGGTGAAATCAATCCAATGTTTGAAGTAGTTCATTTCTTTCTGGAAAGATTCTTACATCTTTAAGAATGATTCTTGCATATTTAGGAATGGCTTCCTATATGATCAAACCATAATAACCAAATTATCATCATATATCAAGGAGTCTTCCTAAATGATCAAACCATGACTCTTACATATTTAGGAGTCTTTTTGTAAGGTAAAATCAACAAATCATTGAATTGGTTTACTTTTTGTTGGTGGAAACCAGAATAACCATATTATCTTATATCTAGCAGGAACAAACTCTGAACCACAATCAAAACAAAAAATATTCGTGTTTAGGAAGGCTGCACAAACATTTAGGAATGCTTTCCTAAAATTAGATGAAAATCTTCCAAAAACATTTGGATAACTTCTTAAACACAGTATGAAGGGAGCAGAGATATAAGTTCCGTTCATAATCGTTTGCCACTTAGGTGTAGTCCAAAAAATAATCAAGAAAATATAAAGTGTGTTCTTAAGAATGGTAACCATTTGCAAACAATTTCAAATTATATCATGGAAAATAATCACTCTTCATATATCTCTGTTGTGTGCTCCTCTGCCACATCCGCTGCACAAGATATAAGTTCATCATATATGGGTTTTGTACGTACTCTTGTTGTATCCTTCTCTGCCACATATAATGGACTTGTGTCTCTGAAATTTTGAACCCTGTACTCCAAACTCTCCAACTGATCTCACTTTTTCGGGTCTCCCACTGCTTTGTCTAGTACTTGGAGGTTCACATAAAAGTCCAATTATAAAATCAGGAAAATTCCAGCTCTTAACGTCTCCACCCGGGTGTATGCTCTCAGCATATGCTTTAGCCCATGTATCTATCAAATAGAAATCATCAACAAGCTTGTTTTCATCCATCTGTGTACGCTTAGCATCAACAATTGCATGAATACATGAGATTTTGTTTATGTCAAAAATGCAGCATGTGCATTGCCTATTATTTAGTTAAACAACATATTTCCTGGTTTCTCCTCTGACCTCAAATTCATATTGATCAACTTGATAAATATCAAGCTTCATTGCATCATCAAACCGTGCTACCAACTCCTTCTCTACATTTGGCGTGACACGCTTGTCGTGTTTAGCAGCCTTTTCCTGACATTCATGAAACCAAGTTGTTAGTGTTAATCTGATCGTCTCAAGAAGTGAAATAATTGGCAGCTCACGAGGCATGTTCAACATCGAATTTAGCAACTCTGCAATATTTGTTGTCATGATGTTGTAGCGGTTTGAAAGCGCATAAGATCGTGCCCACTTTCTAAAATCAGCGTCTTCTAAATACTCGGCGAAAGTCTTGTTTTTACTCCTTGTGATACCGAAAATCATACTAAACTCCTGCTTAGTATAAGCATTAGCCGCTGCTTCTACGAGTCGCAACAATGTTTTTTCCCCAAATCGGGGGTTTATGTTATTAATGAGATGGAATTTGCAAATACTGTGATGTGCAGCCGGAAAAATTTCTTAAAGCGATTTTACAATCGCTGGAGCACGGTCAGAAATAAAACAGGATCGGGCGCATCTGGAATTACAGTTTGCACGCTCTTAAAAAACCAGTTACATGAATCTTCATTTTTTGAATCAACTATCCCAAATGCTAACGGATACAATTGGATATCACCTTCTTGTGTTGTAGCTGCTAGCAATGTCTCTTTAATTTTTTCCATGAGGAATGTACCATCAACAACAATGACTCTCCTCATCAAACCAAAACCCCTTATCCATGGGTCAATTGCGAAGAATACGTACTTGAACTTCCCATCTTCATCCAACTCAAGAAAATTTTATGATCCATGATTTTGTTCCTTAACCATAAACAACCATCTAACAACATTATAATAGATATCTTCAGCAGTTCCTCTAATCAAATATTGACCTTGCTCTTTTGCTCTCAAAGCTTTCTTGTACTTGATTTGTAAACCTTGTTCTTGTCTGACACGCTCGATGATCTATTTTGGTTTCTGTCCTTCCTTCTTTTCTCCATAGTTCTTGCAGATTAAATTTCTAAGCAATTTCGTTGTTGCTTACCTATGGTTGGCATTTATGTGCGTTGTATCACAAGTATGTTTATGAACATACTCCTTCACCACAAAGAAGTCAAAAGCATCAAGCTTCGTTGCACGCATCCTCCAGCTACAGTTATCATAAACACACCCTAATATAACTTTTAATTTGTCTGACCAACGAGATTTGAACTCAAACTTCCATTCTAATGCCCATTTTATCATCCTAAGCATAAGCTCTTCCTTGTTATTGAAAAATCTATACATGTAGATCGTCAACTCCTCGGCTGGAATATGAGCATCCTATAGGGACTGGACATTACATGAATATTGGGTATTAATAGCATTTCAAGATAGCGGTTTTTGTGTATTTGCTATATTTGACTTATACCTAACTTTTTCGTAGCATTTCTGAAATGATAAACGCTATGATATGTTGGGCGCAAAAATAATTTATGCTATCGCTTATTTTTTTTGTTTACCATGGTCTGTAATAGCACATACCACATTTTAAACGTCATCGTATGGTGTAGCGGGAAAATGCCCGTCCAAGTAAAAGTTAGGAGTGGATTTTTTTTTAAATTGCTAAAGTTAAATGCAAAATTAGACCCCTCCAACATATTCTTGTTAAAATAACCCACATGAGTTGTGAAAAGTAAAAAAATAATATAAAAATACACATTTTAATAAATAATCTCAAATATATATAAATATACAAAATACATACTAAGAACATAAAATATAAATAAAATAATTATTAAAAATAAAAAATAAAAAGAAGAAGCCATAAGTCTTGGATTTAAGGTTTATGTATCGTAACATAACTTTTGATATATGGTTTTGGTTTTTATGGATAAATGATTGATTTAGGGTTTAGAGTTTCATAATTCAAAAATATTTTTTTCTATTTCTCAATTGACAATAGAAAGATATTTTATTTACTTCTCAACTAACAACAAAAATACAATAAATTATTGTTTCATACTACGAACATAAACTAAAAAATTTTATTAAAAAGTACAAAAAAATAAATTCATGGGTACTCTTTGATTAAGATTTTAGGGTATCATAATACATACATAACTTTTGATATATCGTTTTAGCTTTTTAGGATAAATGAGTATTTGGTTTAGGGTTTAGAGTTTATGATTTAGGGTTTATGGTTTAGAGTATCATAATACATACATAACTTTTGATATATGATTTTGGCTTTTAGGATAAATGAGTATTTGGTTTAGGGTTAGGATTTAGAGTTTAGGATTAAAGTTTCACACTTGAAAGATATTATTTTTTGTTTCTCAAGTAATGAAAGAAAATACATAAATTATTGTTTCATACTAAGATAAAATAGAAAAGAAAAATTAGTACAAAAATACAAATTTAGAAGGAAAAGTTAGTGAATCTTTAATTTAGAGTTTATGGTTTTACGATACATACAAATTTTTTGATATAGGGTGTTGACTTTTTAGGGAGTTTTGAGTGTTTGATTCTAGATTTACGGTTTCACTATTACAAGAATTTTTTTTCTCACAATTAATGGTATGAAATATTATAAATTATTATTTTTATAAATGATAGAAAATTTATCATTATTAATCACTTAAAATTTTTAAAAGTACAAAACTAAAAATTAATAGAAAAATAAAGAATTTATAAACTCATAAATATTAAATATTATCCATTATAAACTAAATAAAATATCTTAAAAAAACATTTAAAAAAACACATAAAAAAACACATAAAAAAACACATAAATTAAGATAGGGATTAAACTTTGAAAAAATAAAAACCAATAAAAAAAGATTACCTGGATTGATGACGTGACAAAATCTCGACTCTACGATTTTTTCTTCCACTAATTTTCTTTCCCTCCAATCTCGATCTCATCTTCTTTTTCTCCAATCTCAAAACTCCGTCGCGAAGAGTTCCGTCTCCCTCCACCACCTTCTCCATCATCGAAATTCACCGGAGATATCTGAGATTGGTCACTTTCTGCGTCGCCTCCGTTCCAAGCTCTGTCGCGAACAAATTAGTTCCATAGATATGTTTTCGTGGGTACGCTATTTTCTGAATTAACGAGCCGTGATTTTTCAGTGTGTTTTCAAAATCAACCCACGAACCATTTGCAAATAAGCTATATCAGACTTTTAAGACTCACAACAGGTTCATCAAACCAAAACTCTGTATAACAGATTTTGCAGTTGCCCATTATGCTGGAGAAGTACGTTAAATATTTCTTTTTCCAAAATAACTTGACACAAAGGGATTGTCTCAAAAGTTTTTCATATCTTTTCATTTTTTTTTTCAGGTTCTATATCAGTCTTCTCTATTTCTGGATAAAAACAAGAATTATGTGATCCCTGAACACCAAGATTTGTTGGGAGCTTCCAAATGTCCTTTTGTCGTGGGTCTTTTCCCTCCACTTCCTGAAGAAACATCTAAATCTTCAAAGTTTTCATCCATTGGGTCTCGTTTTAAGATAGGGAAGCTTATTCAATGGAAAATATTCATATTCTTCTAGTGAAGAATGTCTTTGCACCATTCACCCATCGTTCATACTTCAGCTTGATGGACCCAATTGGTGAAATTTGCATGTATATTTAGTAGTTCTTCTGGTAGTTGCTTTGTTCTAGTCCTTGATCTTGTTCTTTTCACTGTCTGAAGTGTTTGTTTTCTATTGGGCCATAGTGTATATATATTGGGTTATTGTATATAAAGCCTTATAATTAAATTAAGGTTTTAGAATAGGGTTTTAATTAAGTTTGTATAAATAGATGTAGTCTCATTTTACAATGGAATAAGAGAGAATTATCTTTTCACGTTAAACTTTACATGGTATCAGAGCGAAATCGATCCATAAACTCGATTTAGCAATGGGTAACGCAATGATGAAGAAGACGTTGACAGGGAAGAATTACGATGAATGGTCTCGCAGAATGCAAACTGCTCTTCGAGCAAAGGGGAAAATCGGCCTGATATATGGATTTGTGACTGCACCAGCAGCAGGTTCAGATGAAGAAGAAGATTGGTTGACCGTAAATTCCATGGTGGTTTCTTGGATTTACAATATTATTGATGTATCTATTCGCTCGACTATTGCGGATCGTGACATTGCAAAAGAACTACGGGATAGTATCCAAAAATATTTTTCTGTTTCGAACGAGGTCCGTGTGCAACAGCTAACAAAGGAACTGGTAAGCTGTGTACAAGGACATATGACTGTTGAACAGTATTCTGCAATGATGCAGAAACTGTGGGAGAATTTGGCTCAGATTGAACCAAAATCAGGATGTACCTGTGCTCATAGGGCTGAAGATGAGCGGTTGAATGAAAAGAGAAAACTGCATCAGCTTCTGTTTGGATTGGATGGGTCAATCTATAGCACGGTTCGGACAAATATTCTTAATACTATTCCGCTACCAAGCATAGATCATGCCTACAACATGGTGATTCAAGAGGAACAATTACGTCGAGCTGATTGTGTCATCGAACAGCATGCTGAAGCAACAGCCTTTGCTGTTCCACCAATGGGAACCAGAAGACACAAGTCTGAATTCGACAAACTCAGGTATGTACCTTCTCCTCTAAAATTGGCCATAGTGTTGATACCTGTTTCAAGAAACATGGTGTTCCTGATTGGTGGGCTGAGAAATATGGACATGGAGCTACTGGTTTTGGTCGTGGCCGTGGTCAGAATGTCAGAACCAATATGGTGGCTGTTGGTGGTTCAGATGTAGGACAACCAATCAGCTCATAATATTTGGCTTACACAGGACTCAAACTAGAACAGTGGGAGAAGCTGGTTAGATATCTGGAAAGTGATAGATCAACTCGTCAAAGTGGTAAGAAATTCACTTATCGATGGGTTTTTGATAGTGGTGCAACAAATCATATGACTGGAAAACTTGATTTTTTGACGATTTATGGGATGTGACACCGTGTCGTGTGGGTTTACCAAACGGTAAATCAGTAGTTTCATCTAAAGAAGAAAAAGTAATTTTGATGCCAGGATTTGAGATAGTTCGGGTTTTGTATGTACCTGAATTGGAATGCATTTTGATTTCTGTTTCTCAGCTAGTGCATGATCTGAATTGTACTGTTCTATTTGACACAACTACCTGTATGGTACATGACCGCATGTCGCAAATTGTGATTGGGAAGGGTGAGCTGCATAAGGGACTATACTTTCTTCAAGATCAACAGACTGTGTATGCTTTGAAGATTGTACAACCAAGTGGTGATGGAGTATTGTGGCATCAAAGGTTGAGCCATCCTTCCGAGAAGATAATGCGAAAATTATCAGTGGTTTATAGTAATTGTCATTTGAAGTTTTCGAATTGTGATATTTGTTTTCGTGCCAAACAATCTCAAAATGAATTTGTTTCGAGTTCTAATAAGAGTGAAGGTATTTTTGATATGATTCATGTTGATCTTTGGGGTCCATACAGAACACAAAGTCTTTGTGGATCTTCATACTTTCTCACAATTGTTGATGATTGTTCACGTGGTGTGTGGGTCTACCTGTTGCGTGACAAAACACAGGTTGAACGCACACTTAAGCAATTTTTTGCCATGGTTGAAAGGCAGTTTAATCAGAAGATACGACAGATTCGTAGTGATAATGGCAGCGAGTTTATGTGTATGCGAGATTATTTTGCAGAACAAGGTATTCTGCATCAAACATCGTGTGTCAGAACTCCTCAACAGAATGAAAGAGTTGAGCGTAAACATCGACACATTTTGAATATCTCCCGTGCGTTGATGTTCAAAGCAAAGTTGAGCATTGAATTTTGGGGTGACTGTGTGCTTACATGTGTGTATCTTATTAACAGAACCCTGACGGCTCTATTGCATGGTAAAACACCTCACCAGATTCTGTATGGTAGTCCGCCAGACTACTCCAACCTTCGAGTCTTTGGCTGTCTAGACTATGCTCACAACCAGAATTGTGGAGGAGATAAGTTTGCACCACGCACACGACGATGTATATTTATTGGATATCCATGGAAAAAGAAAGGTTGGACTCTCTATGATCTTGAGACGCATTGTGTATTTGTGTCTAGAGATGTTCGATTTATTAAATCTCAATTTCCCACATCGAAACAGAGCCTTTCAGCGAGTGAAGATTGTGTTTCTAATAATTGGGTGTTAGAATCTGGGGAGGTGATGCAAGTTCTACCTATACCAGACACAGAGACGTCTGTGACAGAAGTAGTACCAGAAGCTGTTGTCCCTACCGCAGCAACAGACAGACACGGTATTGAAACAGAGACAAACACATGATCATCTGTAACAGAAGCCGTGATAGACGTAATTAGCACAGAAACAGACACCATAGTGGTACAAGCTGTGACTAAGGAAGAATCATTGTACTAAGCAACGGTCTGTAAAACTTCAAGGGTTTGTTCTCAACACTGCCAAGAGTGGTTCTGAGAGTCAAAACTCTATACAATATTGATGAGTTTGTCTCCTATGATCGTTTCTCTGTTTCCCACCATGCATTTTTGAGTGCTATTACCGCAGTTCATATACCCATTACATATGCTGAAGCTGTTAAATATGAAGTTTGGCGTAACACGATGAAAGCAGAGTTTGATGCATTAGGGATGAACAAGACCTGGTCTATTGAACTTCTTCCTGAAGGGAAACACGCAATTGGTTGTCAATGGGTGTTTAAAATCAAGTATAATACAGATGGAATGATTGAGAGATATAAAGCCAGATTGGTTGCACTATGTAATCGACAAGTTGAAGAAGTTGATTATAATGAGACATTTGCTCCGGTGGCAAAGATGTCAACAGTTCGAGCTTTTCTTAAGGTTGCTGCTGCGAAGGATTCAGAACTACATCAGATGGATGTTCACAATGCCTTTCTACATGGTGATTTGGATGAAGAGGTTTTTATGAAGTTGCCTCCGGGTTTTTCAGCCCCATTTGACAATGGTGTGTGTCGTTTGAAGAAACCGTTGTATGGGTTGAAACAATCTCCTCGGTGTTGGTTTGCTAAGCTATCCGCCGCTCTAACATGCTATGGATTTTTTCAATCTGGATCTGATTACTCACTATTTCACCTACCTCAGGGTGACTCTTCGGTCTATGTCATGGTGTATGTTGATGATCTCATTGTTGCAGGGTCTGATGCAGTGGCTGTGACAACGTTCAAGACATATCTACAAAGTTGTTTTCACATGAAGGACCTCGCACAACTGAAGTATTTTCTTGGGATTGAAGTGGCTCGGACTCCAAAAGGTATTGTGATGTCTCAGCGGAAGTATACGCTTGACATTATTACAGATTGTGGACTTCTTGGAGCCAGACCTGTTATGTTTCCTATGGAATAAAATCACTGCCTTGCGCGTTTTGATAGTGACCTTCTGACTGATCCAGTGAAGTATCACACACTGGTTGGTCGTTTGATTTATTTTGCTGCTATACGACCTGATCTCACATATTATGTTCATATACTGTCTCAGTTCATGCATCAGCCACATTTAGATCACTGGGAAGCTGCATTTTGAGTTGTGCGCTATCTAAAACAGAGTCCTGGTCAGGGTATTTTCTGAGTTCTGAAAGAGATTTAAGTCTTACAGCCTGGTGTGATTCTGATTGGTCAGGTTGCCCCTTAACATGACGATCTTTGACTAGTTGGGTTGTTACTCTTGGTGGTTCATCAGTCTCCTGGAAGACCAGGAAACAGAAGGTTGCTTCTCGTTCATCAGCAGAAGCTGAATATCGCTCTATGGATGATGTGATCTCTGAGTTGAACTGGATGAAAGGTTTGTTATCCTCACTGGGTGTTGTTCATGATGCAGCGATGCAACTTTATTGTGACAGTCAGGCAGCACTTCATATCTCGGCTAATCCGGTGTTTCATGAGCGCACCAAACACATTGAGGTTGATTGTCACTTTATTCGAGATGAGATTAAATCTGGAAATGTCACTCCGTCTCATGTTCCTACTACCGAGCAGTTGTCAAATATCTTCACAAAGGCGTTAGGACGACGTGAGTTTCATTATCTACTTTCCAAGTTGGACATTCGAGATCTTCATGCTCCAACTTGAGAGGGGGGTATTGGTCCATAGTGTATATTTATTGGGTTATTGTATATAAAGCCTTATAATTAAATTAGAGTTTTAGAGTAGGATTTTAATTAAGTTTGACACGTAAGTCATCGAGAGTCTCAGTGGTACAAGTAGTAGGTTGCCAAAAATTGCCGAGAAGCCAGTCGAATGAAGGTCGAAGAGAATTTCGAGAGGGAAAGATGAACATTTAGTGCAAAAAGCTTGAAAATCTCTTAACTGAATAAATCTATTTAAGAGATTGGGAGGGGGGGGGGCGGTGGGGGGGGGCTAATTGTTGGTGTCCAAATCGCGGCCCAACAAGCACTGAACGGAGGCCCAAAAATAATATTTTGACAAAGATTTTCGAATCAAGAAAATCGTAATCGAAGATAAAAGAGATCAAAGGGATCTAATGGGAATTCAATATAGAATTAAGACAAAATAATGAGGAGTAATGAAAGAAATATGGAGAATAAAAGGAACTAGAGACAAGAGGAGAAGACATATCAAAACGTTGAACAACGAACTAGTTTTCCACACAAACACTCTTGTTATTATTCCCGAATTCAATTTTTTGCATTTACATTCGTTACATTCACCTCGGACTCAAGTCCAATCAATAAAAATCATGTTCAGTACGGTAACTACGAAAGGATAATAATTAAGCAAACTCAAAACCTGCTAGGAAAATTGGCCTAGGGGAGATCATGAACTACGAGGTGGTTTGATCCCGAAATGGGTACGTAGGAAACTTGCAATGCCAAGTGCAGCTACCAACCTAAAATAAAAATGAAAAGAGTATCTAGGCTCAGCTCGAGAGAGATATAATCTAAAAAGGCCTCCCTAGGTCAAAAAACAAGAATGCATTGCGTCACTAAGAAAGAACATCCAAAACCTATCACATATCCAAAATAAAGCATACAATGTCTAAAGAATGAAAACAGTAAGGAAAAGCTAAACCTTACTTAATGTGAAGACTAAGAGGGGAGATAATCATGCCAATCTCGTAGCAAAGCAATAGAGTATGCAGTGCTAGGATAAACTCAAAATTCCAAAAAGAGTAAAAAGTACGCATAGAAAATATAAAAGGTTTTCTTTTACAAAAAATGGCCCCTAAAAAAAAAGCCTATTTTAAATCGATCCTTCACCGTCTGTATCGGTTGCATTTGACGAATATGCTATATTCGGATCCACATGTATAGCCGAACTATTAGAAAGACGCTTGAAACAAAAACCTCTGAGGTTAAAGGAAGTAATCTATATCCCCTCCATATCGGAACGGGACTTCGTCACATCTCCACAAAGAGACTCTTCCTCGGCTTCCAAGTCAGTAAACTCTCTCTCTTACGAATACTCTCGATCAATTAAAGGTTCACATTGGCTTGACCAAATTGTAGTAATTTGGCGAAAATAGATGCTTTACCATCAATATGATCTTGGGCCCGAGTAAGGGCGGCCATATATTGCGAAGTTGCCGACCTCGCATCAGCTTTGGAAGCGTTTCAGATTTGCTCATCAAAGGATGATTGGAACTCGGAGAGTTCACCTTTAACAAGAGAGAGCGTGGATGATAATTCCTTTATTTCGCAAGCCTCGTCTATTCGAAATAAAAAATAAGGAATCCACTAGGAGTTATCTTCCGAAGGTAGACCCGAAATAATCCGTCAGTTGGATTGAGCGATGAAGAATATTGTGCCAGAGCGACGAGGATTCTTCTTCACAGTTCCAAGACCGAGAAGATCTCTCACTTTGAAAGAAGATCTGGAGTCTAAAGCCAACTTAATTATGCCGAGAATTTGATGAAGAAAGTTAGGGCAAAGCTGGGAAAGATAAAACCCGATCTTTAATAGATACTCGACCAAGAGTTTTAGAAGGGAGATGACCACAATCGATAAAGAAAATAAAGCACAACAAAAAACCGTGGAAACCCTTTTGGGATTTTTCTCCGGAGATGGAACAACAAGTTCCACATCTTCGGAAAAATTACATTGGACACGTAAGTCATCGAGAGTCTATGTATTACAAGTAGTAGGTTGCCAAACGCTAAATTGCTGAGAAGCCATGAGAATGATGGTCGAAGAGAATTTTGAGAGGGAAAGATGAATAGTTGAGAATGAATTGAAAATGTGGGAATGAAAAAAAAAAAAGGAAATCCAAGATTTAGTGCAAAAAGCTTTAAAATCTAAGATTTAGTGCAAAAAGCTTTAAAATCTCTTAAATGAATAAATATATTTAAGAGATGGGGGGACTAATTGTTGGTGTCCAAATCGCGGTCCAACAAACACTGAACGGAGGTCCAATCAGAAATAATAAAAGGAGGCCCAAAAATAATCTTTTGAAAAAGATTTTCTAATCAAAAAAATGAAGAAAAAAGAGATCAAGGGGATAATTGGGAATTCAATATAGAATTAAGACAAAATAATGAGAAGTAATGAAAGGAAGATAGAGAATAAAAGGGAATAGAGACAAGAAGAGAAGACATATCAAAATGTTGAACAATGCATTCGTTTTCCACACAAACACTTTTGTTTTTATTCCCAAACTCACTTTTTTTACATTTACATTCATTACATTCACCTCAGACTCAAATCCAATCAATAAAAATCATGTTCTTAATACTTTATTATCTGTCTTTTTGTCTATAACTCAATCTATTAGCATTCAAATACAAACCCGATCTCAAAATCTAATCATATTTCTAAGTGTTTGATTATTAAACATTTCACGCCAACAACATAATATTCTGTCCCAACACAAATGTCGTTTAGATCCACCATTAACTACACCGTGGTTTAGATTGAACTTTGAGTTTAAACCTGTAAACGCAATATTCAAATAACAAACAAACAAGAAAAGAATAACCACTAAAATATCTCGAATGTAGAAAGAGTGAAAAAATTAAGAAAAAAAATAGATGGGAGATGCCATCCTAAAGAACTTGGTCCAAAATGCAGATGGTCCAGTCTTTTGCTTTACCGTCACCCAACAAAGACCTCACACACTAATCTCATTTCTTTATCTCCTTTTGAGGAGAAAGCGAACACAAAAAAAATAAAATAAAGCTGCTTTCTTTCTTCTTCTTTTAATCACTTCCATTCAATTGCTAAGGCGTGACTGAACGTGGCGGCGTCCTTGATTCCCCTGGAGGAGTCTGACCCTCTGATCCCTTTGACGGGTCATCAGACGATTGTCTTAACCCGTCATCTGTTGTCTCACTTCTGTTCACATCCTCAATCATTCTCAGCACTTCCTGCATCACTGGTCGTTGATCAGGAACCGTTGACACACATGCCATTGCAATCTGAAGAAGCTGAACCATCTCTTCCTCTATATTGTGGTACCGCATCAGCTCAACATCAAAAACTTCAGCAGTCCACTCTTCCCGGACCACGGAGAGTACCCACCGGGGTAGATCAATGCCTTCTTCACCAAGTGATGCCTGGTTAGGCGATTTACCTGTCAACAGTTCAAGCAGTAACACCCCAAAACTGTACACATCCGATTTGAACGTTACTTTCCGAGTCTCTAGAACTTCAGGAGCATGATAACCTGCCAAACGGTTTGGTGGACTCGAATTGCTGAACAGCTGATTGAGTCCATAGTCAGAGACGCAGGTGTCTTGGTTTGGGTGTAGGAGGATGTTTGAGGCTTTGATGTTTCCGTGGACCAATTTGGCTGAAACGTGAAGATGAGCCAAACCTCTCGCTGCAGTTATTGCTATTCTCATACGGTTATCCCAATCTAAGGGTGTTCGTCCCGATCCACGGCTCCCTGAAATAACACAAGAGTTTAATAGCCAGAAATTGCAGGTTAACAATCCAATTAACTTGGCTTAGAGCTTCAAACTGTAAATGAAGTTAGAGTAGACGAAAAGTGTACATTATTAGCCAGAAATGCAGCTTAACATTACAATTCTTATCTTAAATTGGTAAATGCAGTTTGAGTAGACCAATATGTTCATATTCTAAAGGTAGACTTGGCAAAAAAGGATTTAAAACACTTCACTTCACTCAGTTAGACAGTAGTTTACTTCAAGGAAAAGGGTGGTGAGGATATGATGAAAGAGGCCATGTGGAAGAAAGAGTCTTTTTCTTTTTTTTCCTTCTATCCATCTTTAAAGAGTGAGAGAGAAGCAAAATTATGAATTATTATGACAATTACCAGACAGACACATATAATGTCGGCAACTCCCTTTTTATTTTAATAATTGCAAAACAACTACATCTATAACTACCACACTAATGAATAAAGTAAAGTAATTTATATATTTATTCTGGAAATAAAATTTAGATGAAATTGTTTATACAGTAAAATAGGAATGTTTTTCTTGACAGCAAAGCATAAAACACAGAACATGTGGAAATATCCATTAGAAAATAATAATATCAAAGCATCAGATTCTATCACTCCAATCAGGTTTCATTTCATTTTGAGCTGGAAATCTGATATTGAACAAGGGCCAAAAGATAGCAGACCTAATCCACAAAAACCCAGAAAAACCAAACCAAGAATCTATCTATGGCTACAATTCAGTAGGAATTCAGACAATGTATATAGGTATTGTTAACTGATATGCAAAAACGATGAATTTAAATGGCTTTTAAAAAGTAAAATAGAGCAAGAGAAAATAGACACAAACCGTGAAGAAGAGCAGACAAGCTTCCGGTGGGCATGAAATCAAAGACGAGAAGCTTCTCATCTTTGGAGTAATAATAAGCTCTCAATGGAATAACATTTGGGTGTTTGATTTTGCCGACAATCTCCATCTGTGTCTCGAACTCCTTCTTTGACGCCATCACATCCTTGAGTCGCTTCACCACCACCGTCGTGCCTTCTTCTAGCACCGCCTTATACGACGTCCCTACGCTTCCTTTACCCAAAACCTCAGCCGAAGCTCTCAGCAAATCTTCCAGATCGAAACTATACACTCCTCCTTCAGTGAACACCAGCTTGTTCCTCTCTGCTTCTCCTCCCATCCCCGACGATGTCCCCGTCGCTTCCTCTTTCGACGAAGATGCCCCCGCCGCCGGAAGATCCGCCGCCGCCATCGTCGTTCCCGCCGGTTTCCTCTGTTTCGTTCGCGCGTCCTTTCTTCCTCGCCGTTTTCTTAAGCAGAAGAAGAGCAGAAGAGCTAGAAGGAGGAGACCCACGAGCGCGCTAGCCACGGAGATGGCAACAATCGCCGCCGTGGAGAGCTTTGACTTCTTTCTAGATAAATTTGAAGGAGTAAGCGACGACGGAGAGGGAGACGGAGAGACGAAGAAGGGGTTGCAAGGCTTTAAGGGACCACCGCAGAGATCTATGTTCCCTGCGAACGATGCGGCAGGGAATTTAGACAATGACGACGGAATTGAACCGTTTAGGTTGTTGTCGGAGACGTTGAAGTCGGTTAAATCGACGCTGATGCTAGGGAGATTCCCCGAGAATCGATTGTCTCCGAGGAAGAGACCAGTCAAGTGAGTGAGATTGTTGACTGAGAAAGGAATAGACCCAGTGAAGTTGTTAGACGAGATATCAAGACGAATCAAGCCGGTTAACTGAGTGATACTCGCCGGAAACCCGCCTGAGAATTCGTTATGCTGCAGATACAAGCTCCGGAGGTGAGTGAGGTTGGAGAAATCAGGAGGGATCTGACCGGAGAGACGATTGGAACGAAGACTGAGAACTCGGAGCTGGCTGAGACGGCCCAGCGATCCGGGTGGGATCTGACCCACTAAACCGGTACCTGGCAATCGGAGAGAGTAGACGGAGGAGCGGTTCGCGTTGCATTCGACTCCAACCCAGTTGCAGGCCGAGTCAGACTCGTTCCAATGAAGACGATTCTCGTGAGGAATCTGTTCAAGGAAGGCGAGGAGCGCCTGCTTCTCCAGAATTGACTCCGAGTTGACTCGCCGACTCAACAGCAACATCGAGAGAAAACAACCCAAAGCCGCGAAGCCCAACCACGAAATGGCCGCCATCTAGGGATTTTGCACAACCGATAGAGAACAAAACCAAACGAATCTTTTCTTCTTTACACTTTTGTCTGTTTACAAGAAACGGGTATCTTCGATAAACAGGGTTTGCTGAAAACCAGAAGCGGTTTTCGGGCAAGATCCCATTTGTTCTGGTAGGAGCAACCAAGAGAGATGGAGCGAGGGAGAGAGAGTACTTGGAGGAGAGAGAGTAGTGTGTGTATGAGTCAATATGTGTCTGTGTGGAGGTGTGGGATCGTGAAGTCTTTTATGAAGCGAAGGAGAACGAATCAAAACTATCACGAGGGACAAAAATGTTAAAACAAAAAATATATCGAAATCAAAGTTTTTTTTTTTTTAGAGAAAGGGCATAATGGGTTATTAATACTTATTAGCTCCAAAAAAAATAAAGGATGATTTAGGCCAATATACTAGATTTAGATAAAACACAATGTGCTAAGCAAAAATTAGGATATTTAGTTGACATAGTTAAGAGAAATGTTTTTGGGACGAAATTGCCTCTTTATCGTATACATCGCCATCTTTATATGAGATGACATGACGTGATCGCGTTTGAACTGCCCTATGCATTATTCGGTATTTAATGAGAAAGAAGGGTTGGTGTGAATAAACTTTTCACAACTTACAATAGCATAAACAACAAATCCGAAAACCATTTCTGGTTTTGGTGAGAATATTCTCTCTGCTAAAGAACTTGAATAGGGAGACTCTGCAACATTCGACCATTATTCACAAACGAATTTAATGTTCTTGCACTCGGTTGGAAATGCTTACCATAATATTAATTGTTAATGATTTGTTGAAATTATCATAAATGGTAAGTAGTATTAATAGTGTTTTGTTTTCTAAATGTAGATAGTGGGGATTCAGAACCTTCAGATGATTACTATCATTCTCGCACTAGGTTTCTAGGTTAACAAGGAAAGAAACTGGAGTTTCGTAATGGACAAAATTACGTAGCAACTACACTAGAGTCATGATTGCCACGTTGATAAAATTTGCTAAGCTTGTTGAGGCTGTGAAGGAGAAGCTTGGGCTCAGCTGCGAAAGTGAGGATGTTCATCTCACGTATCAAGTGTTGTCGTGGTTAACAGATGACATCCATGGTAATCCACTGACAACGATTGAAAGTGACGGTGGTGTATGTGGCTTCTTCATCCTCTGCCGAGAAATAGAACATGTGAATCTATGTGGCACTGTCTAAGAAAAAGAGCTGGATGCAGAGGTGGCATGGCATACCATACTAGACACTGGTGCACCAATGGGACAAGGTTCTCTAGTTCCACTTTGTCTCCCAATTAAAGGTAGGATATATGTAATGGCATGTTATGTGATGTTGTGGGAATGTTAATGGTGTTGTTGGTATTGGATACACAGTTATCATACTATGAGTTTGGTGTTGTTATCGTTTGAGTGAATGGAATGTCATCCCAATAACAATACCTAACATACACGTCGTGTAATGTGCCATTACGTGGATAATTTTTTTTTGATGTTATATTAATGTTGGCGTTGAATTTGGTGTTGTCCATGAGACACAAACCTTTTCATTTGTGTGGTATGGCATGCTATTCAACTAAATATCACGATGTGGTTTGGTGCATTGGATGGCATGCCATACATAAGGACATATAATCCAAATGGTTTCCGTTTCTTGCAACTAATATTGTTGTGGCATTAGATGGCATGATATAGTTGATGTATTTATATATGTTTGCATATTTTTTGTCATGTTGTGGTCCTTGTAGTCATATATCGTTGTGGAATGTTATAGAGAACGGCAGAGGTTTGATCAATTGAGACGTTTGGATATGGATCAACTGAGGAATGATCAACCCGAAGAGTTTCACGGGGTTGGTCTTGGTAACGTGGGGGCTAGAGGGCCTATTCATCAACCCCGTGAACCGAGAAGGATATAAGCCTTTGACGAGCCTAATACCAATGGTACAAGGACGTGTATTAGAGCTCCACTTTGTGGAAATAATAATTGGGAAATCAAATCGAGTTTGATTACCATGGTTCAAAACAATAGGTTTTTTGGACTACCTATGGAGCACCTAGACAACTTTGACCGACTTTGTGGAACCGTCAAAATGAATGGAGTGTCGGAGGATGTTATCAAGTTGATTATATTTTCCTTCTCTATTGGGGACAAAGCAGCTCAATGAGAAAAGAGCATGGTAACTTCATCAATTACAACATGAGAAGAATGCAAGATACATTTCCTTGCAAAGTTTTTCTTGAACCAAAAAATGGCAAAGATTTGGAATGACATCACGTGATTCAAGGAAGGTGGAAATGAGTCATTGTACTAAGCTTGGGAGCGATTAAAAGGATACACACGGTCATGCTCTCATCATGGAGTGGCAAGGGAGCTCTTTCGGGTATTTTCCATCGAGGAATACATGAGAAGTATCACATAGCGGTGAACACGGAAAGTAATGGTAGCTTTACTAGCTTAACCGTGTAGGAAGGTGAGCAATTAGTTGAAAATCTGGCTCAAAGCGATTAATAGCATAGTGGAGAATATGATAGGACTATAAGAGAACCCAATCGAGAAGATCAAAGGATGAAGGAGTTGAGTGAAAACCTTGACAAATACATTATGGCCAACAAAAGACAAGTCTATTTTAGTGCGGAGTTTGATCAAAATCAAGAGTTAGTGGGTGAGACTTGTCAAGATGGACAAAAGGAGTTATGCTATGTGCAATGCTAAGGGAGGAGGGGGGGGGGGGTACTATCAAAAGGGTTTCAACCCCAACTATAGGAATCATCCTTTTTCATATAGATGCACAAATGTGGAGAATCCCCAAGACCAAGTCTACCCCCAAAAGCAACAAGGATTTGTCACACAACAACAAGGTCAATGATTTGTTCCATAACAACAACAACAACAATGGTTCATTCCCAAGCAACAATACTCTTACCCAAACCAAGTTGCTACAAACTTTTAAGATAGTACTTCTACTCAACCTGCACCTCAAGATCAAGAGATTAAAGCGTTCAAAGAGTTTTGAAGGGTCAAATCAAGAATAGCGCCAATATTGGAAAGAAATTCCTAGAGGTCCACAACAAGATTGATGGGATGTACCATGAGTTAGATGGGAAAATAACATGTTTGGCTTCCCACGCGAAGACCATTTATTTACAATTGGCTCAAGTCGCCTCTAGCTCCAAGGCTCCAAGTGGTACTTTGCCGGGTAAATCCGAATCAAACCCAAAATCTTTTTGCAATGTTATTATTTTGGATGAAGAAGAAGATTGGAGAGCTTGCCATGGACCATTGACAAAGCAAGACTATGAAGAGGATGAGCTCTACCTAGAGGAGTTGGCTAAGCTCCTTGAATGCCCCTATGTTGAAAACATGGTTAAGAATGATGAGGTGCTTAAGGTGAAGGCACCAAAGGAGATGAAAAAGGAAGAATTCCCTAGTTAATTTGAACCCTCTCCCTATGAATCTAAACTTCCATTTCCACGTCCGGTGTTTACCAAGACACTTAGGAGGATTCTCACTAGCTTCAAGAAGGATATGGATGAAATAGGAGTGACTTTGTCCAAGGGAGATGATTTTGCTCAAATCCCCATCCAAAGAAAGCTCATTAAGGATGTCTTACCAAACCATGGAAAAGTCATGGATATGATGAAGAATTATGAACAAAGATGTGGAGAAGCACTAGAAAAAAGACTCTCACGAAGCAAGGAGATCCGGGTGGGTTCTCCATTTCATGATATTTAGGAGATTTGAAGATAGATAATGCTTTGTGTGACTCAGATTCGAGTGTAAAAGTTATCTCTTGTGAGATGGTGAAAACTCTAGGCATCAAGGAATTGAAGGGCAACACTTGCTCCAAAGTGTTTGCGGATGCATCTTCGTATCCTGTCGGAATTCTCGAAGATTACCTCTTAAAGATTGGAAATTGTGTTATCCCCACGGTATTAGAGCTCCACCTTGTGGAAATAATAATTGGGAAATCAAATCGAGTTTGATTACCATGGTTCAAAACAATAGATTTTTTGGACTACCTATGGAGCATCCGATCGAGCACCTAGACAAATTTGACCGACTTTGTGGAACCGTCAAAATGAATGGAGTGACGGACGATGTTATCAAGTTGACTATCTTTCCCTTCTCTATTGGGAAAAAGCCACTCAATGGGAAAAGAGCATGGTCACTTCATCAATTACAATGTGGAAAAAATGCAAGAAAACATTTCCTTGCAAAGTTTTTCTTAAACAAAAAAATGGCAAAGATCTGGAATGACATCACGGGATTCAAGTAAGGAGGAAATGAGTCATTGTACGAAGCTTGGGAGCGATTGAAAGGATACAAAAGATCATGCTCTCATCATGGAGTGGCAAGGGAAGCTCTTTTGAGTATTTTCCATCGAGGAATACATGAGAAGTATCACCTAGCGTTGAACACGGCAAGTAATGGTAGGTTCGCTAGCTTAACCGTGGAGGAAGGTGAGCAATTAGTTGAAAATTTGGCTCAAAGCGATCAATGCTATAGTGGAGAATATGATAGGACTATAAGAGAACCCAATGGAGAAGATCAAAGGATCAAAGAGTTGAATGAAAACCTTGACAAATACATTATGGCCAACAAAAGACAAGTCCATTTTATTGTGGAGTTTGATCAAAATCAAGAGTTAGTGGGTGAGACTTGTCAAGATGGACAAGAGGAGCTATGCTATGTGTAATGCCAAGGAATCATCCTAATTTTTCCTATAGAAGCACAAATGTAAGAATTCCCAAGACCAAGTCTACCCCCAAAAGCAACAAGGATTTGTCACACAACAACAAGGTCAAGGATTTGTCCCATAATAACAACAACAACAACAATGGTTCATTCCCAAGCAACAATACTCTTACCCAAACCAAGTTGCTACAAAATTCCAAAGTTAAGGTGGTACTTCTACTCAACCTTCACCTCAAGATCAAGAGATTAAAGCTTTGGTTCAAAGAGTTTTGGAGGGTCAAATCAAGAATAACGCCAATATTGGAAAGAAATTCCTAGAGACCATGAGTGAGATGGAAAGATAACAAGCTTGGCTTCCCACTTGAAGACTATTGATTTACAATTGGCTCAAGTCGCCTCTAGCTCCAAGTGGTACTTTGCCGGGTAAATCCGAATCAAACCCGAATTTTTTTTTGCAATGTTGTTATTTTGGATGAATAAAAAGATTGGGGAGCTCGCCATGGACCATTGACAAAGCAAGACTATGAAGAGGATGAGCTCTATCTAGAGGAGTTGGCTAAAGCTCCTTGAATGTCCCTATGTTGAAAACATGGTTAAAAATGATGAGGTGCTTAAGGTGAAGGCACCAAAGGAGATGAAAAGAGGAAGTCCCTAGCTTTGAACTCTCTCCCTATGAACCTAAACTTCTATTTCCACGCCCGGTGTTTACCAAGACACTTAAGAGGATTCTCACTTGCTTCAAGAAGGATATGGATGAAATATGAGTGACTTTGTCCAAGGGAGATGATTTTGCTCAAATCCCCATCCAAAGAAATCTCATTAAGGATGTCTTACCAAACCATGGGAAAGTCATGGATGTGATGAAGAATTATGAACAAAGATGTGGAGAAGCACTAGAACAAAAGACTCTCACGAAGCAAGGAGATCTGGGTAGGTTCTCCATTTCATGCTCTTTAGGAGATTTGAAGATAGATGATACTTTGTGTGACTCGGGTTCAAGTGTAACCGTTATCACTTGTGAGATGGTGAAAACTCTAGGTATCAAGGATTTGAAGGGCAAAACTTGCTCCAAAATGTTTGCGGATGCGTCTTCGTGTCCCGTGGGAATTCTCGAAGACTACCTCTTGAAGATTGGAAATTGTGTTATCCCCACGTATTTCGTGGTCATGGAGATGAAACTAAACAAGAGGCTACCCATTATCCTTGGTACTCCATTCTTAACCACCGTGGGAGCAAGTATGGATTTCCATAACAAGAAGGCGATCCTCCACAATATTGATGCTTATGTTTCCTACCTCATTTCTCTCACCCCAATAAGACTATATGGCACTATCTCAAGTGAAGTAGAGTTGGGTCAATTGATTAGCGTTGAGACCAAAGATGAACCCACTCATGTCAAAAGAGAAACCCTTGGTATATGGTGTGATGAGAAGAATGACCAAGAGGCCTTTGATGGAGATGGTTTGAATTTTCTCTTCTTGAGAATGAAGAAGAGTGTAAAAGGTTGAAACACCCACTGATCTCAAGGAAGCCCCAAGTGAGAAAAAGAAAGCTACTCTCACCTTGCATCCCATAAAGATGGTTGATGGAGCACTTAAGTGCAAGGCGAAATGCAAGGGAGGTTTGAGGCCTTTTTCTAAGGCGAAGATCATTGTTGGGGTCGGTTTTCACCCCTTCGAGATCAACGGTTGAAGATTGGACTTAGTATAAAAATCAACCCCTAAGTCTCAATATGGGTTTCGACCCCTAAGTCACGAAGTGGGCCCCCTAAGTCATGACTTAGGGTCTCAACCCCCTAAGTCTCAATATGGGTTTTGGCCCCTAAGTCTTAATATGGGCCTCGACACCCTAAGTCTCAATACGAGCCTCGATACCCTACGTCTCAATATGGGTTTTGGCCCCTAAGTCTTAATAAGGGCCTCGACACCCTACGTCTCAATATGGGTTTCGACCCCTAAGTCTTAATAAGGGCCTCGACACCCTAAGTCTCAATATAGGTTTCGGCCCCTAAGTCTTAATATGGGCCTCGACACCCTAAGTTCCATACAGGCCTCGACCCCTAAGTCTCCATACAGGCCTCGGCCCCTAAGTCTCCATACGGGCTTTGGCCCCCTAAGTCTCTATACAGGCCTTGGCCCCTAAGTCTGCATACAGGCCTCGGCCTCTAAGTCTCCATACAGGCCTCGGCCCCTAAATCTTCATACAGGCCTCGACCCTTAAGTCTCTATACAGGCCTCGGCCCCTAAGTCTCCATAAAAGCTTCGGCCCTTAAGTCATGATAAACCGATCTGAGCCCTTAACAAGAAGAAGGCCGAAGCAACATCAATACGGACCAAGAAGTATCAAGCCCATAACGAAGTCTTCATGGATAGAGCTCATCGAAAAGGAGGCCGAGGTGAAGACAAACCTGGATACAAAGCCCATGAAGATATAACCGACTTAGGCGGCTCCGAGAAGAAAGAAAATTCCCGAAGAATAAGGAAGTTTTCCTTTATCGCTTAGGAATAGGCCTAAGCCGACTGAGACTTCTATAAATATTCATGTACATTCATTTAGAAAGGGATCCGCAATTTTACCTAGCAAAGACTCTGTACTTTTGCTCTCATACGAAAAGCTTTCAAAATAGAAATAAAAACTATCTCTTGGTCTTTGTGATATGGTTTAAACCTAGAAATTTCAATTCCCTCTAAAATTCTTCACAAATTCAATTGTGCTAGTTTCGACTCCCATAATTTGGTGCCGTCTGTGGGAAGATTAAATTTTTCTTACACCAGAAACTACCGAAAAATCGATTCGAAGAACGATGACCAATGATGGAGAGAGGCGAGCTGACGACCCGGAGAGAAAGATACACCAGTACTTGTAGCTTTGGAGACGAGTCCGAACCCCTGACTCAGATAAAGACGATGCTAGAGACGCTGCTCAAAAAGGTGGAGGAGCAGGATAAGCTGAACACGACGGTAACCGACAAGCTAGAAGTCCTTGCGACGGCGAGCCGAGACCGAGGTAGGAGCTCATGAGTTGACCTAATAAGGCGCCCCCTTCGATGTCTCAATCCAACAGCCCTTGATTTCTCAATGCCTCTTGATGCACCGAGAGCCCGAGGCAGATTACCTCCACCGAACCAACCAATCGCAACCGCCGAACTGAACGCGGGAGCGTAAGAAACAAACACGCAGACTGTGGACGGAACGAATCCGGTGATCGACCTGGAGAAAAATCCGGAGGGCAAATGTGACGTGAAAGCCGAACTCGCAGGTGCAAGCCGAGCTCGAGTCAAATGAAGCGGTGCCGATCTCGGCCGTGAACAAGAATTTACCGAGGAAGAGAAGAACATCCTTTGGGTCCAACGAGCCCAGATCGAAGAAGAGCAAAAAACAGTAATCCGAGCTCAGAAGGAGGAGATGGCTGAAATTCGAGCCGATATGGAGCGAGCTGCCGCTGAGATAAGATATGTTTGATCTCAGATGCATAGGGCTACCAGCAAGGCTCCCGAACTCGATCGAGTGCTTGAAGAAGCACAGAACACTCCATTCACAACTCGAATTACGAAGACAAAAGTTTCCGACCCTGGGAAAATGAAGATACCAATTTACGAAGGAAAGGCCGATCCAAAAGAACACTTGACAGCCTTCGCAATAGCAATAGGACGAGCAAACTTCAAAGAAGGCGAAGAAGATGCTGGTCAATATCTTTTATTCGTTGAACACCTTAAAGGACCGGCTCTCCAATGGTTCTCTAGGCTCGGAAGAATTTCGATCGATAATTTTAATCAACTGTCATCAGCATTCCTCAAGCACTATGCTATATTCATGGAACACCGAACATCCGATGCGGATCTATGAACCATGGGGCAAGGACAAAACGAGACGTTACAAACTTTCATTGAGCAGTTTAAGTCGGTACTGTCAAAAGTAGAAGGGATAAGTGACGATGCCGCATTACAAGCATTGAAGAAAGCCCTATGGTTCAACTCAGACTTCCAAAAGGAGATTGCGCTAAACGCTCCAACCATGATTCAGGATGCATTGCACCGAGCAATGGACTTCGCGTCGAACAAAGAAGAAGTGAAGATCCTAACCCAGAAACATGGAAAAGCGAAGTCTACGAGCTATCCTCCCCTTGCTCCGAACCCACCAAACAACAAAAAGGGCAACCAAGGTTTTGGATACATCCAGCACGAAGGAAGTTTCAAAGGAGCCATAGTTACCGAGTTGACTTGTCAGGATACGGGTAAGGACGAGGCCAAGGCCGAGGAAGAGGTACATGGAACAACACATGGACAAGGGGCCAAAGGTCTTACGATGAAACGACTTATGCGAACCTCACCATATCTTCGGACATTCGACTGCAAATTGCCGTATTCTGGGTTTAAAACTCGCTGCAAAGTTGGCAGCTGGCAAACTTAAAGGTGATATTAGCCTCAAGGATTTCGACATGAATATCAACGCGAACCGCCCCAAGCAGAGGAATGAAGATCTTCCTAAGCGAGGGAGGCAAAATGATGAGGCACCACAATCTGGATCCAGGAGACGGATCAATATGATAATGGGCGGATCTCACTATTGCTCGAACACCGTCTCGTCGATTAAAGCTTTTCAGCGGCGAGCCGATGTCAGCGTTAACTGGTCCATGCCCTCCAAGTTTCCAAATGACGTAATCTCATTCGAAGAAAGAGAAACCATCAGAATCGATAAACCACATGACGATCCTCTCGTAATTAAATTGATCATCAGTGATTATGACGTAGCCCGAGTATTGGTTAATACGGGCAGCACAATGGACATAATCTTCAAAGAGACTCTCAAAAGAATGGACATCAATCTGTCCGACATAGTAGCTACCCCGAAACAGTTGACTGGATTCTCCGGAGAAATGACAATGACAATTGGAACAATCAAATTGCATGTACAAGCTGGAGGGGTCATCAAGATCGTCGAGTTTTCTGTAGCCGATCGCCCGGCAATCTATAACGTCATTGTCGAAACACCTTGGTTAAATTCAATGCGCGCCGTAGCCTCAACTACCATCTCTGCATAAAGTTCCCAACACCGAGCGGAGTAAAAACAATCTTGGGGAGTCAGAAGGAGTCCCGCTTGTGTTTCCTAGTTGACACAAACTCAGGAACCTTGTCACCGATCCGGTAGCCAAGTTAGAGAAGATGAAAATGGATAGGGAGCCAGTGAAAGAACTTTCCAAACTCTTATAGCAATTACAGATTGCGGAGGATCGCGAAGAAGAAGAAGCCGAACTGACCTGCGACCCCATAGTATCAGTTTGTATTGATGATGAACACCCGGAACAATGCATGGAGATTGGAGCCGGCCTCAACGAAAAAATCAAGGAAGAGCTCGTTTCATTCTTAAAAGAAAACGTAGATACTTTCGCATGGGCAGCAGAGGATATGCCCGAAATCGATATCAGCATAACCAGTCACGAGCTAAATGTCGATCCAATCTTCAAACTAGTAAAACAGAAGAAACAGAAACTCGGGCCAGAGAGAGCAAAAGCAGTCAACGACGAGGTGGAAAGGCTCTTGCGGGTTGGATCAATCACATAAGTGAAGTATCCATATTGACTAGCTAATCCAGTAGTCGTCAAAAAGAAGAACGGGAAAGGGCGAGTATGTGTGGATTTCACCGATCTCAACAAAGCATGCCCAAAAGACAGCTTCCCACTTCTACACATAGATCGACTGGTCGATGCGACAGCAGGAAATGAACTCTTGTCATTCATGGATGCTTTCTCCGGATACAATCAGATCCTGATGAATCCTGACGATCGTGAAAAGACAGCATTCATTATGGATCGCGGAATATATTGCTACAAGGTGATGCCTTTCGGCCTCAATAATGCAGGAGCCACATATCAACGTTTAGTGAAAAAGATGTTTGCTAATCAACTCGGAAAAACGATGGAAGTTTACATAGATGACATGCTGGTAAAATTGCTAGAAGAAAAGGATCACGTAACACATTTGGAGGAGTGTTTCAAACAACTCAACTTACACAACATGAAGCTGAACCCGACAAAGTGTAGATTCGCGATCACGTCCTGAGAGTTTCTTGGTTACTTAGTTACTCATCGAGGTATCAAACCAAACCCCAAGCAGATTGACGCGCTTGTCCAGATGGCTTTGCCAAAGACAAAACGTGAAGTGCAAAGACTGACTGGGAGGATAGCTTCGCTCAACAGATTTATTTCGCGATCTACCGACAAATATTTACCCTTCTACGACACTCTACGAGGAAACAAGAAGTTCCAATAGACGGATAAATGCGAAGAAGCCTTCCAGCAGTTGAAGAAATACCTTGCTAGTCCGCCGGTGCTTGCAAAGCCAATCGAGGGAGAGCTACTCTTCTTGTACACCGCAATCTCTGCCACAGCAGTAAGCGGAGTGCTCATTCGAGATGAACGGGCAGAGCATAAGCCAATTTTTTACGTCAGCAAGACTCTCACCGACGCAGAGACAAGATACCCGTAAATGGAGAAGTTGGCTTTATCGGTCGTCATGTCCGCCAGAAAACTAAGGCCAGACTTTCAATCACACTCTATTGTGATCCTTAGTACTTCCCCCTATGATCCGTTTTTCATAGCCCAAGTCAATCCGGGAGATTGGCCAAATGGGTTATCGAGCTGAGTGAGTACAACATCGAGTATCGCGGACGAACTTGTGCGAAATTGCAAGTGCTAGCCGATTTTTTTATCGAACTTCCGGAGGAGAGCCTCGCTGAAGGAAACCCGAGTTCGACTTAGCAACTCCACGTCGACGGCTCGTCATCCAAAAATGATCCCGTATTCTATCTCGATGCTGGTTAGAGAGATCACAACCCCTTGAATACACTTCGTGTGGTTGATTGAATGGTGGTGATGATTCTTAAGGTTTGTAAGAAACTTTCAAAGGCTGCGGAATTATGATCTTTTGAACGTGATGATGAATGAAATGATGAGTGATATGGCTGGGCGGATTGGTCTTGTTGAAACGGAACAGATTGAAACGAATGATACTTCTAAGTGTGATGAGAGACACTTAGACTATCGAAACTATTTGATTCTGTTTGGATTCACCGAAACAGTTACAAGAGATGATCAAACGAATTTCAGAAAGAGATTTTTGATAAGAAAATGGTTGATAATCTTATTAGAACGAAAATCAGAGTACATATAGAAGAGAGAAGCCTTGGAAATAAGGTAAGACTTCTCAAAAATGAAAAAAAAAATAATTAAGACATTAACTCTCAGTTTTGACCAACAAAGAAAAACTCTCTATTTTTAATGTAACTAAAAAAAACGTGATTTCTTCTTCTTTAATGGCATTGTTAACAATGGGGCAAATGTATAAGTGTGTGAACTTGCCTCATTAAAAACCTTGTCTAGAAAACCCAATGGGAAAAAACCAGACCAAGGGAAAAAGAGTACAAGCCACACACCTCCCATTGTCAACCATTAAACAGCTTGAATCACAACCAGAGTAGTTGGACAAGCATCAAGTTTAAGGTTGCCTTCTTCTTGACGTAGGAGCGTGCTAATAGCTTGGTTAAGACGTTTCGTCCTTGACATAGTCATTGGACCAGGTGGAACATGTAAGGGATCCTTTGCTTCCTCGGGTACAAGCTGCTCCTTAGCTCCATTATCCGTGTCCTCCTCTGCTTCAAGCGGATCCTCAAGTTCATGCTGCTCCATGATCACATCATCCCCTCCCTCTTGAGAAATATTTGTCCTCAAATCTGTTTCTTCTGCAAGAAAAGGCACAAGATCAGTAACATTAAAGTTGTTACTAACATTATACTTACCTTGCAAATCCAGTTGATATGCGTTGTTGTTGATCTTCTTGAGCACTTTGAATGGTCCATCAATCCTCGGCATTAGCTTAGATTTCCTTTCATTAGGAAAGCGTTTTTTTCTAAGATAAATCCAGACCAAGTCCCCTTCTTCAATGATCAACTCCTTTCTGCCCTTATTAGCATGTTTGACGTATTGCTTTGTATTTTCTTCAATGTTGAGCCTTGCCTTCTCATGAATTTTTTTTACCAAGCCTGCCTTCTTTTGCCCATCCATGCTTACTCTTTCACTCAAAGGTAAAGGCATTAAATCCAAAGGAGAGATGGGATTGAACCCATAAACAATTTGAAATGGTGAAAACTTAGAAGCAGAATATATAGCATGATTATAAGCAAATTCTACATGAGGCAAACATTCTTCCCAAGTTTTAAGGTTCTTTTTAATCAAGGCTCTCAAAAGTGTAGACAAAGTCCTATTAACTACTTCGGTTTGTCCATCAGTTTGGGGGTGGCAAGTAGTAGAAAATAACAGCTTAATTCCTAACTTAGACCATAATATTTTCCAGAAATAGCTAAGGAACTTAGTGTCACGATCAGAAACTATAGACTTAGGCATGCCATGCAAACGTACAACTTCTTTAAAGAATAAACTAGCAATATTCATTGCATCATCAGTCTAATGGCATGGAATGAAATGAGCCAATTTAGAAAACCTATCCACAACCACAAATATGGAGTCCTTACCTGTTTTAGTCCTAGGCAATCCTACAACAAAGTCCATAGAGATGTCATGCCATGGATGCAAAGGAATAGGTAAATGAGTATACAAACCGTGGGGTTGAGACTTGGCTTTTGCTTGTTTACATGTTGTACACCTTTCACAACATTTTTCAACATCTCTTTTCATTTGCGGCCAGTAGAAGTGATCCTGCATGACATTAAGAGTTTTGACAACTCCAAAATGTCCCATTAGTCCTCCACCGTGTGCTTCCTTAACAAACAAGTCTCTGAAAGAAGAATTAGGGACACACAAACGGTTGTCATAAATAAGAATCCTTCATGCCTATAATACTTCCCGAATGCAAATTTCTCACAAGATGAATAAATTTTCCCAAAGTCAGAATCATTTGCATAAAGAGTTTTAAGTTGTTCAAAACCAAGTAATTTAGCTTCAAGAGATGTAAGTAAAACGTACCTTCGTGACAATGCATCGGCAACTACATTGTCGTTACCATTTTTGTATTTGATGACATACGGAAAATTTTCAATGAATTCGACCCACCTAGCATGTCTCTTGTTAAGCTTCTGTTTCCCTTTAAGGTACTTTAAGGACTCATGATCGGTGTGAATTACAAACTCCTTCGGCCAGAGGTAATGTTGCCAAGTTTGCAATGCCCTTACGAGGGCATATAACTCTTTATCATAAGTAGGATAGTTCAAGGTAGCTCCTCCAAGTTTCTCACTGAAAAAGGCAATTGGCTTTTTATCTTGCATTAAAACAGCTCCAATTCCTACACCTGAAGCATCACACTCAATTTCAAAAGCTTTAGTAAAATCAAGAAGAGATAAAACAGAAGCATGAGTAAGCTTCTCCTTAAGGCATTGGAACGCTTCTTCTTATGCTTGTCCCCACTTGAATCCCACATTCTTTTTGATAACTTCAGTGAGCGGGGCAGCCAATGTCCTAAAATCCTTGACAAAGCATCTATAGAAACCAGCAAGTCCATGAAAACTCCTTACTTCACTTACTAATTTTGGACTTGGCCAGTCTTTGATCGCCTTTATCTTCTCCTCATCCACCTGGATTCCACCTGCACTTACTACAGAACCTAGAAACACAAGGTTATCCATACAAAAAGTGCATTTCTTAAAGTTAGCATATAGCTTTTCCTTTCTAAGTACTTCTAGAATCAACCTAAGGTGATTAACATGCTCTTCTAAATTTTTGCTGTAGATTAAGATGTCATCAAAGTATACTACAACAAATTTCCCTATATAAGCTCTAAGAACATGATTCATTAGCCTCATGAATATACTAGGTGCATTCGTTAATCCAAATGGCATTACTAACCATTCATATAGTCTATGTTTAGTTTTAAATGCAGTTTTCCATTTGTCACCCTCTTCCATCCTAATTTGATGATAACCACTTTTTAAATCAACCTTGGAAAAGATGCTAGAGCCATGCAATTCATCAAGCATATCATCTAATCTAGGTATAAGGTGGCGATACTTCACTGTTATGTTGTTGATGGCTCGGCAATCAACACACATTCTCCAGCTACCATCCTTCTTAGGCACAAGCAAAACAGGTACGGCACATGGACTCATGCTTTCACGGATGTGTCCTTGCGGGTCTGTTTGGCAAGGCTGCTCTGGGCATGAAATCAATCTGATGTTCAATGCCTCTAATAGGTGGTAATCCCTCCGGATTGTCCTCTGGAAATACGTCTTTGAAATCCTGTAAAAGAAACTCAATATTACTCGGCAAGGCCGGTTCTTGGTTAGTTGTACAAGTAAGAGTTTCTTTAAGCACAAAGAGTAAGCTAGACTTGTGTAAATTACTTCCCTTTTTCTTACTCTCGGTGATCATGAGATGGTTTAGATGCTTCGACCGCTTTCTTTTTCATGCTCAATTGATCTTGATATACTTCATGAGGAGCCATTGGAATCAGAACGGTTTTTCTCCCTTTGAATTCAAAAGAATGGCGATTGGTGAACCCATCATGAGTAACTCTCCTATCTGATTGCCATGGTCTTCCCAACAGAATGTGACTAGCTTCCATAGGCAACACATCACATAGGATTTCGTCTTCATACTTTCCAATAGATAAAGGAACCTTAGTTTTCACCGCCATCTCTTTACTATCATCTAACCATTGTAGCTTATATGGTCTCGGATGCTTTAATTCCTCAAGTCCAAGCTTTTTGACCATAGTTTCACTCGCAACATTAGTGCAACTTCCACCATCTATGATCAGACTACATAGTTTGTCCTTAACTATGCATCTAGAGTGAAAAAGATTTTCCCTTTGCTCTTGTTCTTCTGATTTGCTCATAACACTCAAGTTCCTCATGGTGACTAGTAGATTTATGGCTGGTGCGGCCTCATAATCCTCTGGAAATGAACTTTCCTCAGGCTGCTCATCTTTGGATTCTATCTCTCCATTTTCCTTAAGCACCATAACTCTTTTGTTGGAGCACTCGCTAGCATAATGTCCCAAACCATGACATTTGTAGCACTTAAGATCCCTAGCTCGTGAAACCTCTTTACCCTTTCCTTTAGGATCTTGAATTCAACTTTAGGCTTGGTAAACGGCTTATACTCCTTCTGAAATCCAGTCTTGTCCTCTCTATGATAGCTAGACCTTCCTGGACTGAAACTAGTCTTAGAACTCTTCCTCTTGAGTTGTGTTTCAAACATAACGGCCTTGTGCAGTAGCTCTTCTAATTCCTCATAATGTTGAACCTCCAACTGATCTTGAATATCTCTGTTGAGACCTCCTAAGAACCTTGAAAAAGTAGCCTCCTTATCCTCTCTTATATCAGCCCGTAGCATGAGAGTTTCCAACTCTTTGTAGTATTCTTCTACGGATCTATTTCCTTGTACCAAGTTCCTTAATATGTGATGAAGATCTCTATGGTAGTGGCTTGGCACGAACAGTTTCCTCATTAGAATCTTCATCTGACTCCAAGTATCAATAGGATAATCTCCAATCCTTCTTCTAGCCGTAACAAGTTGATCCCACCATGATAATGCATAATCATAGAATTCTGTGGCTGCCACTTTTACTCTATTCGTTTCTGTGTATTCTTGGCAGTTGAACACTAATTCGATCTTCTTTTCCCAATCCAGATACACATCCGGATCATTCGTTCCCTGAAATAGAGGAATCTTTAACTTTAAACCGGCCAAATTGTCCCTAGGAAGAGCTTTTTCTTCTCTGTCACGCATTGTTCTTCTATGGCTGTTTTGTTTGGAGGATTGGCTATAATAGCTCACTGAGTCTCCAGCCTCTGTATGGTCTCTATGTCTTCTTCTTGGTTTATCTCTGTCTTGATCAGAATTGACACGTTCATGCCTAAAGGCTTCTAGCTTTTCATCCATCAACTTAGTTATTGTGGCTGAGAGAGCTTCGAGCAAAAGCTTGTTGTTGTTTTCTCCTTCCTCATCATTCTCCATGTCTCTGCAATAATCAGAACACGAGAAACAAGTAAAAAGTTCCTTGCAACTAATGGATCAAGTAATAAAGCAAATATTCAGAAATTTTTTTTTTCAGAATATGAAGTCCAGAATTTCCAACAGTTTTCTTATGAACCCTAACTGATCAAATATGAAAGTTGAAGAGTCCTATTCCAAAACCACGAATTTCCTACTGTTTTTAAGCAGAAATATCAGATCTATACTCAAATCAGAATACGAACATAGTGAATGGATACAACCTGACACGAAGTGGCTCTGATACAACTTGATATGATCCTGGTTAGAGAGATCACAGCCCCTTGAATACACTTCGTGTGATTGATTGAATGGTGGTGATGATTCGTAAGGTTTGTAAGAAACTTTCAAAGGCTGCGGAATTATGATCTTTTGAACGTGATGATGAACGAAATGATGAGCGATATGGCTGGGCGGATTGGTCTTGTTGAAACGGAACATATTGAAACGAATGATACTTCTAAGTGTGATGAGAGACACTTAGACTATCGAAACTACTTGATTCTGTTTGGATTCACCGAAACAGTTACAAGAGATGATCAAACGAATTTTAGAAAGTGATTTTTGATAAGAAAATGTTTGATAATCTTATTAGAACGAAAATCAGAGTACATATAGAAGAGAGAAGCCTTAGAAACAAGGTAAGACTTCTCGAAAATGAAAAAATAAATAATTAAGACATTAACTCTCAGTTTTGACCAACAAAGAAAAACTCTCTGTTTTTAATGTAACTAAAAAAAACATGATTTCTTCTTCTTTAATGGCATTGTTAACAATGGGGCAAATGTATAAGTGTGTGAACTTGCCTCATTAAAAACCTTGTCTAGAAAACCCAATGGGAAAAAACCAGACCAAGGGAAAAAGAGTACAAGCCACACACCTCCCATTGTCAACCCTTAAACGGCTTGAATCACAACCAGAGTAGTTGGACAAGCATCGAGTTTAAGGTTGCCTTCTTCTTGACGTAGGAGCGTGCTAACAGCTTGGTTAAGACGTTTCGTCCTTGACATAGTCATTGGACCAGGTGGAACATGTAAGGGATCCTTTGCTTCCTCGGGTACAAGCTGCTCCTTAGCTCCATTATCCGTGTCCTCCTCTGCTTCAAGCGGATCCTCAAGTTCATGCTGCTCCATGATCACATCAATTAACCTCTTGCAAATTCAATTTCAAGTCTCCTCCGCAGATGATCCAAGGATCTACATAGGCGGAATGCTCACTTTACTCTTCAATCGCGTTGGAGTTAACCTTAATATTTACACGCCTTTAAAAGAGAGACCAAAGATGGACTTCAACTACTTGTTGCTAACGCCCACATTGGCGGCACGCTTCCCCAACAATACCCTCGCATACCGGTTTATGGACGAGGATGAAACGCCCCTATGTTGCTTCTTACCAAGACCTCGGTATTCCAACACAAGTTTTTTTGTTTTAATTTTATTGAGTCTTGCATTGTTGATAAGTTATGCATCGAAAAATCCAAAAAATCGAAAAATATCAAAAATTTTCAAAAAAAAAATAAAAAAAAATCATATAGCTTGCATGTTTCATTATCTTTTTGGGATTGAACCTAGATGCATATAGGTTGCATTCATATGCATAGAAACAATGATGATTTCACCTTGTAAAATTTTTGACTTAGCATTCAATGTGAATATCTTGATAATGCATTTCTATTACTTAAGTAAATCATAGAAAAGCTTTTTTCTTTGCATCTTGATCTCTTCGCTCGAAACTCATTGCTATTGTTGAAGCTTTTTTGAATTGATGTCATCTCTATCTTATTATGTTCATGTAATTTTTATTTTCTTGTGTTCTTTTATTTTGTATTAAATTTGCTTAATGTAATATTGTTGGTGTGTAAAATTTGTTTTTAATATTATATAATATTTTTAATTTTAATTTTAAGGTGATTATTTAATTTTATATGTAGAAATTAAATTTATAAAATAAATGTAAAATATTTTTGAGACATAAACTTGTAAGGATTAAAATGATAAAAAAAAAAAATTAATAAGATTATTTTTAAAATATATGTAATTGTAGGGACTAAAATGCAAGAAAAAGATGAAACCTCTTTGAGGTTTTGAAGTTACTCTTTGAAAACCAAAAATCTCAAAAATAAAGTTTTGAGGTGTCTCTTGGAGATGTCCTTACTACCATATTATTGTCTAACAATAATTTTATTAGTTTTTCTCGTCTACCATAAAACCATGTCTTTGTCACATCATTTACATATCATAAATAATATTGTATTAAATATTGGATCCGCACACTCATTAGAGAAGTTTGTGTTTAGTTTTTTTTTTTTTTTTTTTTTTTTTAATGTAATGTAAGATAACTACATTGTTCGTTTTAAATTAGAGGTAATTGCATTAGATAACCATAAAAAATCATAATTAAAAACTAACCAAAATTTTTTTATCTGGCATAATCCTAACCAATAGTTTTAGGGGTTTTGGTTAGCTTTTAATTTTTTTTTAATGGTTATCCCACAAAATCACCTTTTAAATTATAGAGAACAAAGAAATTAAGTGATGGTATATTTAGAATAAAAATTTATTTTTGTGATATTTTTGAGAATTGCCTTGAACTAGAACTCCTTTGATTCTCAAACTCTTTGTGTGGCTTTCCCTTTCGAGTCTCAACCCCAACAAGTCTTGTATTCCTCACCATCCTTGACCAGCCGTCGAACATCTCAACTTCAACCGCTTCTGCAACACAAGCTCCATACTCTTGAAATCACGTGGTCAATATATAAGTTTTGGCATCCATGATTATATCAGAAATGAATCTCAAAAACTCAATATGTTTTCATATTGGGTCGGTTAATTACATACAATATTCTTATATGCTCAAGCGATGTTCTACGATCTATGAAATAATAATTCATGCAAAGGTAAATATATGGCACTTAAAACAGATATGAGCAAAGATTATGATCGGGTGGAATGGCCATTTATAAAAATCTTCTCCGGAAATTCGGTGAAAAAATGGATTTAATGGATGATGTGGTATATCAAATATGTACAATACAAATTACTCATTAACGGACATCCGCATGGACGAATAACTCCTAAAAAAAGACTCCGACAAGGAAATCCTTTATAATCTTACTTATTTATTCTACGGACGAAAGCATTGGTAGCAAACATATAGAAAGTTGAAAGCGAAAAATCTCTTAAATGATTAAAAATTGCGAGAAGAAGCCCACCGGTTTCTCATCTTATTTTTGCGGATGATAGCTTGTTCTTTTACAAAGCAAATAAACAGCAGTGTTTGACTATTTTAAGTATACTTAAACAGTATAAAAATGTGTCAGGTGAGCAGATTAAATTCTCCAAATCGTCGATACAATTCAGGCACAAGGTTGAGGATACAGTTAACGAAGAGATGAAACACATCTTAGGGATTTAAAATATCGGTGGAATGGAATCGTATTTACGTCTCTTGGAAAATTCTTAGAGGCTCCAAGAGACAAAAAATTGTGTTCGTTTGAGAGAGACTACATGACCGAATCAATGGATGTTCAAAAAATATTTAATTAAAAGGAGGTAAAAAAATTCTTACTAAATCAGTGGTAGCGACTTTGCCAACTTATGTAATGTCTATTTTCAGAATCCCTTAAACAATAACATCAAAGCTTACTAGCGTAATTGCTAGGTTTTGGTGTAGTTTGGATGGCCATGAAAGAGGGTTACACTGGATGGCTTGGAAAAAGATGTGTCAAAGTAAATCGCATGGGGTAATTGGTTTTAAAGTTATAGATGAGTTTAACTCGATACTATTGGCGAAAAAACTTTGGGGATTTATGGATTCTCCACAGTCACTTTTTTTGCTAAAGTTTTTAAGGATCGGTATTATCGGAAGACAAATCCTATGAATCCAATAAAGTATGACTCTCCCTCTTATGGATGGAGGAGTATTATCACGGCTAGATATCTGGTTAAAAATGAATGATTAAAAGAGTTGGATTTGAGGTTTTCTATATCGGTATGGAATGATTATTGGATACCAGCTAATCACCAGAGGAAAGAGACATGTAAGGGACATAATTTTAATCCTACTCTGTCAGTCAATAAATTGATTAACCTGGCGGTCGGATGTAGAAAATTATGTCCCTTACATGTCTGAAAATTATGTCCCTTACATGTCAGTATATGTAAAGCATATACGATTGGTTGCCATTTTACAAAGTCCTGAAAAATATACGGGTAAATTAGGATATTGGATATAAAATAATATACCATCATCTAAAACCCCTTTGTAGGTTTATGGACAAAACTTTCATCTACTTCAAGCCTAGAATTAGAAACTGAAGTATCCCCTGAAACTACGTCATTTTATATGGCAAGTTATAACGGGTTGCTTATTGGTCACTTCGAATCTCAGAAACTGAGGAGTTAATTGTGAACTCGGTGTGCATAGTGTGAAACGGACGACGAAACAACTAATCACGCTCTTTTCGAATGCTCTCCAATATTACAAACATGGACCCTCTCAAAAGTTCCATCGGCAATGAGTCATTTCCTAGTAACAACGGTTTTCTCGAACTTTGACTAACTTTTCGGAGAATACCAGCGATTTATCAAGACCATAGTTTCACATGAATTATTTGGTATATCTGGAAAGCATGAATTGATAAGGTTTTCAAAACTCTGGATAGAGATCTACAAGAGGTTTTAAAAAAACAACAAATAATGAGGCTTTAATATGGGAGGTGATACAAGTCAAATAACCAAAGTGGTAACAACATAATTCTATAACCTCTTTGACCTTGGATTTTACAAGGTATCCTTGCTACATAGATATCTCCTGGAAGGAGGCAGATATTTATTCATGTCTAGGTTGGTTTTGTTTCAGAACGACGTGGATTGATCAATAATGGGGACGTATCATTTACGTCCATGACTTGCATGATCGCAAAGTAGAGGACAACAATAGTCGTTGCAACATATTGTTCATAGTTAGTGAAAATGGTGTTTGCACCAGCTGATTGGTCTGCTTTATCGACACACATGGATGAGTTTGTGAGAAACAAATGAGTTGTTTTCTTCTTTCTCACGTTATTTCATTCTATGCATTTCAAATTTCAAGCCGGATAGTTTAGTAAGAAGGTTTAGATTTGACCCGTACGATATTTTTTAATGTAAACTTTGCATATTTAATTTGGATTTTTTTGTCCCATTATAATTAATTTACAACTGTTGACAAAATATATATTTAAGAAGTCATAAAATATATAAATCGTCTATATGTTATCTGGCAATATTTTAAAATCTTTAACCAAAACTCATGCGTTATATTATAATGCTATCGAAGATTTTGTCTTTAAAGTAATTTTTAATTAATTAACTAGTTGAATATCCGCGTATACACGTGAGATATTTTCCAATATTATTTTCCTAATATGATGGAATAGTGATTTCATTAGTTTTTTTATAAAAAATATTTTGATCATCTTTGTTATACAAAATTTTAGATTTGGTAAGTAACTCCGATGATTTTATTATTTACATAATAAGTTGTTCTTGAACTAACACCAACATCATCCGAGACCCTATGACTCAGCTGTATTATTTTATCTAGCTATCTTTGAACCATCCCCTTTAAATTTTCAAAAGTATATTAATTGCGTTACCAAGTGTTTAGTTTCAAATTGACTGTTTGAGAGAAATGAAACCAAATTGTTTGGGACTTGGTTAGTCTGCATTCTTGTCGAATTAGTTATCAAAATATCCTTCGCGAGTTTCTTTGCATTAAGGAAAAAATGATTTTAACGAAAAAAATATATGACAGCCAAAATATAGAAATATAATATTACTTTTATCGGATCCAACAGTGAGAAGAAAGATAAATTTACATTGCATGAAGCTTCCCATAGAGTTGTTTTTATATAAGCTTTGAACGTCTTCTTCTCCATGATGTTGTATCTATACACTCCCACCACGTTACATACAACAAATCAATTCTCAAATGTTAGCTAGCAAAAGAAGGATTTGAAATTATGTTTTCTGCAATGTCATAATACAGTATCAGTTTACCGTGTTTGCAGCAATGTAAAGAACTTGACCTCCACTTTCTACAAAGAATCTGCAAGAAGCAAGCCTCTCATCCTGCGTTTCCATATACAAGAAATTATGTTCCAAGTTTGTATATAAGGTCAAAATATGAGAAGATGTATCGTATTTTGGGGAAGATGAGAAGATGAATCTTCGTCTCGGGAATATGAGAAATTATAATACCACTTTACCTGTCAATGCCATGAGTTTTACCGCAGAAAATTAAGGTGATATAGAGGACATTTATTGGTTACATGCTTAATTAATTTCGTTGGTGCTTATGCACATGCCAACATTGTATATAACCACTACTCCTACGAGACAAATCTATCTAATATTAAACCAATTTTGCAACATAATTTAACAATCCTGTTAACATATTTCCTACAAAAAAATATATTTATCAATAGAATAAACAAGAAAATATTTGTCGAATTTAATTGCTCTAATTTTGCTTCTCAATGGATCATTGACAATGATGATATTTATTTTTCAATCCAGCATTACATTTTCTAAATCGAATTTACTTGCTTTCATTTCACCACCCCCTGACAAACTAAATTCAGATGAAAACATTAATTTTTGATCATTATTATATGTTGTACATTTTTATTTTTGCATAAAACAATACTAAAATATACTTTCTCTATTCCTAAAAAATTGATTTTCTGGGTTTTTCACACATATTAAAATATATGTTTCATTTTTTCCACACAAAATAGTTCCCATAACTATGAACCAATATTAATTTAATAAATAAATAAAAATTCTATCAATATTTCTTATATTTTAGGATTAATTAGCTGAATATTACTTTTGAGAGAGATAATTGGAAAAGTAGTAGTTCCATTTTCGGAATTAGGTAAATAACAGAGAAAAATAAAACTGGACGAAATTACCCATATATAGTTAACTATATCATATTATTTGTAACTATCTAAAAACATAGTTAACTATTTTCATCGAAACTACCTATTCAATTGATCTCAGAACATAGTTAACTAGATCACATTATTTGTAACTATCTAAACACATAGTTAACTATTTTCATAAAATAGTTACCAATTAAAAAACATAGTTAACTATTTTCAGAGCATAGTTATCTAATTTCATGACATAATTGACTACCTGAAAATATTGTTGTAATAGTTATTTATTTAAACAAACATAGCTAACTACGTTCAGAACGTAGTTACCTATTATAGTTTGCATAATGGAAAAATAACATACATAGTTAACTATTATCAGAAACATAGTTACCTATGAATTTCCGAACATAGTTAACTATATCGATTTTCGAACATAACTAACTACGTTTATGAGTCTTTGTTGTTTTTCATTAAGGGTAAAATCGGAATTTTAGGTGGGCTAAATGCTAGTTACTATATTCTGTTTTATATGATGTTAGATAGTTAATTATAGGTGTAAAGACTAATATAGAGTGCAATTTTTCTATATTTTATGATTTATTAATATTAATTAATGAAAATGCATTAAAAACTAGAAAGTTTAAAGGATTATGTTTTGTTGTTAAGTTAAATGAAAATACTTGGCTAAATTATAAGGGAGCAGACTTCTATGTCCCTTTCTTTACTCCAAGGAGTTTGCTCGTTGAAGCTGCTCAAAGGAGTGGAAACACATCAAAAACAAATTAAGATAGTGGATTTACCGATGAAACCATCACTGAGATAAGGAACTTGGCAATTGACATTTCCTCTCATGAGAATCAGAAAACAAAAGTCCAAAGAAGTGCAAAAAATTGAGAAACTTGATGCGGAGATGGTACATGGAATTTCAAGAAAAAGCGGACGCGTTAGCTTCACTTGGCTTCAATGTTCTGTGGTTTACCTCATCCGACAGAATCTGTCACCTGAAGGGTACATGCCTAAGGACTTGTATAACTTGAATTTCAGGTGAGCTCTCCAATTTTAACCAGACTGTGTATTGTGGCTTTAGTTGTTCAAGCTCTCCAATGATGTTTTTGTTGTCTTAAAAATGCATGATGAACCAGAATTGAAATGTTATTTTATTAGGGCATCTCCATTAAAAAAATAAAATAATATAAATAATAGTATAATATTAAGTGTGTTTGAGAAATAATGGATGGGGATGGTCTTAAGAGATCAACAATACTTATGATAGTTGCATGATGCAGTGGTCGTGTGTATCAAATAAGAATATAATAATTGCATGATGCAGTGATTCCACGTTTTTTGTGAAAAACTTGATTATGCAGTTTTGACTCAAAAATGATATTATTGACAAAAAACGTGTTTTGCCAGAAAAACGTATTTCCACATTTTGGTGGAAATTTTATATTTCACATCGTTACGAGAAAGAGAAAGAGAAAAAGCCAATGGTAATATTAGTGTATCAAATAAGAAAATAATAATCACATGTATACTTGTGAAAGTTGCATGATGCAGCCAGTGCCGTGCTTAGATCTGTAGGGGCTCGAGGCGAATAAAAAAATAGGAACCCTTTGAATATAATTTTTGTTTAAACGATATAAAGTATTCAAAATAGAACAGTAAACGATAATATAAAAAGTTTAAGACATAATCTTTCTTCCTTCTTTTTCAATAAAGTCTTTCACCAAACTCTCATAATCTAAGTTCTTAACTAGTTCTCTTTCTATGGATATGATAGCTAGACCATTCAGTCTTTCTTGTGACATAGTTGATCGCAGATAAGACTTGATCAACTTTAACTTTGAAAAGCTTCTTTCAGCAGAAGCAACCGAAACAGGAATCGTCAGCAATATTCGGTAAGCAATCCATGAGTTTGGATAACAATCTTCCATTTCTCTCAAAAAATTCAACACTTCGACGGGTCTCTTGTAGTCTTTTGGCAAAACCTCTTTTAGAAACGTTAGTTCAAAAAATAAATCAGCCCCAATAACATCCGAATGATTTCCATGTCTTAAGGAGGCTTCAAGATTGGTACAAGATGCCTTCAAACTATCTTCACTTGCTGACTTCAATTTCTCCAAATCAAAAAGAAAACCAAATATTTGTTCATACTTCTGAAATTATTCAAATCTTGTCTCAAGAGAATAAAGAGCTTGGTCCATAACTTGGAGGAAATAAGAAATTCTAAAGCTCTCTTCTGGAGATAAATTTGTTGTTTCTTGAACAATATCTGATTCCTCCTCAAAAAACTTTTTTCTTCTGATGACACATTTTTTTTTCTCCGGGAAATATGGCTTCAATCTCCATAGCTTCTGTTATTTCTTTAACATCCGATTTTGGACTTTCAAAACCTGTATCTCTATAACTTTGAAAAAAAAAAACAAGTCATTTCAACTGAAAAACAGCAACTTCAATATTCATGTCTTCTGACTGCAAACTTTTGCTTACAGTGTTAACAGCAAATAGAAGTTTGTACCAAATCACCATAGACAACAAGAACTCATAATTTCCAATCCCATGTGTTTCACTTGTCGCAAGACACTCAGCATCACTTTGAGCTTTCAGATCATCAGTAGTTTCTGCTATATAAATTAAAGCATCTCTTATTTTTGGAGCTTGAAATCTTATTGCCTTGACGCATTCAACATGACTCTCCCAACGAGTCTACGATAAAGATTTAACTGTTAAACCTCCCACCATATCTTCCAATATCTTCCATCGCTTAGTTGAAGATGCAAACAAACAATAAATACGCTGGATTATCCCAAAAAATGAAATGGCTTTCTCAGAAGTGGTTGCCATATCACAAAGCGCAAGATTAAGGCTGTGACAACCACACGGTGTATAAAATGCACGTGGATTAACATCACGAAATCTTTTTTGCACTCCTTTATGTTTTCCCTTCATATTGGACCCATTATCATATCATTGTCCCCTCACATCATCAAACTTTAAATCCAGAGCAACCAACACATTCTGAACCTCGCGAAAAAGCCCTTCTCCAGAGGTGTCATCAACTTTCAAGAATGTGAGAAAAAATTCTTCTATATTAGCTAAAGTTGCTGAAACATCAACACATCGAAGGATAAGAGTCATCTGTTCATGATGACTAATATCCAGAATACAATCAACAATGATAGAAAAATATTCGGATCTTTTTCATGATCATACCCTTGATCTCATCAGCTATCCTTGCTATCAACTCATTTTGAATTCTATTACTGAGATAATGATAACGAGATTCACCATCTTCAAACCGTCTAACATGTTCTCTCATTACTGGATTCCACTCAGCCATCATATCAATAAAACTTAAAAAGTTTCCATTACCATCTGCTTTTAGCTTTTCGTTACTTCCACGAAATGCTAAATTTTGTTTAGCAAGAGTCTTTACCAATAAAAAAATTCTAAGCATCACGTGTTTCCAATGATTCCTCTCTTTGTTGAGTTCCTGTTGCACATGCTTATCAATCGTATGGTTTTTCTGCAGCCTCAATTCAAGTTCCATCCACTGACTCATGCATTTAATATGCTCATGACTAATCTCGTGGCCCTTAAGTCTGTCCAAAATATTTTTCCAATCACAAAGTCCCTTAGTCACCAAGTGAATAGCAGTTTTGTCTTGAATGAATAATTTACAACAAAAACAAAAGACCATATCCAATGCTTTTGAATAAACTAGCCAACGCCTGTCTTGTTTCTCTCCATTACTCAAAACTCTGATATAGTATGAATGAGAAAAATGCCGACCACTAATTTTATCTTTTGGAAAAATAAAAAAATTGGTTGTCTTACAGCAGGACCTTTTTCAACCATAACAACTCTTAATCCAGAATCGACTTTTCCCCAATTTCCAGGATCATAAATATCTAAAAATCTGTGATGCTCTTTAGATTCTGCACTTTTCTCATCTATATTAATATTCTCATGCTCATTCTCATTATCTTCTTCACAATTTTCTTTGTTGACATTCTCATCTTCTTCTATGTTGACATTCTCATCTTCTTCTATGTTGACATTCTCATCATCTTGTTCATTCTCATTCTCCATCTGATCATCAACCTCATTGTTAATTTCAACAGATTCAGTAGAATTTTCAGGTTTTTTAACAAATTTATCCATAGAACCTGCTATTGATCTCAAGAATGCATCATCTTGATCTTTTTTTTGTCTTTTTCTGGCTCCAGACAAATACGATCTTGGAGGCATATTTCTAAATCTAATAGATTAAAATAAAAAATATATCAAATCAGCACTATTAAAACTATCAAACAGATCTATTTTATTCTATTGTTTATTCTATTTAGTAGTTTAGTATAAGTTAAAGATTTAGCACTTAGCAGACATGTATTCGTCAATGTCAAAAGAATAAGTACGAAAATAGGAAAGAATAATTGAAAAATCAAAGAGGAAAGAGACTTAGCAATTACCAGTAAAGGAGAAGAAGAAGAAATAGCGACGGAGTGGTTATGGAGGAAGAAGAAAACGATGTCGGTGTGGGTGGAAGAAGAAGACAGGATGCGACCGTGGCGGATGAAGATCGAATTGAAAACTAATTGGGAGATTTTGATTTGTTTTTCTTTGTAAATTGTAAGGGATCTGTGATTATGATTTTTGTTAGGTTTAGATCTAGATTTTCTTTCTATTGGAATCTCAATCTCCCTTTTTTAAGTCTAAATTCGAAAAAAAAAACACACAACCTAGAATCGAACCTAGGTTCTGGGTACGAAACTTACTCTCTGAATACCACTAGGATACAATATATTTTCGAAAATATGGGGCCCTTAAAATCTATAAGATTTTAAGGGTCCTAGGCAAATGCCTTTTTTTTTATTCATCGGTCACGGCTCTGGATGCAGCGATTCCACGTTTCTTTTAGGAACACTTGATTATGCTCAAAAATAAGATTCTTTAGTATCGACAAAAATCATGTTTTGGCCGACGCGCTAGAAAACCGAGATTCAACGGTTTTGAACGTTAAGCGAGATTCTGTTTTTTTTTTTTTTTTTTGGCAGAAAACACCGTTTTACATTTATACGAAAAAGCACAATTATACCAGAAAAACGAGATTATGTAGTTTAATGCGTTAAAACGAGATTTCGTGTTTTTGCGTGGATCCACACTTTTGTCTCGTTTCAGAAGGAAAACATGATTGCGTTTTGACAAAAACACACGTTTACACAATTTAAAACCAAAACGGAATTTCATGTCTTTGATACGAAAACGTGATTTTGCATTGGCGGTAAAACAAAATTCCGCAATTTTGGCGGCAAAACGGGATTACCCAGTTATCAATTTTGAGGTAAAATGATAAAAGTACATATAAAATAGGGTTAATTAGCTGAATATTACTTTTGAGAGAGATAATTGGAAAAGTAGCAATTCCATTTTCAGAATCAAGTAAGTAGCAAAGAGAAAATAAATCTGGACGAAATTGCCCCTCCAGATTTGTTTTAGGTAATAAGTAAATAATGGACAAAATAAGTAAATAACCCAAAAATAATATACTTCTACAATCCACATTCAATAAATAAAATATATACGCGTAGACTAAAAATATACGTGATATAAAAAGTTAGGAGTAATGTATATGTTTAAACTGGCAGATTCGATTTGATCCTCAAAACCTTAGAAACGAATCAAAAATTATAAGTTCATGTAAAATTAAGAATAGTTAACTATTTTAACTATTTTAAAAGCATAGTTCCCAATTTAAAAGCATAGTTAACTATTTTCAGAGTATGGTTGTCTATTTTACCGATTTCATAATATAGTTGACAACATGAAAAATATTGTTGTAATAGTTACTTATTTAAACACACATACGTAGTTACCTATTATAGTTTGCATAATGAAAAAAAATAACATACATAGTTAACTATTATCTGAAACATAGTTACCTATTATACTGATTTCTGAACATAGTTAACTATAACGATCTCTAGAGACGGCTCAGTTTGATTAGAAGAGGGGAAGATGGTGGGGAGTTTAACAGAGGAGAAGAAACACCATCTTAATCCACGACTTAGAGGTTTTTGATCCATGACAACGAGATAAGACAAAGTGATTGAGAGTGAATTGTGTGGATCACCGTAGAGAAACGGGATTGATTCAGGTGCTTGTGTTAGATGACGCGACAGAGAGGAAGAGTAAGAAGAAGAAGAGGAGGAAAGACGCGTCGGAGAGGAAGAAGAAGAAATAAGAAGAAAAAAGAAGAAGAAGAAGAGGCGGTGAGATGAAGGATTTAGCATATTAGGGTAAAACATTGATTTTAATTGTGAGTTTTAATTTTGTTTTTTTTTTAATATAAAAAGCTGTATATTTACACATAAGGGTAAAATCGAGATTTTAGGTAGGCCTTACTAGTTACTATATTCTATTTTATATGATGTTAGATAGTGAATTATAGGTGGAAAGACTATTATAGAGTGCAATTTTCCTATACAATATGACATTTAAAAAAAAAAAAAATTTTAAAATTTAAACGATAGTATTTTGGTCGGTTTGGATGCATGTGGTGCTTCCAAACATTAGTTTTCTTTACATCCGAATGCAACTCATTTTCCATCCGAATTCACATACTTAATGTGACCAAACGAATAGCATCCATACGCTTCATATGAATGATGAAACAATAAAAGAAGCAAAAAAAAAAAAAAAGACTCAAGAAGTAAACAAGTTAAGCATGCAAGCAAACAATGAAAGAAGCAAGTAAAACTAATAACAAGTTAAGCGAACAATGAAGGAAGTAATGAAACAAAAAATCAAATAAGCGAATCAAAGCAAACAATTGAAGCAATGTATGAGCAATGGAATAAGCAAAGATCAAAGAATCAAAGAATCAAAGAAACAAAGAAGGAAGAAAGTAAACAAGTTAAACGTGTAAGCAAGTAGTGAAAGAAACAAAAGGAAGCAAGTTAAGCAATGAAATAAGCAAAGAAGGATGCAAGTAAACAAGTCAACGACGTAGGTAAAGAAGCAAGGAATGAGTTAAGAAAGCAAATATGCATGTATGTCATGTGTTTTACCTGTGCTGGCTCCCCGAAAAATTGGAGTTTGATGCTTTTCTTGCGCACCCATTCTTCTTCCCGTAATTATCAAAATGACCTCACCATATAGGATATGAAAATTTCAATTGTTAATGGAAAAGAAGTTATGGCAAAATACTGGAAAAATTATTTACGATATGGACGCAAAATTACTTACTGTTCTTAGATGATTTATGTGGCATGTCGAAAGTATTTGTTAGTTTCCTCTACAGATTTCCAATACTCAAGTTTATGGTACTTTACAATCCTGAAACAGTTTGAGAAAATGGTTATAACAAATACCCTAACAGTAAAACATATATATATATTGGACATAAAACACATAATTACTTTTGAGCAAAAACCTCCCCTGTTTATCAGTTGTATACCTTCTTCGACTTTGAGCGGTGAAGCACAAGTGTGAAAGCAAGCATACCTAAAAAGCAAAGGATAGTAGTAATATGTTCAACTCCAAGTGTGTGAGTAACAACAAAAGAAAAGACTAAAAACAAGTTTTACCGAAATTGACGTGAACATCAATTTGCTCCTGCTACTGTAGTCAAAACCTGACCACACAATCAAACGAATATAACTTTTAAACATAAAAAAATAAAAAAAATGTATCCCTTGTTCAAAGAATTTGGTGTCAATCGTCTAACGAGCTTTGTGCGGAGTATCTTTGGAATCAATAGCTCTATCAAGCTTCTTTTTGTGTGGAGGAAGAGCGGTGCCGCATTAAGAATTTTTTGGTCTCTAAGATAGGTTCACAAAGTCACATTGGCTATGAAATCAGCTACTGCATAAGACTAATATAAGTTCAAGCTATAAGAGAACTATCAAAATACTAAATCGAAGAAAAAGATTGAAGACATAGCTGGGAGAATGATTGAACTTATGAAACTAGAAGACGGCTCTAGATCGAAATCAAGGTCCCCGTTGTTTCTTTTGAATTACCTTTTCCATTGATCGGTTTCTCGCTCCGGTTCTTGGTTTTCTTTGTAACTTCATATGTTCTGTTTTTAGAGCATACAAGTGAGGGATTCATGAACTTATAAGTGGATATCAAATAGTTTAACAAGAGAACCCATTAAAATAAATGAATAATTCTCTATCAGAGATTCCTTGAGATCGATAAGATGAATACTTACAAGTGGTAAGCAGAGGCTTATCGCGGTTAGTGGCCAGCTTGTTGATCATATTATATAGAGTTGCCAGTTCTTCAAACAATTCTTGTTCTGGAATTGTTTACAGTTTCCAGAAAATAAATGATAACATAGGCATGTACAAATTAATTAACTTTTGTCTCGAACAAGTTCAAACAATACATGATTGATTATGAGGATAAATACGCGTTAAGTAAATGAGGTACTTGTCGAACGTCTAATAAAATAACTAAATAAGAATCCTGAAGATTGGTATCCATTATCTAAATAAGCATATCGAAAGATGTCATAACAGAAATAATGATTTCACATCGAGTTCTACCTGTGCTGGCTCCAAGAGGAATTGGAGTTTGATGCTTTTCTTGCACTCTTCTTCGTTAAATATTCAAAATGACCTCACCATCACCATCACAGTGTGGACATATAGACGCCTACGATGAAAAAAACACGTACATATAGGAAATCATTATGAATATTGATGCAAATTACTTACTGGTAAATGGATATGCATGTGGCATGTCGAAAGTATTTGTTACCTTCCTCTACATAATTCTAATACTCAGTTCATGGTACTTCACAATCCTGAAACAGCTTGAAAAACAGGTTATTTGTAACATAGAAAGCCTTGAAGTTGTACTCAAGCAAATGAAATTACTTTTGAGTAAGAACATGCCCTGGTTTTATTCCTTCATTGTAGAACTTCGACTTTGAATGGTGATGTACAAGTGTAGAAGCAAGCATACGTGAAAAGCGAACGACTTCCATGTGTGTGGGGGTAACAAGAAAATACTAGAAAAAAGTTTTACTAACATTAACCTGTTCCTGCAACTGTAATGGAAAAGTATATTCTGGTTTTTCCTGAGTGTATCGTGGTAACTTGCAACCTGATCCTACAACAAAACAAATACGAATTTTAAACAGTAAGACGTAAAAAATTATATATTTTTTTGGAAGAACTTTGTGTCAATTGTCTCACCAACCCAAAGAAGTCTTTGTGCTAAGCATCTTCTGAATCAGTAGCTGTCCGAAATACCGTTTGAGGTCGCTCTGTCAACAAATTTTTATACATAAGTCAATCACAAGCTAAGAACCATGAATTCCTCGAATATACGAACCTTTAAGAAAGTCTTGCCCCAAAAAAAAAAAAAAAAGAACCTTTGAGAAAGAGAAATAGCTTCACCTTTGTCTGATCATGAATTTAATGACAATTCTCTTCGATTGTTCAAAATTTATCAAGCTTTAAAAGCAACACAAGATCAACCTCCAAGAGGAAAGTCAAAATGACCAAGCAAAGATTAAAGAGAACATACTCGGAAAAAAGCTAAGACGGTCCAAAGGAGATAGAGAGTTGCCAACTGCACAAGATATCAAAGAAATTTACTGAGATATTATTCTTAAGATGAAAATAAATGTGTAAGATGAAAGCCAACTCTAAAAATTTGTACACTCTTATCTGAATTTCATGATCACGACGGTGCAGTGAAATGAGCTAACTGTCGGAATCTGACGTCAGAGCCCAAATGCAACAATTAAACCACTTATTAACAGAAGTTCATCACCATAAGATAAATTTCTGAGAAATATCAAGTTGAAACCTGGAAGTGAAAATTGGTCCAAGAGCAAAGGAGAAAGATGCATAGAAGGGGACTCCATTTGAGAGATATTCTGCTCTTGAAGACTCTGTCCTTCCCCGTGAGAGGGTGAAAAATATCAGAGATGACTAGACCTTCAAAAACAAAAAAAATTACAATCAGAGAAAACCACAAAAAGATCAAACAAATTCTCCCTTTTGCGTGAATAGTTGTATTTGAAAGGAATTTTGATTGCTCCAACTAGATTTTAACTTTGGACTCGAATGGCTACAACAGAAAAGTGAAATAAACCACCAAATGGTGTTTGATCCGTACTCATGAACGACCCCGTTTGCCATAGAGAATTTTCATTTTTGGGACTTACATGATCACATAGACTACATAATCTTTTTTTTTGCAAAAGAAGAAAAGAGACGGTAAATTAAAAATTTACAAGCAAAATGAAAGAATAAGTAGGAAAAAAAGATTTTAGAAACATACGTGGGAGAAGGAGTCAACTTAAGAAACAAGAAGATGACTCACATTTATTTTAGAGCTCCATTGCGATAAACCTGAAATAAGCATAATGGTGTCTGAGAGTTACACGACATTGTGTGCTTCCGATTTGAGAACACAATAAAAACTTACAACATACTATAGAAACCAAGACCCCAATATGTTTCTATTAAACTACCATGCAAAAGCTTTGATGTTTTACCACAAATCTGTTTTTTTATTTTTTGCTCTAGTTTTTGGATTTTCTCTAGAACTTCATCTATCATATTTTATCAGCTAAGGATTGATGTGCTTTAAGCTGCAAAATCCAAAATGGTATGCAGATGAGCGCGTACAAGATGGCCTAGATTCTGACATTACGAAAAGCAAATTGTCCTGTGCATTAGATTTTATCATGAGATCAATAAAAGGATAGCTTACAAATGGGAGTTTGTGGCAGGCTGATCGTCTTGTTTTACTCCAACTAATAACCCTTTGTCTAGCTTAGTTGGATTGGTCTGACTGTATATTGATTCAAGACAAGTTAAGACAATTATCCTTTTTATGATTTGTCGTAAAAACTATGACATTAGGTGTGAGATAGTTTGTGAATATTTAATTAAAATCTTTCAAGTTCATTATATTTATTTATATATTTAATATATGACAATGATGTCTTGGAGATACTTAAGTTTCAGACCCTTACCTTCTTAAGTTGATAGCTGCTGACTTGCTCTTTAAAGTAACACCTGAAAAGTTATAAAAGCTTTTAAAGTAATCAAATAGATTATGTACACTAATTAAGTATTTCAAGAAAAGTTTCAATATCCTCTGGATTATTAATATGCAATGCTTCCATATACAAGAGGTTTCTTCTATGTTACTCAAGTTTCTTTTCTGAGCACTAGGCAAAGAGAAACAGCAACAAATGAATATGAAAAAACCAAGTGACATTTAGGGTATTGAAATTGTAGGAACATAACAAGAACCATACCATAATGTTTGACCAGCCTCCTTGAGAATCTACTAGATCCTTTGCAGCCGCATTCAATCCACCATTAGCCAGCCTGATTTCGAGAATCAGACAAACCAATTAAACCTCAAAAACACAACTCGAGAGCACATCTGATTTAACACTTGACAACTCTCACTCCTTCTATACTTTCTATCTATCAATTTTTTGTTCATAAGTCTCTTTGTCTATATCAAATTGAAATCAAATAATAGTCTTGTGGGAAAACAGGGTATTCTGCCTTAACTCTTGTGCCAGTGATCCCATGAGGCTCTTGGTTCAGAAGCTATTTGTAAGTAAACGCCAAGTTCTCAAACTCTGAACAATATTAACTCATGGTATATATACACATTATAAAAGCTTTAGAGTTAGCTAATGAAGAAGTAAAGAATGATCATAGACCTTGATCCTCGTCTTTCAGATAAAGTTCTGTTCAATAAACCGTTGTTCCACATACAAAAGGAGGATGGTCCATGTGGTAGCGACATTAATGACGACTAGGAAATTGCCTTGATAGACCTTGATCCTCGTCTTTCAGATAAAGTTCTGTTCAATAAACCGTTGTTCCACATACAAAAGGAGGATGGTCCATGTGGTAGCGACATTAATGACGACTAGGAAATTGCCTTGATAGACGCTACAGATTCTCCATATTTAATGTTTTAAATAGTAACCTCGAACAAAATACATAGTTTCATTTTATGACTTGCCCTGCACTTATGATACAATAACATCGAGGATATAATCACCACTAATTTTTGTTTCTCTGTGTTTTACCTGTGCTGACTCCCGGAAAATTGGAGTTTGATCCTTTTCTTGCGCACCCATTCTTCTTCCCGTAATTTTCAAAATGACCTCACCATATAGGATATGAAAATCTCAATTGTTAATAGAAAATAAATTATGGCAAAATACTGGAAAAATTATTTACGATATGGACGCAAAATTACTTACTGGCCTAGATGATTTATGTTGCATGTCGAAAGTATTTGTTAGTTTCCTCTACAGATTTCCAATACTCAAGTTTATGGTACTTTACAATCCTGAAATAGTTTGAGAAAATGGTTATAACAAATACCCTAACAGTAAAACATATATATATATTGGACATAAAACACATAATTACTTTTGAGCAAAAACCTCCCCTGTTTATCAATTGTATACCTTCTTCGACTTTGAGCGGTGAAGCACAAGTGTGAAAGCAAGCATACCTAAAAAGCAAAGGATAGTAGTAATATGTTCAACTCCAAGTGTGTGAGTAACAACAAAAGAAAAGACTAAAAACAAGTTTTACCGAAATTGACGTGAACATCAATCTGCTCGTGCTACTGTAGTCAAAACCTGACCACAAAACCAAACGAATATAACTTTTAAAAATAAAATAAATAAAATAAGCAATCTAATAGATTATGTACACTAATTAAGCATCTCAAGAGAAGTTTCAATAACCTCTGGTTTATTAATATATAATGCTTCCATATACAAGATGTTTCTTCTCCGAGCACTAGGCAAAGAGAAACAGCAACAAAAGCATATGAGAAAACCAAGTGACATTTAGGGAATTGAAATCGTAGGAACATAAGAAAAACCATACCAGAATATTTGACCAGCCTCCTTGAGAATCTCCGAGATCCTTTGCAGCCGCATCCAATCCATCATTAACCGGCCTGATTTCAAGAATCAGACAAACCAATTAAACCAGTATTCTCAAACACAACTCGAGAGCACATCTGATTTAACACTTGACAACTCTCAGGTCTTCTATACTTTCTATCTATCAATTTTTTGTTCATAGGTCTCTTTGTCTATATCAAATTGAAATCAAATAATAGTCTTGTGGGAAAACAGTGTATTCTGCCTTAAGTCTTGTGCCCGAGATCCCAGGAGGCTCTTGGTTCGGAAGCTCGGTTGCAAGTAAACACCAATGTCTAAAACTCTGAACAATATAACTCATGGTACATATACACATATAAAAGCTCTAGGGTTTGCTAATGAAGAAGGAAAGTAAAGAGAGAAGAATGATCATATACCTTGATCCTTGTCTTTCTGGTAAAGTTCTGTTCCATATACAAAAAAGGATGGTCCATGTGGTAGCGACATTAATGACGACTAGGAAATTGCCTTGATAGACGCTAAAAATTCTCTCTACGTAAACTAACTAGAGCAAAATACATATTTCAATGGAAGACAAAGTGAGACAGTTGGTGAGCAAATAAGCAAGAAAATTAAAGATTGAAAGTACGGAAGTTAAAAAAAATTACAGTCTCTAAAAAAGAAAATTATTATGTAAGAAATTAAGCTAGGAAGCAAGTTAAGCAAGCTATTACGAAAAACAAATTGTCATGTCCATTAGATTTTATCATTAGATCAATAAAACAATAACTTACAAATGGGAGTTCGTGGCAGGCTGATCGTCTTGTTTTACTGCAAGAAGAAAGTTCTTCCAGAAACTTCTGCACTGCTTATAGGTTCTATAAAATGAATGATAAGAAAGAATGTACAGACTAATAATCCTTTGTATGTATATTGATTCAAGACAAGTTAAAAAAATTATAATTTTATCTGATTGGCTATAGCAACTATGACATTAGGTGTGAGATAGTTTGTGAATATTTAATTAAAGTCTTTCCAGTTCATTATATTTGTTATATATTTAATATATGACAATGACGTTATTACCTATCTTGTAGATACTTAAGTTCCAGACCCTTACCTTCTTAAGTCGATAGGTGCTGGATATTTCCACTTACGCTTTAATGTAACACCTGAAAAGTTGTAAAAGATTTTCAAAGCAATCTAATAGATTATGAGCACTAATTAAGCATCTCAAGAAAAGTTTCAATAACCTCTGGTTTATTAATATAGCTTCCATATACAAGAGGTTTCTTCTCAGAGCCCTAGGCAAAGAGAAAAAACAACAAAAGAATATGAGAAAACCAAGTGACATTTAGGGAATTGAAATCGTAGGAACATAAGAAGAACCATACCGTAATATTTGACCAGCTTCTTTGAGAATCTACTAGATCCTTTGCAGCCGCATCCAATCCACCATTAACCGGCCTGATTTCAAGAATCACACAGACCAATTAAACCAGTATTCTCAAACACAACTCGAGAGCACATCTGATTTAACCAGTGACAACTCTCATGTCTTCTATACTTTCTATCTATCAATTTTTTGTTCATAGGTGTCTTTGTCTATACCAAATTGAAATCAAATAATAGTCTTGGGGCAAAACAGTGTATTCTGCCTTAAGTCTTGTGCCCGAGATCGCAAGAGGCTCTTGGTTCAGAAGCTGGGTTGCCAGTTAACACCAATGTCTCAAACTCTAAACAATATAACTCATGAGCAAATAAGCAAGAAAATTAAAGATTAAAAGTAAGGAAGTTCAAAAAAAAAAAAACAGTAGCTAAAAAAGAAAGTCATTATGTAAGAAATTAAGCTAGGAAGCAAGCTAACAAATACTTGTCGAATGTCTAACAAAATAACTAAATCAGAATCATGAAGAGTGGTATCAATTATCTAAATAAGCATATCGAAACATGTCATAACAGAAAGAATGATTTTACATCGAGTACTACATGTGGTCTCCCTGAGGAATTAGAGTTTGATGCTTTTCTTGCACACACATTCTTTAAATATTCGAAATTACCTCACCATCACCATCACAATGTGGACATATAGACGCCTAAGATAAAAAAAAAACACACATAGGAAATCATTAAGAAGTTTAACTTGGATATGAAAAGAAGATTGTGTAAAATTACTGGAAAGGTTATTTAAGATATGGATGCAACTTACTCACTAGTTAATGGATATGTATGTGGCATGTCGAAAGTATGTTACCTTCCTCTACAGAAATCTAATACTCGGTTCATGGTACTTCACAATCCTGAAACAGCTTGAAAAACAGGCTATAAAGAATACCCTAACCGTAACACAGAAAGATTTGAAGTTGTACTCAAGCAAATGAAATTACTTTTGAGCAAGAACATACCCTGGTTTTATACATCCATTGTAGAACATCGACTTTGAATGGTGCTACCATGTGTGTGGGGGTAAAAAGAAAATACTAGAAAAAGTTTTACCGAGATTGACGTGAACATCAATCTGTTCCTGCAACTGCAATGGAAAAGTATATTATGGGTTTTGCTGAGTGTTTCGTGGTAACTTGCAACCTGATCCTACAACAAAACAAATACAAATTTTAAATCGTAAGACGTAACAAAATTATATCCCTTTTTGGAAGAATTTGGTATCAATTGTCTCACCAACCTAAGGAAGTGTTTGTGCTAAGCATCTTCTGAATCAGTAGTTGTGAGGTCGCACTGTCAACAAAGTTTTATACACAAGTCAATCACAACCTAAGAACCATGAATCCCACGAATATATGAACCTTTGAGAAAGAGAAAAAGCATCACCTATGTCTGATCATGAACTTAATGAAAATTCTCTTCGATTATGCAAAATTTATCAAGCTTTAAAAGCAACACAAGATCAACCTCCAAGAGCAAAGTCAAAATGACCAAGCAAAGATTAAAGAGAGAACATATTCGGAAAAAAGCTAAGACGGTCCAAAGGAGATAGAGAGTTTCCAACTGCACAAGATATCAAAGAAATTTACTGAGATATTATTTTTAAGATGAAAATAAATGTGTAAGATGAAAGCCAACTCAAAAGATTTGTACACTCTTATCTGAATTTCATGATCATGACGGTGCAGTGAAATGAACTAACTGTCGGAATCTGACGTCAGTGCCCAAATGCAACAAAAAAACCACTTATTAACAGAAGTTCATCACCATATTGAACATAGAGTAACAAAGATAAATTTCTGAGAAATATCAAGTTGAAACCTGGAAGTCAAAATTGGTCCACGAGCAAAGGAGAAAAATGCAGAGAAGCGGACCCATCTGAGAGATATTCTTTTCTTGGAGACTTTGTCCTTCCCCGTGAGAGGGTGAACAACGTCAAAGATGACTGGACCTTCAAAAATAAAATTTCACAATCAAAGAAAACCACAAAAGATCAAACAAATTCTCTCTTTTGTAGTTTCAATAAACATAAAAACAAAAAACAAATTAGTTTGCGTGAATAATTGTATTTTGAAAAGAATTTTGATTGCTCCAACTAGATTTTAACTTTGGACTCGATTGGCTGCAAGATAAAAGTGAAACAAACCACCAAATGGTGTTTGATCAGTTCTCTCATGAACGACCTGTCTGGCCATAGATAATTTTTCGTTTTTGGGACTCACATGATCACATAGACTACATAATATTTTTTCTGCAAAAGAAGAAAAGAGACGTACCACAATGATTTCGAGAAAGCTTCGTTAATCAAACTAACCAAAAAAATTCCAGAAACCACACCAAACAAAAAATGATGAAAAAGTAGACAGACAATCTTGGAAATCAAAGTGAAATAGTGGAGCACAATTTTTTTTATCAGATCTGTAACTTACAATGAGAAAAAATCAGGAGATCGTACCTTTTTCATGGCGATTGGACATGAACAGAGTTGGAGGCTACGTTCTTCCTTGGGTTTCTGATCCTTAAATCTCCGTCTACAAATCGCCATAGATATTAGGAATCAAGCTAGGTTATAAGTAAGCGTGACTCGTGATTTGACTAAAGAAACTAGTGAGAAATTGCGATCGCCAATTTGCCATTAAACCCGATAAGAGTAAAACCTAGAATATCTAAAAGCTTGTTTACCAGGTTTGCAGAACCAAGCATCATCGTCAATGGGGTCTAAATGGTTTGGGGCCAAGAAATCGAACCATTTGGGAGCTCTGATGTGTTCGTAAAAGATGTCTTCAACAAAACGAGAATCGATTCGTTTCCAATCGATCTGAGCAGGCTCCATGAGAGGAATACACAGAGATAGAGAGAGAGATCGTTTCCAATCGATCTGAGCAGGCTCCATGAGAGGAATACACAGAGATAGAGAGAGAGATCGTTTCCAATCGATCTGAGTAGGCTCCATGAGAGGAATACATAGAGATAGAGAGAGATAGAGAGAGAGGAGTTTGTTTGGTTGGAGAGAAAAAGATAAGGAGAAGAAGATTGTAACCGTTGGGGAGGCACATGTGTACACGTGGCTGCATCTTGTTACCGTTGCAGCTTTATTTTAGGGGAGAATTTGCTAAATGATCCCAAAAAAAAAATTAAAAACCTGACCAAAACCCTAAAATGTAAGCTACATGAGGGGGTTAGTTAGATTTTAGTTTTGTGTTTTTTTGTCTAAATGGCCAATTTTTTCTTATTTAATTACATATTTCTTTATTTCTTTTATCCCAAACTCAAGCCACGTAGAAAAGACGATATATAGGTATGACTGAATTTTTCTTCTCTCTCTACCAATATTATGGGCCTATGACTTTTACTTTTCTCACTAAAAACATTAATTGGGCCGTCGTGGATCGAACCTGACCCAATTACTTCAGTATTTTGTGAAATGAAAATAACATCAACGATGAAGAAAGCAAAAATCATATCAACGGAGAAGAAAGCAAAAACGCATCAAAGAAAAAAAAACATAATAAATTCGATGGAAAACAAAAGGATATGAGTAGCCATTAACAAAATCACAAAACAAAATTCAAAAAAATCAAATTTGGATTTGAAAACTTCCGGTTTTACGGAGATAGAGAAGAAGACACATGCAACGACTCTTCTTCAAACGGCTAATTTCTTCGTCTTTTTATGTTTTTACAAATGACTCATTTTTCTCTTTCAATAGAAAATCCAAATTTGACAAGAAAAAAAGCCCAATACAAAGGCCCATTTCAGAAAATACAAATTTAAATTCCAACAACCCGTTAACAAAAAAAACAACTTGTAACAAAAATTTAATCGATGATTTTTAAAATTTTGGTTTAGTAAATCTTTTTGGTTAAATTTAACCGTTAATGTAATTACGGTGAACAATTTTAGATTGGTTTGGCTTGCTTTAAAAATGTGACATTAGTTTCAAGTTCTAAACAAATCGCAAATATAGCAGTGTATTTTGATTTGTCTGATATCTTAACTGTTTTTTTCCCAATATGGTATTTAATCATTCGATAATCTAAAAACAGAGATCTTGGCCACATCTCAGAAATGCGTTACACATTCCGCAAAAACCAGATATTTAAAGTTTCACAATTTACATAAAATAATGTGTATATTTAGCAGCACAAAAATAGAGGAATGATCATCATCTGCAAAAAAGATTCAAGATTCTTTAATGGCATGAAGATCTATTGTTGTAAAAGGAAGAGAGAGAGAGAGAGAGAGAGAGAGAGAGAGAGAGAGAGAGAAGCCATGAATGATTATGTCTCAGAATCCTATGGCTCGAAACCTTGGCTTGCTGGAACATGAGCAGAAGAAGCCAATTTATTTCTTCTTTTCACAAACTGATTAATAGTATTATTGTTACCCTTTGAAGTAGACCCCAACACGGGTGTTGCATGTTTTATATTTGTTCTTAATTAGATGGAAAAAAATTGCATAAGATTTATTTTATGTTAAATTATATTTTATTTAAATGGAATTACAGTTAATGTCAAATTTGTAACCACGGGACATAGTATTTATATGAATTAGGTGAATATCCGCACTATGCTCGGATTTTTCTTATATTATAGTTTTATAATAAACAATAATATCATTTTGTATTTGTGATTGATATTTTGGTTAGACATCTTATATAAACCAAAAAAAATTATCATTTGAAGAACGGAGGGAGTATTAGTTATACTCGACAATACATTAAATAATTTTATTAATAATCGGAGCATTTAAATATATAGTAGATTAAACATTGATATAAATTTTTAATATGGATATGTCAGTACAATTTAATTTATTTTGCATAATAAAATATTTATAAATCTAAGGATGATAATTATGTACAATAAATAACTATATAATAAATGTTTTTAATTTTGTTTGCTAATTAGTAACAGCTATTTATTTTTATTTTTGGTAAAAAAGAAATTTTTTTTTTTTTTCCACTTTGGTGATGGTCTAGTTTTTTTGAGAATGAGTACTTAAGGTCATTAATTCAACTCCACTTAATTTGAATGGATGATTTATGCCTTAAACACGGGTACCTGTTTCCAGTCCTGCCAATTGCGAGAGATCCTTCAAGAAGAGATTCTTTGATCATTCAATACTTGGATGGATAAAGAAACAAAGGAAAAGACACTTCTGCTCACCGCTGGCGCACCTCTCCTAAGTGAAGTTGGAAACCTAAGCCAAGAAGGTACGAATGAAGTGATGGGCCTAATCAACGGTTGACCCCAGACACCAGAATAGATTATGAACCGAAGATTCGAAACTTCTAAAGTTTAAAAAAGAAACTCAAATAGTTTTTATTATTTAATTAGTTGAAGTTCACATTATAATCTTTTTAAATAAATCTTAATTAGCAAACAAAAATAAATTTTAATTTGTTTTCAAAAAGGAATGTGAGTCTGGCCTTCTAGAGGACTTTTAATTTATTTTGTAAACAATATTATTATTTTGTAGTTCATAATTCTTATTTTAGAGGAGTTTTAGTTTTTAACGATGTAAAAAAAAAGCCCTGAAATATCATTAAAACAAGTTTTTGGATATAAATAGTACAAACTCCTGCAAGTTCCAAAAATACCATTATTTATGGAATACAAATATTCTTTTACCCTCATGTAATATCTCGCAATAAAAAAAAAGAAAATTAACAAAAGTAAATCCAAAGGCAGAACCGACAATTTGCCTCAAGCCCTAGTTGACACTGATGACTATATATATAAGTCGTCGCCAAATAGGAATAGAGGCAACCCTTCATCAAATGTAAAGCCAACAAGAGTAAGAAGTGAACTTAAGCTAGATAAATTAAAAGAGGGGTTTTGGGTTTTTATGAAAAGAGATCATTGTAGGGAATACTAAAGATTAAACCTTTATGTAAAGAAATGATTTGAAATAATTTGTTTTGCAAATGATGGTGGAATTGTGGTTCATGGGTTAGGATATATAGATGGTGATGAAAGTGGTTAATTTTCTAGGCTAAATGCTCATGAAAGAACCTCTCAAGACGATTGACTATGTTTTATAGACTAGTCCACGATAATGGTAAAAGCCCCTTAGCATTAGTCACATTAAAGATCCGCCGCTAAGCATTCTATCTCAATGACTAAGCTAGCATAATTACCAAGTCCATCAAAGCCACAAGGATTCATAGAACCATGACTAAATGGCTATGTGACCTAATCTCACAAAATCGTTTTTCAAACAATTCCCCAAACTTACTAGGTGAGGGGAAAGCTTAAGATCTAGATAAAGAGTGATCAAGTCTCAACTAGCATTAAGAGCTCTCTAAGTGATGAGACAAAATAAATATTTAGCCTTTTTAAAACAAGAGATCTTTCTCTAGAGAGCCATGATACAAGATCATGTCCAAAACTTCCAAGGAGAACTTTGGACTAGCACTACATCTAGAGAAAGAATTCTCATAAATCAACCAACAAACACCAACACCTTCCTAACCCAATCACCACAAGTGAGGTCTACTCACTCATGAACACGGTGGAAGCAAAATCAAAGGATGGGATTAAAGACATAAGTAAATGCATAAAGGTAAAGAATTTAATGTAAATGCATAAAGTAAAGACTTAAATTAAAGAAATAATTAAAGACATAATTAAAGACAATTAAAATTGCATTAAAAAGTATAAGTTTTCCCCATAATCCTATTGTGTGCACATGAGATCCCAAGGGTATCTCTAAAAACCAATGGACTAAGAAAATGGAGAAACTTATTGTTGAGTGGCTACATAAGGGTAGTATTTATAGGAAAATGAGATAGGGGAACTAGGGTAAGTTCCATGGACTTGAGTGGTTTGGGTGTTGAAGTTGTGGGCTTGAAAATGTTGAAAATGGGCTCTTGTTCCGCAAGGTTACTCGTCGGCCGGTGAGGGGACCGATGAGTGTTCTTCCTCTCCTTTAATGTGACTGATCACCGGCCAACGAGTGGTCCGACAAGGTGAGTTGTCCGACGAGTGGCATCCTTGCTTCTCCTTTGCTTGTATGCTTCTTCATTCGCTCGTATCTTTATTCTTTGCTTCCTCCTTGCTCCTCTTGGTGTCTCTAGTCCAAAGTGTGCTCCAGGTACCTAGATTAAGACTCAAATGGACAAAAAGACACATGTATGCTCTAGGACTCTAAAATACGGAAACTAGCCTAAATAAGATGAATGTATGCAAAATGCAAAGTGATGCCATAGATAAATGGTAAAAACCAAGGCTTAAAACCCTTAAAATATGGACACATCAAATTTTCCCGAACTTGCCTTTTGCTTGTCCGCAAGCAAACAATCAAAAGTAGTAAGAAGTTTTCGATTATGGCGGGGACTCATATTCAAAAGAAAAACATAAGGTTTTTATTCTAATTTCCAAAATCAAACATACAAGTCGCAAAATTCTTTTGTGAAAATTCTCAAACTTATCACAACTTAACTCTAAAGCTAGACTCTAAGTATTTACAAGCTATCATGCTTTCAACTCTTTGACATTCAAATTCATGACAATGAAAGTGTAGTCTTGCTATGGAAAATGAAACTATGATCAATAGGCTTTGTAGAAAAATCGGTTTTAGCATAAAAAGGGGGCTACATGTGTTTATAGTTTTTCTCAAAATAAAATGCAAGTCATGTAGCAAAAGCAATAGAAAATAGAACAACTGATGCATACAATAGATCTGATGTGATAATGGACCAGCAGCTTGAACCAGAGGAGCGCGTGGAACATAAGGAGCATGGAGACAAGGAGCAGCAGGAGCAGCTTGTACCAGATGAAGCAAATGATCTATTACATGTTTCTCTCGGTCCAATGACAAGGTCAAGGACTAAACATCTTAAGCAAGCTGTGGGATTACTTCTACAACAGCTTGAGGGCAATCTTGAGCATAGTGCTTATCAAACCACTCTGGTTTTGATTCAACCAGCTTGAGAAATCAGTATTGGGAGGGTGTGTACTTGCACTCTTTTCCTTATGGCATGTTTTTCCCATTGGGTTTTCTGGCCTAAGGTTTTTAATGAGGCAAGCCCACACACCTTAGACCATTGCCCCAATACTGATCCAAAACCCACAGATGTAAGCCCAAGAAGATCAGCTTACAACTGTTTTTTTTTCAGACTCTTAAATTTCAGTCTTCTTCATTTATTAGTCTAGATTTAATGCTTGTCATGCAGAGAGTCTTCTCTCTTAATTCCGAAAATTCTCTTCTTTATTTGTGCTCTCTGATCTTCATTCTAATAAATCATCAAACCTTTTTTTTCTTAAACAAAACTCTTAAAATTCGTTTGATCTTGAGTTGATGTGTAATATCCTTCTCATCTTGTGATTGTTCTGGTGCGTGATATCCAAACAAAAGCAAGTTTGAAAGTTCAAGAGACATCCGCAACTCTTGAAAGTTTCTTTCGATCCCAATCCAATCAAAACCCAGCCGTGGATACACTTATTTCATCGTGTTCTTCACAGATCCGAATTCCATCGCACACAATCCACTCGAAGAGCATTCAAGGGACTTGATCTTTCACCAAGGATCATATTATGTGGTATCAGAGCAACTTCGTGCCAGGTTGTGTCTTTTCATTTTAGTTTTTATGGTTTCTACATCAATTTGTTTCTGATAATCGTGAGAATTGACCAGATCATTTGAAAACGAATTTGAGTAGGAGATCTAGTGAATCTGGTTTCGTTTTTTCTAAGTCCAAACGATTAGAACTCTAGGAATCAGTTCTGTTACGTTTAAAAAAAAAAAAAAATTTGTGCAACTGTTCGTCTTCTAATCATTATAAGCGGGTGAATTAGGTTTAATTGAGTCTGTTTTGCATCATATAAAAGGAGTTTGATACTGCTTTCGTGTTTTATTTCCAGAATCATGTCAGTTCAAGAGGAAGCTGAAACAAGCAACCCACAAACCAAACTTCTCATCGAAGCGATCATGGCCAAAATGACAAAGATGATGGATGAGCGGTTTGAGGCGTATAGACAAATCTCAGATTCAGAGACAAACAAAGGAGTTCTTAGAAGAAATCCCAGGAATCCTTCTGATCAAGAGGCTGCCCTCAATTACTACAGCCATTCTTCTTCTCGTGGTAGTCATAGGAGACCGAGATGTGGCGGTGAAGAAAGAAACCCTCCTCGAGATAATTTAGCCGGCCTTAAATTGCGCATTCCTCCGTTCCATGGTACTAATAATCCAGATGATTACTTGGAATGGGAGAAGAAGATTGAGCTTGTGTTTGTTTGCCAAGAGTATACAGAAGAGAATAAAGTAAAGGTGGTAGCAACTGAGTTCTATGACTATGCCTTAAGCTGGTGGGATCAGTTGGTTACTACTCGAAGGCGTATTGGAGATTATCCAATTGATACTTGGACTCAACTGAAGACTATCATGAGGAAACGATTTGTGCCAAGTCACTACCACCGTGAACTACATCAAAGGTTGAGGAATTTAGTTCAAAGAGGCAGATCAGTTGAGGAGTATTACAAAGAGATGGAGACGTTGATGCTAAGGGCTGATATTCAAGAGGATAGTGAGGCAACAATGTCCAGATTCATGGGAGGTCTTAATAGAGATATTATTGACAGATTAGAGGTGACACACTACGTGGAACTAGAGGAGTTGTATCACAAGGCAGTCATGTTTGAGAAACAGATTAAGAGAAGGAGCTATAAGTCTGGTTATGGTTCAAATAAGCCTAGTTACCAAAGAGAAGAGAAATCTGGTTTGCAGAAAGAGTACAAAACGTATGTGAAGCCTAGGTTGAAGAAACAGATCCTAAAGGGAAAGCAAATGTGATTACAAGAGCTAGGGATCTCAAGTGTTTCAAATGCCAGGGACTTGGGCATTATGCAAGTGAGTGCTCCAACAAAAGAATTATGATACTTAGAGATGATGGAGAGATTGAGTCCGAGGAAGAGAAACCAGAAGAACAAACAGATTCTGATATTGAGGAAGCACCTAAAGGAGAATTGCTCGTAGCTATGAGAGCTTTAAGTGTGATGTTCAAGGCTGATGAGCACGAACAAAGGGAGAATTTGTTTCACTCAAGGTGTTTGGTTAAAAAAAAAATGTGTAGTCTGATTATAGATGGAGGAAGCTGCACCAATGTTGCAAGTGAGTCTATGGTCCGAAAGCTTGGTTTAGAGGAAATTCAGCATCCTAAACCTTATAAATTGCAATGGCTAAATGAGAGTGGAGAAATGGCTATGAAAAAGCAAGTTAGAGTGCCATTAGCCATTGGGAAATATGAAGATGAGGTGCTGTGTGATATTCTGCCCATGGAAGCTAGTCACATTTTGTTAGGAAGGCCTTGGCAATCTGATCGAAGGGTGACACATGATGGGTTCACAAACAGGCATAGTTTTGAGTTTAAAGGGAGAAAAACAGTTCTGGCACCAATGGCACCACATGAAGTCTACTTAGATCAGCTTAGCATGAAAAAGAAAGAGACTCAAACTGTTCAATCCAAGACTCCCGAGAGCAAACCAAAGGGAAGTACTAAGCCTAATCTCTTGTTTGTTTTCAAAGAAAATTTATTGAATCTAACAGCCTTGGAACCGGTATTGCCGAGTAGAATTAAGCTTCTTTTGCAGGATTATCAAGATGTTTTTCCCGAGGAAAATCCAGAAGGTTTGCCACCTATTAGAGGCATTGAGCATCAAATAGACTTCATGCCAGGAGCTTCGTTGCCAAACAAACCAGCATACCGAACCAATCCTGTTGAAACAAAAGAACTTGAGAAGCAAGTAACTGAGCTAATGGAGAAGGGTCATATTTGAGAGAGTATGAGTTCGTGTGCTGTCCCCGTGCTACTTGTGCCAAAGAAAGATGGCAGTTGGCGTATGTGTGTTGATTGTAGAGCAATCAACAATATCACGGTGAAGTATCGACACCCTATTCCTAGATTAGATGATATGCTTGATGAATTGCATGGTTCTAGCATATTTTCTAAGGTAGATTTAAAAAGTGGCTATCATCAGATTAGGATGAAAGAGGGTGATGAATGGAAAACTGCTTTTAAAACCAAACAAGGACTATATGAATGGTTAGTGATGCCATTTGGGCTAACAAATGCACCTAGTACATTTATGAGATTGATGAACCATGTTCTTAGATCTTATATAGGTGTTTTTGTTGTTGTTTACTTTGATGACATCCTGGTATATAGCAAAAGCCTAGAAGAGCATGTTAAGCATCTGAAATTGGTTTTAGAAGTCCTTAGGAAAGAAAAACGATATGCTAATCGTCAAAAATGCACTTTTGGAACAGATAACCTTGTCTTTTTAGGATTTGTTGTGAGTGCAGGTGGAGTTAAGGTTGATGAAGAAAAAATCAAAGCAATTAAGGAGTGGTCGAGTCCTAAATCTGTTAGCTAGGTCAGGAGCTTTCACGGCCTTGCTGGATTTTATAGGAGGTTTGGTAGGGACTTCAGCACCCTAGCAGCACCACTTACTGAAGTTATCAAGAAGGATGTGGGCTTTAAGTGGGAACAAGCTCAGGAAGATGCATTTCATATTTTAAAAGAGAAGCTTACTAATGCTCCTGTTTTATCTCTTCCTGATTTTATTAAAACGTTTGAAATAGAGTGTGATGCCTCTGGTGTAGGAATTGGTGCTGTTCTTATGCAGGATAAGAAGCCAATAGCTTATTTCAGTGAAAAGCTTGGAGGAGCCACTCTGAATTACCCCACGTATGACAAAGAATTGTATGCTTTGGTTAGAGCATTACAAACATGACAACATTACTTGTGGCCAAAGGAGTTTGTCATCCACACTGATCATGAGTCATTGAAACATCTAAAGGGACAACAAAAACTTAACAAGAGACACGCAAGGTGGGTAGAATTCATTGAAACATTCCCATACGTGATCAAATACAAAAAGGTAAGGATAATGTTGTAGCTGGCGCATTATCAAGGAGGTATGCTCTACTTACATCTCTTGAAGTTAAATTGCTTGGTTTTGAACAAATTAAATCTCAATATGCCAATGATTCTGATTTTGGTAAGATCTTCTCTTCTTGTGAGAAATTTGCTTTTGGTAAATATTATCGTCACGAAGGCTTCCTATTTTATGATAATCGGCTGTGTGTTCCTAATTCCTCTTTGAGAGATCTTTTTGTTAAGGAAGAACACAGAGGTGGCCTAATGGGACACTTCGGAGTTGCTAAGACTCTAAAGGTGATGCAAGACCATTTTCATTGGCCAAACATGAAAAGGGACGTGGAGAAATGTTGTGAAAGATGCACAACGTGTAAAATGGCTAAGGCAAAATCACAACCTCACGGTTTGTATACTCCTTTACCTATTCCTTTGCATCCATGGCATGACATTTCTATGGATTTTGTTGTTGGTATGCCTAGGACTAGAACTGGTAAGGACTCTATATTTGTGGTTGTGGATAGGTTTTCTAAAATGGCACATTTTATTCCTTGCCATAAAACTGATGATGCCATGAATGTTGCTAGCTTATTCTTTAGAGAAATTGTGCGGTTACATGGTATGCCTAAGTCTATAGTCTCTGATCGTGATATTCAGTTTCTTAGTTACTTTTGGAAAACATTATGGTCTAAACTAGGTACTAAGTTACTGTTTTCTACTACTTGTCACCCGCAAACTGATGGACAAACCGAAGTAGTAAATAGGACCTTGTCTACACTTCTAAGAGCTTTAATTAAAAAGAACCTTAAAACTTGGGAAGATTGTTTGCCTCATGTTGAATTTGCATATAATCATTCTGTTCATTCTGCCTCTAAGTTTTCGCCTTTCCAATTTGTTTATGGGTTCAATCCCATCTCTCCTTTGGATTTAATGCCTTTACCTTTGAGTGAAAGAGCTAGCATGGATGAAAAAAAAAGGCAGAATTGGTGAACCAGATTCATGAGAAGGCAAGGGTGAATATTGAAGAAAAAACAGAGAAGTATGCTAGACAAGCTAAAGAGCCGAAAGGAGGTAGTTTTTGAAGAAGGAGACTTGGTGTGGATCCACCTAAGAAAAGAAAGATTTCTGAATGAAAGGAAATCCAAGCTGATGCCGAGAATGGATGGACCATTTAAAATCATCAAGAAGATCAACAACAGTGCTTATCAATTGGATTTGCACGGTAAGTATAGTGTGAGTAATAGTTTTAATGTTGCTGATCTTGTTCCTTTTGTTTCAGATGAAGCAGATTTGAGGTCAAATCTTTCTCAAGAGGGAGGGGATGATGTGATAATGGACCAGCAGCTTGAACCAGAGGAGAGCGTGGAACATAAGGAGCATGGAGACAAGGAGCAGCAGGAGCAGCTTGTACCAGATGAAGCAAATGATCCATTACATGTTTCTCTCGGTCCAATGACAAGGTCAAGGACTAAACGTCTTAAGCAAGCTCTGGGATTACTTCTACAACAGCTTGAGGGCAATCTTGAGCATAGTGCTTATCAAACCACTCTGGTTTTGATTCAAGCAGCTTGAGAAATCAGTATTGGGAGGGTGTGTACTTGCACTCTTTTGCTTATGGCCTGTTTTTCCCATTGGGTTTTCTGGCCTAAGGTTTTTAATGAGGCAAGCCCACACACCTTAGACCATTGCCCCAATACTGATCCAAAGCCCACAGATGTAAGCCCAAGAAGATCAGCTTACAACTGTTTTTTTTCAGACTCTTAAATTTCAGTCTTCTTCATTTATTAGTCTAGATTTAATGCTTGTCATGCAGAGAGTCCTCTTTCTTAATTCCGAAAATTCTCTTCCCTATTTGTACTCTCTGATCTTCATTCTAATAAATCATCAAACCTTTTTTTCTTAAACAAAACTCTTAAAATTCGTTTGATCTTGAGTTGGTGTGTAATATCCTTCTCATCTTGTGATTGTTCTGGTGCGTGATATCCAAACAAAAGCAAGTTTGAAAGTTCAAGAGACATCCGCAACTCTTGAAAGTTTCTTTCGATCCCAATCCAATCAAAACCCAGCCGTGGATACACTTATTTCATCGTGTTCTTCACAGATCCGAATTCCATCGCACACAATCCACTCGAAGAGCATTCAAGGGACTTGATCTTTCACCAAGGATCATATTAAGATCTCTTTCATCAATCTACCTCCCTAAACTTGTTCTAAATTAATCTCAAGACTAACATTTTCTCTTCAATTTTTCTTTGAATATCACAACCCAAAACTTTTCTTTTAAGGCATAAACCATCCCAATTTCTTAGCTACTAAGGGGACTCTTTTTAGTACTTAGCTCTTTTCTATTGATGTAGTGCATCCAACACTCTTCTTATTAAACTTTTTTTTTATTTTGTTATTGATTTTAGAAGAGCCACTACCTAATTAAACATAGAAAGCTTTTTCTTTTCTTTTTAAATCACTCCCTTGGCAACCTTTCTTTTTAATAAACCAAAATGATATTATCCCTTTTCTTGTTTTGGCCCTTTTGATTCCACAAACAACCCATAAACCTCTTCAAATATTTTTTAAGCTCTAGCCCTTGATTTCCTAGGATTTCTTAAATGAAAGAGAGGACTTATCATTCTTATCTCTACAGATTTTGCATATGAAAGCATAGAAAATGCCTCACTCAAGAATTGATTATGGTTTAAAAGTAAAAGGTTTGGGTTTAGGTGTGGTACCATTTAAAAAACAAAAATAGCCACTTAGATCAACAAAGAGTGGTGAAATGATTAAAGAAGACCCAAGTGTGATTATACCATGATCAAATAATTACAATTCCCTTAGCAAGATGAATTAAGTCCGGTTTAAAGTCCATATAATTTGAAAAACAATCAAGACAATTATTTACAAAAAAATCTAACCTTTTGAATCAAGCGTCTAATATTTGAGAACTTTTTAATTTTGAAAAACGGTTTTAGCGACATTGTTTATTTAGTTAAGATTTCAGAAATAAAAACCAAACATTAAACTTTAAAAGGAATTTTAATCATTGTCCCCTATGCAAATGCAAATGTAACTAAATGTAATCTAGACTCCTAAAAATATGCAATAAAAATCCTATATGTTTTTTTGTTGTTTTTCGATTTTTCAATTTTTTTGTGTTTTAAAAGGCTTTTTTTTTTAAATTTGTTTTTTGAAAATTATAAAATATAAACAATGCAATGCAATAAATTTTAAAGTAATTTTGGGACTCTAAGACACTTTAAATAAGACATAATAAACATAGTTAATATAAAACGAATCCTTCCCCCAGAACTTAATTCACACCGTCTCGGTGTGAAAATAATTCGGAAGTTTGGAAAAAAATAACGATAATAAAAATTAACGATATTTACAATGGTGTAGGATTACCTTGGACTAGTAGTCATGAGGAGGAGGTAGGTCGAAGTGCAAAGCTTTCGGAATGCGGAATGATATTCCGTCATAGGAAGCCGCTCTTGTGTAAGCAATCACCGGGAGGAAACAATTTGTTGGAATCTCATTCTTGTTTTTGGACCGGTATATAAATGAGGCGGGATAGTCACATGACCCAACGAGCATCCTAGTACTTGTTAGGTACTCTTGGTCCATGAAGCATTTTCCTAGAACCGGTTCATACTCCGCCAAAGGGACTCCGACTTCGTGAAACAATGGAGTGAGCATTCCTCCGATGAAGATCTTTGGTCGCTCATTCCTTCGCAAGTCGTGGCGAATATTGACCAATTCGTTAATGAATATGGAGGCGGGGACAACAGTTTCTAATATAAAACTCGATAAGAGGCTTATGTGAATGGTTGGATGGGAACAACAAGCTGACTTTCACGCTCTCTTCTATTGAACAGGAGATGGTCGAATGGATAGAGGAAGATGGGATTGAACACGTTGGCTGTAACGCCCTCTCGTGTTGAATCAGTTGATGGTGAGGCTGGTGGATCGATGGCACCACAGAGATGATGAGATGGTCTTTGATACTGCAAGCTATGCTCAATCCTAAGTGAATCCACACTAAGAACAGAAGCAAAAGACTTTCAACAAGCTTGCTTGAAGAAGAGGAAGAAAACAGCTGCTTTTTATTGATAATCAAAGGTAAAAAATATACAAGGCTGCAGGGGAACCTTATATAATATATGGTTCTTCAGCTTAGACCTAGTTATTAGGTCGACACAAAAACATGGAAAAGACCCAAAACGATAGGACATGTAAATCAGAAACTACAAGGCATTTAAACACCAAAAAAGGAAAGTTTGACTAACAAAAAAAAAAAGAAAACTCTATAAACTATTGGCGACTTTCTGGGGCTCGAACTATGGTCTCTTGCAGCTCTAAATACCACTGAGACACTCTGAATTACCTGCACAGATTGTATAAATTGAAATACCTGGTTTGCTCGAGATGTGCGGTTTTGAAGCTGAGGTAATCAATGCTGGTGCTGGTCTGTTCAGCTTGAAGTCTTTGATGAATCATTCATCCTGAAGTCCCTTGAGGTCTAAATGAATGAAATCTTCAAGTGTTTCCACGTGGTTAGCTTCAGACTCCTCTTCTTCCTCAATTTGCTCGCTAATGGTCGAATGGCTTGAACGGATGATATCTTGCAGCTCCGACGTGATCTCAGTGAGATTTTTGATGTTCTGAGCTCCATTTCCTGCCAAGTAAACAGACTTACCTTGGTTGATTTGAGGTTGATCTTCCTTGAAGCTCCAATGTGCAAAATCCACAATTAGATCTGATTCGGATGCATTGGAGTTCTCTTGGAGGTTGTCGACTTGGGGTGGGGTTCTGAACGTGTCTCCAAGTTCCATGGTGTTTAGGAGGCTCTCTACAGCCATGTTGAATCCTTCTCTAAGTCTCCTCGTCTTGGAACGTGTCATTGGAGAGTCTTTGACCACGGTGCATACTCTAAGTCCATGGTTAGGCCGATGTTCGCATCAGTTTCGCAAAGGTCTTCCAAAATGTTGTTTCCTCTTTGATCCTGCATATGCCATATAATCCCTTCATGAAGGAGCACTAGCTCCAAAGGCGTGACGATCTTTGGGTTTTCTCGTGCGAACATGGTGTTTTCCAAGAGTTTGAGCGTGTAGCGGATTGTTGGGCTCTAGACTTTGTTTGCGTAGGCCGAGGTTATCTCATATGGTTCATCGGTGGCAATGTTCATCGAAACGTTATTCGCGTGGTGAAAAGATGGTGTGTCTTGGTGCCCCATCTCCGGAAAACCATGTGTCACAAAAATGTGCTAGTGTAAGTGAGTATTTCCTCAGTCCAACATTAAAATGAAGAACATCGAGCTTTCCATGAGAGACATATTTCACCGAAGCAATAAAGTCGATAGTGGGTTGAGCATATGTCGGCCATTCCATTGGTGATAGAACTCATAGGTTCATGTTTTCGATCAACTCTTCCATGTTGCCCCTTATGCCCAACTCACCCATCGTCTCTTGACATGCAAACCTTGTTGGAACAATCTCCGTGTTGTACAAGGTGCAACGAGTATCCCACGTTTCTTGGGTCCATCCTTGGAACCAATTGGTAGTGTCCTCGTCCGATGCAGAGTCTCTTCCGTGCCTAGTGCCAATGCTATAGCAACCACTAGCTCCCATCGAAGTACTCATAGTTGTGCCTACAAAATTTCACCTTGTGGTTAAGTAAGAGATTATATCCAACAATTTTTGTAAGACAAAAACCATGATAGACAACATATTAGAGAGCTCTCTAGAATTAAATTCAAATTTCCATGACAAGATTTTGCTAACCTTAAAAATCTTTATATCGAATATAAATTAAATCCAAAGGTTTTAAGCATTTCACATTTTCATACAACTCCGTTAAACTCATTCAAGTATTTTAATTAAATTCATTTAACATTCTCAAGCATTTTTAATTAATTATAAAGAAACTATTTAAGAATAAATTAACCATGAAATTTTAAATAAACTAGCTCATAGGATTTAAATTAATACTACTAGTTTAACAAGTCCAAATTTTAGCATTTCATTACATTTAATAATTAATTCCATATTTCCCCCTTTATTCAAACATTAAAATCCAATTTCTTGAAAAATCCACTATTCATCATTTTCTCCAAATTCTTGAATTCTAACTAACACTCAAATGCAAGGTGATTCATCTACAATTTCATGTTGCTAACATGTACAAACTACTAGAGCTAGCATTTCAAGTGAATAAAATAAGCAAATCACAAGTTCTAGCAATTTTTGTGTTCTTGAGAAAAAGAGCAAAACTATGAAGAAGTGAGCATTTAGATGAACATACTTTGTGGATTTAGAAGGATGAGTGTGGTTTTAGTGATGTAGGAGCAAGAGAATTAAGATCCCAAAAGAAAATTAAATGTTTGCACAGAAAATCAAGAATGAGTTTTTGAAAAATCTTGAAAGCTCAAGAACACCAAAGAGTTCTTGTTCTCTTTCTTGGATGATAGAAATGTGAGGTGCAAATGAGAGTTGCTTTTTTGTCCTTATATTACCCATAAAATGCTTTTTCTTTAATGAAAAATGGAACGGGGAGGGCTAAAACGGTTACCGTTACTTATCTAAAATACCATTGGAGGCAAAAGAGAGAGGAAGGGGATGAGTCCGCCACTCACCGGACGGGGAGGGGTCTGTTGGGTGCTACAGTTCTTCCTTTCTCCTTTTCACGCCACTCATTGGCCGACGAGTGGTCGGACGGATGGTTCCGAGTCATTTTTCTTCGGTTTCTCCCCTTGTTTGCATTCTTTTTTGTTCCCCAATTCATTCCTACAACACTTTAAACTAAAACTAAGCATAAAAAGTATTAATTAAGCATAAAATTAAAGGATATATATGAGATTGCCTCTCAAGTGCGCTTTGTTTAACGTCACTTAGCTTGACGGAACTTCCTTTTTAGTGGGATTTTTAAAGGAAACCGCCCTCGAAACTTGGTTCTCGGTCCGTAACCTTGATTGTGAACACCTTAGTCATAATCTTCTTGATGTAATTAGGCCTCTTAGCCTTGACCTTTAGTGTGACGATTCCTATAACCTTAGCGAATGGATTTCCATTTCCACTGCTATCGATTTTTCTTGGAATAAGAGTCAATTGGTAAGCTCTTTTCTCTAAGTCATCACCACCTTTTAGAGAGCTCTCCTCATATAGAAAACCATCTTCTTCAATTATGAAGGGTTCTTCTTGTGGTTTCGGCTTTCTTGACCATTTTCCCTTATTGGATGGTTTCTTGACCTCATCACCACTATTCTCTTTGTTCTCGATCATGAGGCAATGTGGAGTTTGCATATTCTTGAATGGATGAGTGATCTTGATCCCTATATTTTTGAGGTTGATGGTCATGGTAGGGAAGTTTAGAATCGCTCTGGTGATAGACAATAATGGTCTTCCCAAAATGAGTGGATGTATGAAGTCTTTATCCATCTTGATCATTATGAAGTTGGTTGGAATGATACGATCTTTGAATCTTAGTGGGAAGTCTTCAAGAGTTCCTATCCACTAGAAGAAAACAGGGCCATTTGCGACGACGGAAGAGTCTTCGCAAGTGGCTGGTCGCAAATGAGAAATCGTCGCAATCTAGTCGCAAAATTTGCGAGGAAATAAAACTGGTCGCAAATAGCATGCAAAAATTTTGCGACATATTTGCGATTAGTGGTATTTTTCGAGGAGTTTGCGATGTTTATGCTTGCGATGTGTTTGTGTGGCCTAGTTTTGCGAGGAATTTTCGAGTATGACTTTGCAAGGCATTTGCGAGTATGACTTTGCGAGGCTTTTGCGAGGCATTTGCGTGGAGGAATTTGCGAGTAGGCTTTTGCGAGGAAATTGCGATTACTTATTTGCGAGGAATTAGCGACTACTTATTTGCGAGGAGAATACGAGTAGATGTTTGCTAGGATTTTGCGTGGCATGTGTCGTTGCTAATGAGTTGCAAATCTTTAAATCCGTTTTTTTAAATAAGCTTAAAAGTTAATAATATAAAATAAAACCAAGTTTTTAGTACAGCGAAAATAAAATAAACTAAAACTCGATATCATGATAATCCGAAGCACATTCTCCAGATGTTCCAGGTGCTGCTTGTTTCTTCTTCCTCAGCATCTCCCGAATCACCGGGTTCGTATTCCAAGTAACTCAAACATAGCATTGTAGGTGTTGTACTCCTCTTCCAACGATTTGATCTCTTGTTCCACGATTGTGGGAGTCGAAATTCGCACAACTAAATTTGGTAAGGGAAATTTAGGGATTTGACAAACTTCTATGAAAAGAAACACAAGAACAGAGATCCAAAGTTGGTGTCTTTATTCAAGCTGTTTAGAAAGCTGTCTGTAGAGAAAATAATAAGTGTTTTGCTAGGTAAAATTGCCGATCCCTTTTTCAAAGGTGTACATGTCTATTTATACAAAAGTAATTCTGCTAGGTTTCTTTCTAAACGATAAAGGAAAACTTCCTTATCCTTCGGGATTTCCTTTCTTCCCAGTTTCTTCCGAGGCGGTGGAAATTTGTGGGCTTCTTACCTTGCCTCGTCGCCTCAGCCCACCAATATCTTGTGGCTTGTTGCCTCGTCCCATCAAGATATTGGGCTTGTTGCTTTATTGGGTCATCGGTGGGCTGGCTCGTCGCCTGCTTCTCCTTGATGCCGAGCCAAGGAGTTGGCTCGTCGCCTGGTTCTCCTTCATGCCGAGCCAGGGAGTTGGCTCGTCGCCTGCTTCTCCTTGATGTCGAGCCTGGGAGTTGGCTAGTCACCTGCTTCTCCTTGATGCCGAGCCAGGGAGTTGGCTCGTCAGTTCTTTGGCACGTCACCGTATGCTGGTTCACCAGCATGTGGGCTCATCACCGTTTGGTGTTCTGCCAACACGTTGGCTCGTCACCGTTTGCTAGTTCGCCAACATGTTGGCTCGTCACCGTATGTTGGTTTGCCAATATGTTGGCTCGTCACCGTTTGCTGGTTCGCCAACATGTTGGCTCGTCACCGTTTGTTGGTTTGCCAACATGTTGGCTCGTCACCAAGTGTTTGGTTCGTCGCCAAGTGTTTGGTTCGTCACCAAGTGTTTGGCTCATCACCAAGTGTTTGGTTTGTCGCCAAGTGTTTGGTTCGTCGCCAAGTGTTTGGCTCGTCACCAAGTGTTTGGCTCATCACCACGTGTTTGGCTCGTCATTATTTCCTCCCGACGCCGACCCAGGGGTTGCGGCTTGTCGCTGTCTCTTCCTGACGCCGAGCCAGGGATTGCGGTTCGTCACTGTCTTCACCACTATGGCTTGTTTGGCTAGGCTTTCTTCCATTTGGCTAGGCCTGGCACCCATACTTAGTACTTTTAACCGTTGATCTCGATGGGGTGAAATTCGACCCCAAGAACGATCTCTAGCTTCTTATCTCTAATCGGATCTATGGCGTAGATCGAAGCCGGGCAATAGGGAACTCCCTCGTCATCCGTCGGAATAGATCCCATGAAAGTAATCTTCCCCTTTTTTGTACGGGGAGCAAGTTGTAAATTAAAATAATTAAAATTTAATAAAGAAATAAATCAATAGTTAAATAATGAATTAGTAATTAAAGTTTGTTGGAAAATTTCGTTATCTGCGAGACGATGCGGTTTACGGCCACTGGTGTCAACTCGATGGGTTGACCATCGGGAGTGGGCTGCGATGTGATTTCCTCGACTCGAGCAGTCACATCGCAATGAAGTTGCTCCACTCGTCGATCAACCCACGTCCCGTCCTTGCGTCTGTGGGTCTTCTCCCAAATCTCGGGTATCGTAGCCGGAGCGCCTTTCTCATGTGCCTGAAATATGGTAAATTAATTCGTAAATTATTTTAACTTAAAGAATTTGAAAAAACTATAACTATATAAATTTAAACCAACTTACAAGACGTCGGTTGTTCCACAAAGGACAACTGGCCTGAAACATGCTTCGAAATCTCCTCCCCGTCAACTTTAGTGAGACGCGCACTACGGCACTTGGTGCTCGTAGCTTTGGAAATTGGCAACTCCCAGTAGGCGATCAGACCCGTCCAAACCGCCGGATTGAACCATTCCGGCATCGCATGCGCGAGATCCTCCTTCCACTTCCTTTTCCATCGGCCGACATTATCAACAAGGCGATGCATCGCCTTGTCCTCGAATTCTTCTCGGACCCGTGTCGTTATCTCGTCATCCCATTTGTATTTTTGCTACAAAAAATAAGAAGTTAAATTAGTATAAATTAAATATTTGTATGAATTATAAATTAAATTATTAATAGAAATAAAATTTTAAATTGAATTACCGCGAAACTGTGAAACCCCCTATCCCTCGTCTTCAGAGGAACCTTGGTCCAACTCGGAAGCAGGGCTTTGAAATCCCGCTCGATAGTCCTCCGAACATCCTTCCAAACCTTATTGTGCCCAAACCTGGGAAAAAATGAAACTTATGTTATAAACAAGTAATTTTTAAGAATTGTTTACTAATTAATAAATGAAAAATATATATTTACCAGAAGCTGTTCTCGGAAAGTAGCGGATCCAATTTCGTTAGTCCAGCCCGTGCGGGACTAATGATAAGCTACGAGCTGGATCCGACGCATCATGATCGTCTCCTGGTGGTGGAGATTGATGAACATGCTGCATCTCCGGAACGAAATCCGGGATAGGAGGAGTCGGTTTAGGAAGTCCCTGGCGTCGTGAATGAGATCTGCTAGGCTGCGGTCTAGGTGTACCGGAAGCGGCTAGAAAACCTATATACTTGTTCCCCATATCACTCATCTGCAATAAAATATGAAACAAATTTTAAATTTTATACTGAAAAATAAAATTCCATACCTACAATCTAAAATTCCATATATTAAATCCATATCAATTTATTTCATACCTAAATTATAATCCTAAACATTCTAATCAAAACATTCATATATAAAAAGGAATTAGAAATTTACCTCAATTGGCAAAGCTTGGAGAGAGAGAAAATTTAGAGAGATTTTAAGAGGAGATAATGAGCAAAGAGCAAGGGACTTTCGGCTGCCTTATATAAGGGAAATATATCGCCGCCCTTGAGTCGCAACCTCCTTGCAACATCCCATTACCCAATCCACTTGGCCACCACAATTTTCGACGCGGTTGCAAGGAATCCACGTAAAAACCTCGCAAAACCTGCGAAATTTTAACAAACGTGGGTAAACGAAAATTCATTATTTTCGTTTTACCACCTCCATTTGCGACGATGTTGCGAGGCCGCCATGAAAATATCTTGCAAAATCTTCGAAAATTTACATCACGCGGTAAAACGAAAATCAATTATTTTCGTTTTACCAATGCCATTTGCGATGCGGAAGCGACTACACTCCTCGCAAAGTAGTCGCAAAGGATGAAAACAATTTTTTTTGCGCGGAGTTTGCGACTGCTCGAAGCAAATAGGCTTTAGGGTATAGTTAGGGTTTAGGGTTTTTTCAAAGTTTGTACACTATGACATGCTAGAAATATATGTGTTTTAATAGAAATTAATGGTTCAACCAAATGTGGGTCAATTCTATAACTAATTTGACAATCGTTAAAAAATAATCGATTAATCATATTCGGCATATATAGTTACATACCTTACTCTAGTAGTTCAATCAAAATGTTGGTGTTGTCCTAAAAATTATTATATCAACAACGCATGGTGTAAACAAAATATGAACACTTATCCAAACTACTCGGTAATATAAATCGTTTTATTCCACTTAATGGAGCAAGAACCTTAGGCATCGAATTAAGCAAAGTTAAAATTTGCGACTAGTTTGCTTCTACTAGATGTGTTATAAGATCGGATTCCACCTCATCTTATGACACACGGTTTCAAGGCCTTGGACTTGAATGGATGGTGAATGATGGAGGAGATGAGGGTGAAGGGTTGTTGAATGAATCCACAAACAACAATCGATCAAAAATACTTGATTCCACAAGCAATCTGAATCGAGATGGATCGATGGCACCACAGAGACTATGGAAGAATCTCTGATATAGCAAGACACTCAGTCTTATGTGAATCACACACACTAAGAATAGAGCAAAGTTTTCTCTCGAGGCTGCACTTGAAGAAGAACAAAAACGACTATTTTATTAATATCAAAAGAGTTCAAAAATGTACAAGGCTGTAGGGAAACCTTATATAATGGTTCTTCAACTTAGACCTAAGTTTTAGGTCGACATAAAAATAGGGGAAAAGACTCAAAATGACAGGACTTGTAAAGAAGAAACTACAAGACGTTTAAACGCCAAAAAAGGAAAGTTCGACTAACTTTAAAAAAAAAGGGAAATTATCTAAACTATAGGTGAATTTATGGGGCTCGAACTGTGGTCTCTTGTAACTCTAAATACTAATGAGACACTATGAAATACCTGCACTAATTGTATAAATTGAAAATACCTGGTTTTGGCTCGAGATGTGCTGTTTTGAAGCTGAGGTGATCAATGTTGGTGCTGGTCTGTTCAACTTAAAGTCTTTGATAAATTATTCTTCTTGAAGTCCCTTTAAGTTTAAATGGTTAAGATCTTCAAGTGTTCCCACGTGGTTAGCTTTAGAATTCTCTTCTTTCTCCATTTGCTCTCTAACGGCTGATTGGCTTGTTCTCGCAATATCTTGAAGCTCTGATGTGATCTCAATGAAATTCTTGGTGTTATGAGCTCTATTTCCTACCAATTAAGCATTCTCACCTTGGTTGGTTCGATTATAAGCTTCCTTGATTCTCAAAAGAGCAAATTCCTCCATTAGGTCTCCATTAGGTCTCCATCGGGTGCATCCGAGCTCTCTTGTATGTTAATATGTTTCTCCTTGAATCACCAATCTGAAGTTAAAGGAACTTGAATCTTGCTGTGACAGAACCGTGAAGAATAGAACTGAGAGATGGATTGAGTGGCTTTACTAAAAGCTGAGGCTGGCCTTAAGTAAACCAAGGGTGAATTCTTTGATATGACACACAAAGAATTTGATTTTCTTTGTTAGATATTACACATTAACAAGCAGAGATCTAGATTCAAAAGTTTTATTAAAAGAAAGTAGATAAAAAGTTGCAGAAATGGTTCCAAGACAATTTAAAGAGCAAACAAGAAAAGAAACATGCATGGTCTTGAAAAACACAATAATTAAGAGGTGGTTGGCGCCTAAGGCTCCTTCTTTTGGGTTTGGTCGAATTCTTGATGGGCTTGGGCTTCTGTTTTAACAATTGGGCCATTATGAAATGCTGGGAATATCTCATTAAAAACCTTGTCAAGAAAACCCATTGGGACAAAACTTGACAAGGAAAAAAGAGCATAAACCCAACACTTACCCAATTGTTAAAATCATATGGCTTGAATCAAAACAAAAATGTTTTGACAAGCTTGCTTTCTGTCTTGATCGTCTGGCTTGTTTGTTTGATTGAGAAGTCTTCCAACAGTTTGATTGAATTGCTTAGTCTTCGATCTAGTCATTGGACCAATAGGCATGATCAAAGCTTCTCCATTTCCTAGCTCAGCTTCAAGCTGCTCCTCTGGTTCAAGTTCTGGTTCCAGCTGCTCCTTAGACTCCTCTCCATGCTCCAAGCTCCATGTCTTGTCCAGTATCATATCATCCTCTCCCACTTGAAAAGGATTTGACCTCAAATCCGTTTCATCTGCAATATAAGGAACTAGATCAGACACATTAAAACTAGAGCTTACATTATACTTACCTTGGAGATCCAGGTGATAAGCATTGTCGCTTATTCTCCTTCCGATTGTGAAAGGACCATTGATCCTTGGCATTAGCTTAGATTTCCTCTCAGCTGGGAATCGTTCCTTTCTCAAATGAACCCAGACTTGGTCGCCAACTTTAAAGATCATGCCACGCCTGCCTTTGTTTGCTTGTTTGACATACTGCTTTGTCTTCTCTTCTATGTTCTTCTTGGCTTTCTCATGAATCTGTTTTACCAAGTCAGCTTTTTTTTCCCCATCTATGCTAGCTCGTTCACTCAAAGGTAAAGGCATTAGATCCAAAGGTGATAATGGGCTAAAGCCATAAACAATCTAAAATGGAGAAAACTTAGAAGCAGAATGCATAGCATGATTATATGCAAATTCGATATGTGGTAAACAATCTTCCCATGTTTTCAGATTTTTTTTAATCAAAGCACGTAATAGAGTTCCCAAAGTTCGATTAACACCTTCTGTTTGCCCATCAGTTTGGGGATGACATGTGGTTGAAAATAACAGCTTAGTTCCTAGCTTAGACCACAATGTTTTCCAGAAATAGCTAAGAAACTTGGTATCTCTATCAGAAACAATAGTCCTAGGCATGCCATGCAAACGAACTATTTCTTTAAAGAACAAATCTGCTACATGAGATGCATCATCAGTCTTATGACAAGCAATGAAATGTGCCATTTTAGAGAACCTATCAACTACCACGAAAATAGAGTCTTTCCCAGTCCTCGTTCTAGGCAATCCAAGCACAAAATCCATAGATATATCAGTCCAGGGATGAGAAGGAATAGGCAGAGGATTATATAAACCGTGAGGCTGAACCTTAGACTTAGCTTGTTTTCATGTTGTGCATCTGCCACAGATTCTCTCCACATCTCTTTTCATGTGAGGCCAAGGGAAGTGATCCTGCATAACTTTAAGTATTTTAGCAATACCAAAGTGTCCCATCAGGCCTCCACCGTGAGCTTCCCTTATAAACAAGTCTCGAACAGAGCAGTTAGGGACACATAGACGATTATCAAAGAAAAGAAATCCATCTTGTCTAAAGTAGTGTCCTGAAGCAAACTTTTCACAAGACTTGTAAACTTCTTGAAAATCAGAATCAGTTTCATACAAGTGTTTAAGCTGTTTGAAACCTAAGAGTTTATCATCAAGAGTAGACAGTAAAACGTACCTTCGGGACAATGCATCTGCAACTACATTGTTCTTACCTTGTTTGTACTTGATGACATAGGGAAAGGTTTCTATGAATTCGACCCACCTGGCATGTCTCTTGTTGAGGTTTTGCTGACCTTTGAGATGTTTAAGGGATTCATGATCGGTGTGTATAACAAACTCCTTAGGCCAGAGATAGTGCTGCCACGTTTGCAATGCTTTCACTAAAGCATACAGCTCCTTATCATAAGTGGGATAGTTTAGCATTGCTCCTCCAAGCTTCTCACTGAAAAATGCTATGGGCTTCTTATCCTGCATCAAAACAGCTCCAATGCCTATACTAGAGGCATCACATTCAATCTCAAAAATTTTAAGAAAATCAGGCAATGCTAAAACAGGGGCGTGAGTAAGCTTCTCTTTTAGGGATTGGAATGCTTTTTCCTGCATTTGCTCCCATTCAAAACCCACGTCCTTCTTTATAACTTCAGTGAGTGGAGCTGCAAGAGTGCTAAAGTCCTTCAGAAACCTCCTGTAAAATCCAGCAAGGCCATGGAAACTCCTCACTTCTCCTACTGTCTTAGGGCTCGGCCAGTCACTAATTGCTTTTACCTTTTCTTCATCCACTTTAACACCATCTGCACTTACAACAAAACCTAGAAACACAAGGTTATCTGTGCAAAAAGTGCATTTCTTAAAGTTAGCAAAAAGTTTCTGCTGTCTAAGCACTCTTAAAACAGAATTCAGATGATCAATATGTTCATTCAGGCTTTTGCTGTAAACTAAAATATCATCAAAATAAACAACAACAAACACGCCTATAAATGCTCTAAGAACATGATTCATCAGTCTCATGAAAGTACTAGGTGCATTTGTTAGCCCAAATGGCATAACTAACCATTCATACAGCCCATGTTTAGTTTTAAAGGCTGTTTTCCACTCATCACCTTCTTGCATTCTAATCTGGTGGTATCCACTCTTTAAATCAATTTTAGAAAATATGCAGGAACCATGCAATTCATCAAGCATATCATCTAATCTAGGTATGGGATGTCGATACTTCACCGTGATATTATTGATGGCTCTGCAATCCACGCACATGCGCCAGCTACTATTTTTTTTGGGCACAAGCAGAACGGGTACTGCGCAGGGACTCATGCTTTCTCTGATATGTCCCTTCTCCATTAGCTCTTCTACTTGTTTCGGTAGTTCTTTTGTCTCCACATGGTTTGTTCTATATGCTGGACGGCTTGGAAGAGAAGCTCCAGGGACAAAATCGATCTCATGTTCAATGCCTCTTATAGGTGGAAATCCCACTGGATTATCTTCAGGAAACACGTCCTCATAGTCCTACAAAAGAGAGACCATTTCACTCGGCAGCACTGGTGCAAGATCAGTTAAGCTCATAAGAGCTTCTTTAAACACAAATAACAGCATTGGTTTCTTTGCAAATAGAGCTTTCTTAACAATATTAGATTTAACAAAGAAATTTGAACGTTTTGATACCTGCTCTTCTTTACGTTTGAGATGTATTTGATCTTCATATACCTCGTTTGGTGTCATAGAAAGCAGTATGGTCTTTTTGCCCTTAAACTCGAAGGTATGACGATTAGTATAGCCATCATGAACCACCTTTCGATCAGATTGCCAAGGTCTTCCAAGCAGAATGTGTCCTGCCTCCATAGGCAAAATGTCACACAGAACTTCATCTTCATACTTACCAATAGCAATGGGAACCATGACTTGACTGTTTACTTTCATTTCTCCACTGTCATTAGCCACTGAAGCTTGTGTGGCTTTGGATGCTTTATGACCTTTAACCCTAACTTCTTAACCATCACGTCACTAGCTACATTGGTGCAGCTGCCTCCATCGATGATCAAACTGCAGACCTTTCCTTGAACAATGCAACGTGTGTGAAATAGATTCTCCCTCTGTTCCTGCTCTTCATGACTTGTTTGCAAGCTCAAAGATCTTCTGGCTACCAGCAGTTCTCCTTTAGCTGGTCCTTCTTTATACTCATCTGAAAGCAATTCATCTTCTGGTTTCTCTTCCTCAGATTCGAACTCCCCATTGTCAAGAAGAATCATCACTTTTCCGTTAGTGTATTCATTGGCATAATGCCCTATGCCTTGACACTTGAAACACTTGACATCTCTAGCTCTGGATGCAGTAGCTTCAGCTTTGCCTTTGTTTTCTTGAACTGCAGCATATGGCTTGTTCTCTTCTCTGGAATTCGCAGATGGCTTAATATCTCTTGAATAACTTGATTTCTCTTCTCTGTGAAAATTAGATCTTGTAGTAACTGATCCAGCTCCATACGTTGGCCTTGAAGACCCTCTTCTCTTGAGTTGCTGTTCCACCAGAATAGCTTTGTGAAGCAATTCCTCTAACTCCAAGTAATGTTGCATCTCTAATCTGTCTTGAATGTCTCTATTCAAACCTCCCATGAATCTAGACATGGTTGCTTCTCTGTCTTCAGATATATCAGCACGCAACATCAGAGTTTCCATCTCTTGAAAGTAGTCTTCTACACTTCGGCTTCCTTGAACAAGTTGTCTCAGCTTATGATGAAATTCTCTATGGTAATGACTTGGGACAAACCGTTTTCTCATTATAGTCTTCATTTCTGTCCAAGTCTCCACGGGATACTCTTGATTGCGCCTTCTTGAAGTGACTAACTGATCCCACCAGCTGAGAGCATAGTCATAAAACTCAGTAGCAGCTACTTTAACTTGATTAGCTTCAGTATAGTGTTGACAGTTAAACACCAGCTCAATCTTCTTCTCCCACTCCAAGTAAGTATCTGGATCGTTTTTGCCATGGAATGGTGGTATTCTGAGTTTAAGACCACCAAAGCTGTCTTGTTGATGATCTCTGTTTTCTCTAGCTCATCTTTGTCTTCTCTGGCTACGGTGAGAAGAACCACTGCTATGACTATAGTATTCGTCTGCTGCTTCATCTCTAGGCTGCCTGCCTGCGTGGGTCTCTTTTTCTTTCTGGAGATCTCTCTTGTTCTCTCCTAGGCTCATCACGCCTCTGCTCCTGATTTGCATTATGTCGAAATTCTTGCCTAAGAGTTTCCAGACCGGTTGCCATCATCTTCTTCATTTCAGCAGTAAGAGCTTCAAGAAGCAGTTTATTGTTCTGAGCATTGCTTGCTTCTTCTTCCTCTTTTGTTCCAGGCATGTTTCCTGCAACAGAAAACACAAAACACCAGTAAAGAGTTCTACAGAAACAAACTCTTAAGAGAACAAATTACCTAGACTAAACAGATGCATTAGTGGCAATTTTCTGCAACAATTAACACTGGTTCGAAAATGGAAGATGAACAGCCACAACAAACCCAGAAAAAATGCAGAACACGGATTTATGGTTTTGAATGAATAGATCCACAACTCTGGCAACTTAAAACTATGAAACAGAACGCTGAATATGACTAGACAAGTAAAAACAAAAACAAAAAAATTCGCAGGAGCAGATCTATGCAACCTATGGCTTGAAATGATCAGATCTAGAATATGAAGAGTTAAACACAAACCAAAAATCACAGAAACACAGATCTACTCGCATAGAAGATGAGCAGACTTTAAATGAAAGAGATAGAACACTTAACTTGCAGATTGTCTGCTCTGATACCACTAAATATGTTTCTCCTTGAATCGCCAATCTGAAGTTAAAGGAACTTGAATCTTGCTGTGACAGAACCGTGAAGAATAGAACTGAGAGATGGATTGAGTGGATTTACTAAAAGCTGCGGCTGGCCTTAAGTAAACCAAGGGTGAATTCTTTGATATGACACACAAAGAATTTGATTTTGTTTGTTAGAGATTACACACTAACAAGCAGAGATCTAAATTAAAAAGTTTAATTAAAAGAAAGTAGATAAAAAGTTGCAGAAATGGTTCCAAGACAATTTAAAGAGCAAACAAGAAAAGAAACATGCATGGTCTTGAAAAACACAATAATTAAGAGGTGGTTGGCGCCTAAGGCTCCTTCTTTTGGGCTTGGTCGAATTCTTGATGGGTTTGGACTTCTGTTTTAACAATTGGGCCATTATGAAGTGCTGGGAATACCTCATTAAAAACCTTGTCAAGAAAACCCATTGGGACAAAACTTGACAAGGAAAAAAGAGCATAAACCCAACACTTACCCAATTGTTAAAATCATATGGCTTGAATCAAAACAAAAATGTTTTGACAAGCTTGCTTGCTGTCTTGATCGTCTGGCTTGTTTGTTTGATTGAGAAGTCTTCCAACAACTTGATTGAATAGCTTAGTCTTCGATCTAGTCATTGGACCAGTAGGCACGATCAAAGTTTCTCCGTTTCCTAACTCAGGTTCAAGCTGCTCCTCTGGTTCGAGTTCTGTTTTTAGCTGCTCCTTAGACTCCTCTTCATGCTCCAAGCTCCATTAGGTCTCCATCGGGTGCATCCGAGCTCTCTTGTATGTGGTTCACTTCTGGAATGTTTATGAGGGTTTCTCCAAGTGCCAATGTGTTTAGGAGAGCCTCTACTATGTTGAGCCCTTCTCTTAGCCTCCTTGCCTTAGGACGTGTCATTGGAGTTTCCTTGAGATCGGGTACATGCTCTAGATATAAGCTCGAGTTGATGTCCGCATCATTCCCTCCCTCTTTAGAAGGTTTTGTCCTCTGCACATATATAAGGCAAGTTAGTACTTTGAGCTATGTGAGGGTTCAGAAGATTACCTCGGGCTATATTTTGGAAGTTGCTTGGGTGTGGTTGATGTAGTGCATCCGGTGGTTTTTCCTTGATTAGCATAGATGCTAAGGCTCATGTCCATGGTTTGCTGCTGATTTCCTTGTGCAACAAGGTGCAGTAGCCTCTCTGATCTCCTCTTTGATCCGAGACTAGAGCTTTGGCTTGTCTTGGTTCTTCTCGCGTCTTAGATTCCCCTCGTGTACCTACATCTTTCTCAATATCTTTTGGACAAGTCAAGTTAAGGAAGTCAATGAATCAAGAGGAATATGTTGATTTAGTTTTGCACTTATCTTAGGATTAGCAATGGTGTGAACAAGTCTTTGTTCTGATTTCGGTTTCCACTTGTTACTTGGTTCCGAGTTGAACTCATGATCTGGTTCGTCTTTTGGAGCTCTCACAACAGAGGTTATTAACTTCATATCTGGCCTCTTTGCCTCGTGAGTCTCTGTTTTGTGTCATGGGACCTTCCTCATTCTTTTGGTTTGCATCCTGTTTTAAGTTGTGGTCCACGGTTGGCTATTTATCTCCAGGGAGCTTAGGATTCAAGCCTTGTTCAAGTTGAATGTGTGCTTCCAGCTTGGTTTCTTTAGGCAATACAGAATGAGTAGTGTTTTGAGCAGGTGACTCCTTTTGATCCACTTGCTCACTCGTCACACCTAAACCTGTTTCAACATCTTTTAGCAAAGAAAAGTGTATTATACTAGCACTTAGAATGTTAATATCAGTTTCAACAAGGTTATCACACTCATTAAGACTATTCTTTTCCAGTTCTAAAGATGTGATATTTGCTAATTTCTTGGGTGGTCATTCTTTAGCATAGTGTCCTCTGTTTTGACACCTATAACAGATAACTTCAAGTGAGTTCAAAGTGTTAGAAGACTTAGCTTGAGTGTGCTTTCCTTGTGGTTCACGTAAAGTTGAACTCGACTCTGGTTGAGTCTTCTTTTCCTGGTCTGCTTGCTTACATTGTTCTTCTTGGCAATGAGATGACACAAATGTATCGAATTATTATTCCTTAGGTCCTGCATATGTTTCAATACTTTTGGAAAAGGACAAATGCATCATAACAGTCATGGGAACCTTATAAACAGATTGAGACAAATTAGCTTGTACCTTTTCATTTTTAGAGGCTAAAACAACTTCTTGTTTCTTGTGCACTTGCGGATCATAACAAATTGTTAGATCCGGATCCTCCTTAGTACCTAGACCTTTCTCAACTCTTGTGGACATGATCAAGTGTATCGCTTTATCAAAAAGCTGATTAAGATTTCGAAGAGCTATTGAGGTACTTACCTCTGTATGAGCAGGTTATTTCTTAGTCACCAAAGCACTTAAAGTCTTCTTTTGGTATGTGACTAAGGCTGAAATATGCTCTTGAATTGCTCGCCTATTGGTCACTCCTAGACCTTGTGTTTTTGCGACTTGCGGTTCTAGTGATGATGTTGGGCTCAAATTTTGCTTAACCTCCTTTGATGATTTTTGAGCATGTTCTAGTGAGGTTGAACTGACTACTTTGAATGCCATAAGTGGCTCAAAAGCTGCTGGTCGAATTCCTTTCTTGACACTCATTTATGTCACAAACTTTTCACAAATTGAGGATGTGAGTTTCTTGTTTGGGAATTCCTTAGCAATGTTTCCCCTTTTCTTATACTTAAAACATGTCAGTTCTGAGGGATGATTAGGAGCAGAGCACTTACCTTGATGCTTGACTAGCATGGGAATTGCATTTTGCACCAGACTAGGAATTGCGCCTCCTCGGTTTGATTTCTTTGGAAGGTAAGTGTTTTTACTCAGTTGTGTTAGGCTGTGAGGTGCGTATCTCTCCCTCATGATCCATTTTAAATGTCCCTAAGTGCTTATGGCTGGCTCCTTGTAGTACCATCTGTAATCCTCCTCTTGGTACCACCATCTTTTAGCCTCTCCTCTGAGTTAGCCTAGACAGTAGGTAAGCCTTTCTTCTCTTGGGATGGAATAGTACCTAAAGTACTCATCCATGTTGTATTCCCACTGTAGGTAGTCTCTTCTACTTCCTGAAAACTCAATGACACGAAGCTCGTCATTTGATTCATAATTGAAATCAAGAGTTGCCTCATGTTCAAGTTTATGTGTAGTTTGATAAGTGGGGCTCCGTTTATTGTCTGGTGGCGTTGGATTCAGCTCTTCACGGCCTGCTTCTTCTTCATATCCTCCTTGGGAGTTGTCATCTTCAGTCCATGACTCTTCTCTTGGGTCGTTTTCTTCATAGCCTTTTTCTTCCCGTTCAACTTCTTCTTCGTACCACTTCTTCTGGCTTGAGTTGTCTCGGGCATGGTCTTGTGGTTCGGGCTCAGGTTCTTCTATGCCTGTTCATGACCATAGTCCTCTTTGTTCTCAGACCATGGATCATCCATGTAGGCATCCTCCTCACCGTACATGCTCTAGTCGAAATCAATCTGTTGATCCCAGATGTCTTCCTCGGCCATGGTGCTTCCTAGTCACTTCAAATTCCTTGCACTAAAAAACAACAACAAGCAAATCAAAGATACCACAGAATTCAAAGGAAAACAAGCAAGAACAATTAACAAGTAAAACAGATTTGAAACAACTCGCAATAACAACAACTTCTTATGGGGATTTTTGATTTTTCTGAAGCAAATAGAAAATGACACAAGCAATAACCAAAACAGAAACAGATTGAAACAAAGATAACTTGCAAAACAAAAGCAACTTTTTATGGTTTTAATGACTTAACATAATCAAAATAACAAGTACTAGCAACCTAACAATCTGAACAGCAAGCAACACGTTTTTTTTTATATGGGTTTTAGAGTTTCAGAAAATCAAATAAACAAAATAAGCAAGTAAAACAGATGCAATTCCTTTTGGGTTTTCTCTTTAGGATAAAGCATAATCAAAACAAGCAACAAGTATAACAGAAACAATTTTTATGGGTTTTAGGGTTTAATGAAAGCAAACAAGCGAAACAACAAGCAAAAACAGAGGCAATTTCGTTCAACCTAATCAGCAAACGAAACAAGCAAACAGAAACAATTTTTTTTTAATGGGATTTTCGTTAAGAAATCAGAAACAACAACAAAAACAAACTACTAAGCAAATAGAAACGATTTTATGGGTTTTCTCTTAAGAACAAACTAAAACAAATGAGCTACACAAAACAGAAGCAGATTCGAAAAAGAAACAAAAATAAAAAAGAACTAAAGGATATAATGGATATAAAACCAAAGATAGGAACCTTTGGCTCTGATACCAGATGATATAAGATCGGATTCCACCCGATCTTATGACACACGGTTTCAAGGCCTTTGGCTTGAATGGATGGTGAATGATGGAGGAGATGAGGGTGAAGGGTTGTTGAATGAATCCACAAACAACAATCGATTAAAAATACTTGATTCCACAAGCAATTTGAATCGAGATGGATCGATGGCACCACATAGATTGTGGAAGAATCTGTGATACAACAAGACACTCAGTCTTATGTGAATCACACACACTAAGAACAGAGCAAAGTTTTCTCTCAGGGCTGCGCTTGAAGAAGACCAAAAATGGCTATTTTATTAATATCAAAAGAGTTCCAAAATGTACAAGGCTGCAGGGAAACCTTATATAATGGTTCTTCAACTCAGACCTAAGTTTTAGGTCGACACAAAAACAGAGAAAAGACTCAAAATGACAAGACTTGTAAAGAAGAAACTACAAGGCGTTTAAACACCAAAAAGGAAAGTTTGACTGACTTTAAAAAAAAGGGAAATTATCTAAACTATAGGTGACTTTCTGGGGGTCGAACTGTGGTCTCTTACAGCTCTAAATACCAATGAGACACTCTGAAATACCTGCACAAATTGTATAAATTGAAAATACCTGGTTTTGGCTCGAGATGTGCTGTTTTGAAGCTGAGGTGATCAATGCTGGTGCTGGTCTGTTCAACTTAAATTCTTTGATAAATTATTCTTCTTGAAGTCCCTTTAAGTCTAAATGGTTAAGATCTTCAAGTTTTCCCACGTGGTTAGCTTCAGAATTCTCTTCTTGCTCCATTTGCTTTTTAACGGCCGATTGGCTTGTTCTCGCGATATCTTAAAGCTCCGATGTGATCTCAATGAGGTTCTTAGCTCTATTTCCTGCCAATTAAGCATTCTCACCTTGGTTGGTTCGAGTATACGCTTCCTCGATTCTGAAACGAGCAAATTCCTCCATTAGGTCTCCATCGGTTGCATCCGAGCTCTCTTGTATGTGGTTAACTTCTGGAATGTTTCTGAGGGTGTCTCCAAGTGCCATTGTGTTTAGGAGAGCCTCTACTATGTTGATCCCTTCTCTTAGCCTCCTTGCCTTGGGACGTGTCATTGGAGTTTCCTTCAGATCGGGTACATGCTCTAAATATAAGTTCGAGTTGATGTCCGCATCAAGATGCAAACTCTTTGCATGGTATTCATTTTACGACTAGGTTGCAATTAGTGGAAGCAATCTCGTTGCAAACTATTTAGGGTTTAGGGTTTTAAGAATTTGCTTCTCTTTTGCGTGAACTACCCGCAAATAAGTCGCAAACTAACTGAATTAATTTGAAAAAAACCTGATATATAATACATAATTTATACAAACGACGGCTTAAACACACGATACATAAAACTACTCATCATCATCAGCATCGGAAACGTAAGTCTCTCCATTTTCTTCTTCTTTCTCATCCTCAACTTCATCCCCTTCATCAAACTTGTCTGAATCCGGTTGACCATCAGAGTCCACAAAGGTCAAGTTCACCGAGACCTCCTCTTCGTCACCTATATATATACGGTCATGACAAAAAAACATATATATATATATATATATATACGGAAAAATGATTATGATTTGTTACCTTCTCTCTCATCCATCCAGCGAAATCACGTTCTAGGTATGATCTCACTTCTTGGTCGTTTAGTTCCGGAAATGCTTCCCGTATTTGCTGTTCGAGCATCCTGTGCACCACATAATGAAAGATTATTAATTGTATATGTATATAGAAAACAACCTGTTTGTTTAATTATATTATCTCATACGGTCGAAAGTAGTCACAGTTTAGCATGTTATATGTATGAGCTACATGACAATGCTTGAGCACTGTATTCACCTGAAAGATAAAAGGGGGGGGGGGGACTTTGATGGTTTTATTGTTCGTGAACAACTTCTTGTTCTTTCTATACGGATGACCCATTAGCGGAACCCGACGATGACAATCGAACCAACAAGGTTTGTGTCCATTCGTCAATTGAAACACATCAGTTTGATCTAGAGAGTAAGGACATGATAATTTTCTGTGAGTTTTCCATCCAGATAACATCCCATATGCGGGAAAGTCGCTTATGGTCCACATAAGCACAATCTTCATGTTGAAGTTCCGGCAGTTTGATGAATCAAATGTTCATACACCGACATGCCATAACTCCTGTAATTCATGGATCAGAGGCTGCAAGAAGACATCAAGAGATCTTTTGGATGCTTAGGCCCCGATAGCAGAATGCTGAGGAACAAAAATTCTCTATGCATGCACATATTCAGAGGTAAATTATAAGGCATTACAATGACTGGCCACAACGAGTATTGCCGACCAGACATACCAAACGGACTAAACCCATCAGTGCAAAGACCCAAATAAACATTTCTATATTCTTCAGCAAAGTCCGAATTACCGTGTTAAAGTGTTTCCACGCCTTCGCATCTGATGGATGAGAGATCACTCCGTCCTCACTGAAGTGTTCTGCGTGCCACCTCATTTCCCCAGCTGTCTGCTCTGATTGGTATAATCGCTTCATTCTATCTATTATTGGAAGATACCACATACGCTAGAACGGCACCCTCGTGCGGCCACCTGTCTCCTTATATCTCGGTTTCCAGCAAAAAAGACATTCCTATAGCTGAAGATCATCTTTCTAGAAAATCATACTGTTATCAATGCATACGTCAATCATCTCAGACAGTAAACCTTGACTCGCTACCATTCTCTGTATTTCATAATAACTCTCTACCGAGTTATTACCCTCCGACAAATACTCTTTAAACAATGCAGTCCATTTATCCATGCAATTTTCACTAATGTTATCTTCGCTTTTAATTATCATCATCATAGATGCTAGTAAAATTTTGAAAGCCCTTCTCTACATCCTTCGTAGATGGGTTCATTAGCAGCGGCTAACATATCGTAAAACTTTTTAGCAGTCGGGTTTGGTTCTTCAAAAGTATTATCATTAAACGAGGCAGTAGTTTCATGAAATGCATCAGTAAACATGTCATGAAAACTATTCCCATCACTATTACCATATCCATATTCATTTTCATTATAATCTTGATGATGAGCATGTTGATCATCATAGTTATTATCATAATTACTAGCGTCATCTTGATTGCCATGATAACTCGTACTTGAACTACCTGGAATATTAACAATAAAATCCTCCCTATGCGAAAACCAAACATAATAGTAAGGTAAAAACCCCCTCGTATATAAATGCTTTAAAAAAATGTTTGGATCATGATGATCAAAGCGCTTGTTTATTATCAATTAGCTCGACTACTTTTTCGATTAGGCTTGAGGTGGTTCCACCAAAACAATTGTGATTCCTTTTAGCTTCTTTGGTCTATGGATTTGCAAGATCGAGTTGGATTGAGATGTTTCCAAATTTGTCTTAAATGTCATTTTTGAGGACAAAAGCTTTCGGGAAAAGCTTAAAAGTGTTTTCAAGTCCTTTCTTGATGGTTTCCTTGTCTATTGCATCTAACTCCATAGGAATCAAGGTTTGAATCTATGCAAATGACTTAGGCACATCCTTAGGCTTCTACTTAACTTCACACATGTCCTTAGTAACCACTTTAGGTGACAAACCCGAATGTATGTCCTTATAGACATCTTTATGCTTCATCTTTAACGGTTTTGCAACTATCTTTGATTTGGCTTTGGTATCACCTTCCTTGACATTTTGGAATTCTTTCTTGGCATCTCCGGGCTCTAGAATAAGCTTCTTTTCCTTAATTTCAATCATACTTGCCACACTTCAATGTTCATAGCCAGATATAAGGCATACTTGTTGATTTTGGTGAAAGAGATTTTTCGGTTTGGAAAATCAACAATGGCTCCTGTTCTTGCTAGAAATTGTAATCTAAGTCTCAATGGGTTCATCTTCCCGGTTTTCATTACTACAATTTGAAAATCGGTAGGGACAATGACATCTCATACCTTAAGCATCACATTTTCTAGCACTCTATAAGGTGTAGAATATGATAAATCTGCGTACTCTATGTAGATTTTAGAGTGTTGAAAATTGGAGAAACCTAGCTCCTTTGTCATTGCTAGTGACATGACATTGACATTAACTCCAATATCACATAGGAAATCATATACTTCAACCACTACAAAAAAACAGGGGATGAGTGACTCCCAATTTGCGACTACTTAGGGATTGAAATAAGTAGTCGCAAAATATAATAGTCGCAAAGTAGTCACTTATTTCAGACTATTTTGTGACTACTAAACTTAGTCGTACATAAGCGACTATTTTGAGACAACATTTAGTAGTCGTATATTAAAGACTAAATAGTGATAGATTTTGGTAGTCATATTTTTTAGACTAATTTGTGCCTATGTAGTAGTAAATGTGCGACTATTTTGTGACTACTAAACTTAGTCGTACATAAGCGACTACTTTGAGATAACATTTAGTAGTCGTATATTAAAGACTAAATAGTGATAGATTTTGGTAGTCATATTCTTGAGACTAATTTGTGCCTATGTAGTAGTAAATGTGCGACTTTTTCGAGACTGGTAAGTTAGAGGCTAATTAGCAACTTGTTTGCAACCACCTTAATTAATATATATTAGCATTTGTATTTTTATTGATTGTATTTAAATTACAATTTACTAGGTTTTTGTTTTTGAATAAATTGACATATTAAAAAGAAAAATGTCATATTTTATTATATTATATGAAATCATGATACAAAAGATCTATATTATAAAATAAAAGCACATAACTAAAAAATAAGATCATACAACTCTTCATCATGGAAGCATCAATAACCTCAGATTCGCCTTCCAATGCTCTGACCAAAGAGCTCAATTCATCAATGGTGTAACGAAGAAGGATGAACCGATCATTCCCTTCACAAGAACAAAGATCGTCCGTGTGTTTTGTACAGGCATATTCTTCGCATTTGTTGTAGTCAGAAGCCGAAAGATGCAAGTCATAAAAGCAGGAGATGCATTCCCTTTCGCAGATTCAATCAAACTCCTTATCCATCTTTAGGCAAGCTGAAATCGCTTCCAAGAGCCTCAATTCTTCCCTCTTCCATCTGTAACCGAGTCTGTCTCGATAGCCTTAGTAAGAGTTCCATTCTTCTCACAGAAACTCATGAGATATGAGAAAGTATAAACCCTTAATCGAACAAGAAGAATCATACCATATTTTCAGATGCAAATGAGAGAAAGAGAGAGGGAACGAAATCAGGCAATGTGAGTGAGAAGCAAATCGGAACGGCGAATCGAATCGAAAGTTCCCGTTGATATTTGGATCCAAATCGCCGCCACGAGAACCGTCCATTTCTCTTAACATATTGACTGTTTCCAGAGAGAAATTTTATTTATCAGAAACACTTGAACATCATCATCATCATGAAAGGAGTTTAGGCCACTAAGACATCTATCTTCCAGAGATTTATGAACAATATCCATCCATGTATAAACTAACACTACCGATGTTTGGCAAACTTGTGATTTCGGATTGCCACTTGTTTGAAGAAAACTAGTGAATCCTATTTGCACATAATCCAGACATATGGCTGACATCTTCTCATTTTACCAGCTCTGGCAGGATTTCTCAAACATCTTGATATGATCCTGGAAAGCACAAAGGACTTGGAACTTGAGGAAGAGCTCGTAGCCGAGGAAGGGCTTGAAGCAGAGGAGCAGCTTGTAGCCGAGGATGAGCTTGTAGCTGAGAAAAAGTATGGAAAAGATGTTATCCAAACCTCATTGGTTTTGATACAAGATCAACAAATGGGCATGTGTCCCAATGGGTTTTCCAAAGAGAGGTTTTTAATGAGGCAAATGATTCACATCCAAATAACCCATTTGCTGATCAAAACCAAGGCATAAACATTCAGAAATCTATCCAAGGTGATAACTATCAAGTCTAGTCCATTTTGTGCTTATTACAAGTCCATAAAGAGCCCAAACTAAATGCCTAAGTTGCTGGTCAAGAGGAGTGACGAAAACAGAAGGTTAAGGGTCATTTTAGAGGTCAAAGGAAGTGGAGGGTTTTTTTTATCTTTTCAAATTCTGTCTTTAATATTTTAAAATTTGAGACAGCCTTGTGAGTGTGTTCCAAGGCTTGTTCTCCTCTTTATAAACTCTGTAATTCTCTTAGGAGAGATAATCTATCTTTTTTATAAAAATCTCTTTTTAAGTTAAACTTGGTTGGTGTGTAATATCCAACAAACAACTTGGCTCGTCTTGGTGTGTCATATCCAAGGAGTCATCGATCCGTCTTGGTGCGTCATATCCAAAGGATCAACCGGTAAATCAGAAGCCTTCCGTAACTTCTGTGCGACCATTCGCTCCACATTCTTTGTCAGTGAAGCTTCACGGGTTCATTGCAGCAAGGACTATCCCTTTCTCAACTTAAGAGTGCCTTTCCTTGGGAGGATCGCATCATTTGGTATCAAAGCACACTCTGAAAGTTGAGTATTCTATCTTTATCATCTTCGTGTTTGTTCATCTTCTTATTTAAAAAAAAATATATTTCACCCAGATCTGGTCGAATTATAGTTCTAGGTTGTGTGATCAAGTTTTCTGTTTAACAAAATTCGATCTAGACTCATCAGTTTCTGTTCTGCAATCTATAAGTTTTTTTTTTTTTGTCTTTTCACCTTCTGTGACAAGATCTGTCGTTTAGATTGCTAGGCTTTGTAGTACTTGTATCTATTGGGAACTTGTGATCTGTTTCTTGTTTATAAGGACTAGTTACTGGTGACTGTTGTGTTTTTGTTTCAGGGAAGATGTTTGATCAAAGAGCTTATTCTGACCAGAGCATATGTGATGAGGAAGATGCTTACATGGAGGAGTTATGGTCTGAAAGTGAAGAAGGCTATGGTCGTGAATCAGACAGAGAAGAACTTGAGCCTGAACCACTAGATTTTGTTCGATACAGTTCAAGCCAGCAAAAGTGGTATGAAGAAGAAGTTGCAGGCCGTGGAGAGATAAATTTCAAGCAACCAGACAACACAAGGAGTTCAACATGGAGCAGACCATATCAAACTTCCCACACTCTTAAATCATTGGTTCATTTTAATTCTTATTATGGATCTGCTAATGAAATTGAACTCTATGCATTTTCAGGAAAAAGAAACTATCTAGAGTGGGAAAGAAACATGGACGACTGGTTTTACTATAATCGCATCCTGAAAAAGAAGAGGATAGTTTATGCAATTGGTCAACTCACAGGAGGCGCTTATAAGTGATGGATGCGAGAAACATATGATCGCAGGTTTTACAAGGAGCCAACTATCACCACCTGGGAAAGTATGAAGGAGCTGCTAAGGGATAAGTATGCACCAAAGAACAGGAACAAAGGCCATACTACTACGGAATCCCCAAGAAAGAAAGTCATATCCGCAATAAATTCCAGATGTGAAAAATCAGTGACAAAGTTGACTGATCATGGCAAAAAAACCAACAACAACAACAACGACAAGCTATTGATAGAAGCGTTTACAGCTCGGATGGAGCAGATCATGAATAATCAATTGGATACATTTCATCAAAAGCTTCAACAAAAGAGGGAACAAGAGAGATCCCCAAGAAGAGACAGAGAGCAACAGTGGCAATCAAGTTCTGCTTCTGGAGAAAAGCACTTGGGCAGGGATCTGGACACACAAAAGAAGCTCATAGGGCAGGAAGAAGAGTTAACCTTGATCACGGATCAGAGACAAATCTCAAAACTTGAGATCACTAATACTAGTAATGCAGAACAAACTAAGGTAAGTGATCAATTGAGCCAATCTTTTTCCAATAGTTCTCATGACGTGATAACACACTTATCTTGTCCAAAAGAAGTTGAAAAGGTATATGTGAAATGGAGAAAAGTCCAGAAACACACATCTCACTTATTTGTCCAGATGAGGCATATGATCAACTTGCACTTGAACCATGTGCCCCACCTGATCTTGCTTCAAGAGGAATAACTATAACAACTGAGTCTACGCAATACATCGATCTTGCTTGGTACCATAATAAGTGAAACTAATAACCTGATTCAATATTGAAAAAATCTCATAACAGGTCATAGTTTCAAATACTCTGTTTTTTAATTATCTATGTCAAGTATAATGCACTTGTTCTATCCCATGAGTGCTCAGATAGGAACAAGAGCCATGGAGAAGCATAAGTACTTAGGAGAAGTGACATCAAAGAGAAATGCATTCGAGGTTCAAATCCAAAGCCCGGACGACTTAAAAAGAGCTGAAGGTGCACTGAACCCATTGGCAATCAAAGAAAAGCCACCAGATTCGTATCAGCATCAATCCATCCGCAGAGAACCCAAACAAGGAACCATGAGTGGAATTGGAGATTCACTAGAGGCAATGCAATATTGATTCATGGTCTAGGAAAAGAACTCACGTGTTCTGTTCAAATTAAGGAGAACCCACCAGATGCATTACTTATGCTCATATCAAACTACAATTCCCAACAAGCAATCCTAATACGAGCCAGAGACAAAGAAATTGTGCTCCCTAAGATAAGTGTCTATGTTCTCAAAGATCATTTTATCTCTGATCACACAGATATGATTCGCTTGTCTTTGTCAAAAGAGCCAAATACAGGTTTTAGAGCAGCCTTGAAGCGCACAAGAAGGACCGAAAAGAGAGAGGAAGACAAACGATTTAAGCCACCTGATTTGGACCAGGATAGACACCAAGACGTCAGTAGCTTCATACTAGTCAAGGAAGCACCACCAGATGCAACATACAAGTCAAAGCCGATGCCAAGGATTGATGATCCTTTCAAGATAATCAAAAGTATCAATGACAACGCCTACAAAATTGATTTCCAAGGTAAGTATACTATTAGTTCGAGTTTCGATGTTACCGATCTTGTGCTTTTCATCGCAGATGAATTGGATTTGAGGTCAAATTCTTTTCAAGAGGGAGAGGATGATATGAACCTGGAAAGCACAAAGGACTTGGAACTTGAGGAAGAGCTCGTAGCCGAGGAAGGGCTTGAAGCAGAGGAGAAGCTTGTAGCCGAGGATGAGCTTGTAGCTGAGGATGAGCTTGTAGCTGAGAAAAAGTATGGAAAATATGTTATCCAAACCTCATTGGTTTTGATACAAGATCAACAAATGGGCACGTGTCTCATTTGTACTCTTTTTCCCTCATCTTTGGTTTTGTCCCAATGAGTTTTCCAAAGAGAGGTTTTTAATGAAGCAAATGATTCACATCCAAATAACACATTTGCTTATCAAAACCAAGGCATAAACATTCAGAAATCCATCCAAGGTTGTAACTATCAAGTCCAGCCTATTTTGTGCTTATTACAAGTCCAGCCCATTTTGTGCTTATTACAAGTCCATAAAGAGCCCAAACTAAATGCCTAAGTTGCTGGTCAAGAGGAGTGACGAAAACAGAAGGTTAAGGGTCATTTTGGAGGTCAAAGGAAGTGAAAGGTTTTTTTTAGGGAAATTGCACTCTATATTAGTCTTTATACCTATCATTAACTATCTAACATCATATAAACATAATATAGTAACTAGCATTTAGCCCACCTAAAATTCCGATTTTACCCTTAATGAAAAACAACAAAAATTCATAAACGTAGTTAACTATGTTCGGAAATCGATATAGTTAACTATGTTCGGAAATTAATAGGTAACTATGTTTCTGATAATAGTTAACTATGTATGTTATTTTTCCATTATGCAAACTATAATAGGTAACTACGTTCTGAACGTAGTTAGCTATGTTTGTTTAAATAATTAACTACTACAACAATATTTTCATGTAGTCAACTATGTCATGAAATTAGATAACTATGCTCTGAAAATAGTTAACTATGTTTTTAAATTGGTAACTATTTTATGAAAATAGTTAACTATGTTTTTAGATAGTTACATTGGTAATTTCGTCCAGTTTTTTTTTTCTCTGCTATTTACCTAATTCCGAAAATGGAACTGCTATTTTTCCGATTATCTCTCTCAAAAGTAATATTCAGCTAATTAACCCTTTTTTATCTGTTCAAATTCTGTCTTTAATATTTTAAATTCGAGACAGCCTTGTGAGTGTGTTCCAAGGCTTGTACTCCTTTTTATAAACTCTGTAATTCTCTTAGGAGAGATATCTATCTTTTTTATAAAAATATATTTTTAAGTTAAACCATTGTTGGTGTGTAATATCCAGCAAACAGCTTGGCTTGTCTTGGTGTGTCATATCCAAGGAGTCATCGATCCATCTTGGTGCGTCATATCCAAAGGATCAACCGGTAAATCAGAAGCCTTCCGCAACTTTTGTGCGATCATTCGCTCCACATCCCTTGGCAGTAGCTTCACGGGTTCATTGCAGCAAGGACTATCCATTTCTCAACTTAAGAGTGTCTTTCCTTGAGAGGATCGCATCACATCTGGTAGACATCTTCTCATTCTGCCAGGATTTCCCAGACATCTAGCAAATCTCATGCAAACTCAGCAAGTTTTTTAATTAATAAAAAAAATAACAGACAAATGATAGGATGGGTAGCGCTTGTATTATTAAAAATGGGGTCCCCAATTAAAATATGTTCAATGAGGGGTAGTTGTTTCACATTAATTTATCATGTTTAACCATTCATTACAATTAGACCTAAAATAAAGTCTTAGACTTTATTCTAGGCTTAAACTTGTAAGCAATCCCAACGACACAAAAAACTTATACCTCAGTTTATAGCCTTAGAAATATGCTGCAAGTGCACATCAATCACAATTGATATATAAACTTAATTATTATCAAATCTAAAGTAGATAAGTTAATTCTTCTAAGATCACTACCACCACTAAATCTATCAACACACAACATCTTCAAGTGTTCCCACGTGGTTAGCTTTAGAATTCTCTTCTTTCTCCATTTGCTCTCTAACGGCCGATTGGCTTGTTCTCGCAATATCTTGAAGCTCTGATGTGATCTCAATGAAATTCTTGGTGTTCTGAGCTCTATTTCCTACCAATTAAGCATTCTCACCTTGGTTGGTTCGATTATAAGCTTCCTTGATTCTCAAAAGAGCAAATTCCTCCATTAGGTCTCCATCGGGTGCTTAAAGAAGACAAAGATGAGCTAGAGAAAACAGAGATCATCAACAAGACAGCTTTATGACCTTTAACCCATTCATACAGCCCATGTTTAGTTTTAAAGGCTGTTTTCCACTCATCACCTTCTTGCATTCTAATCTGGTGGTATCCACTCTTTAAATCAATGCGAGGCCGCCATGAAAATATCTTGCAAAATCTTCGAAAATTTACATCACGCGGTAAAACGAAAATCAATTATTTTCGTTTTACCAATGCCATTTGCGATGCGGATGCGATTACACTCCTCGCAAAGTAGTCGCAAAGGATGAAAACAATTTTTTTTGCGCGGAGTTTGCGACTGCTCGAAGCAAATAGGCTTTAGGGTATAGTTAGGGTTTAGGGTTTTTTCAAAGTTTGTACACTATAACATGCTAGAAATATATGTGTTTTAATAGAAATTAATGGTTCAACCAAATGTGGGTCAATTCTATAACTAATTTGACAATCGTTAACAAATAATCGATTAATCATATTCGGCATATATAGTTACATACCTTACTCTAGTAGTTCAATCAAAATGTTGGTGTTTTCCTAAAAATTATTATATCAACAACGCATGGTGTAAACAAAATATGAACACTTATCCAAACTACTCGGTAATATACATCGTTTTATTCCACTTAATGGAGCAAGAACCTTAGGCATCGAATTAAGCAAAGTTAAAATTTACGACTAGTAGTGGTTCTACTAGATGTGTTATAAGATCGGATTCCACCTCATCTTATGACACACGGTTTCAAGGCCTTGGACTTGAATGGCTGGTGAATGATGGAGGAGATGAGGGTGAAGGGTTGTTGAATGAATCCACAAACAACAATCGATCAAAAATACTTGATTCCACAAGCAATCTAAATCGAGATGGATCGATGGCACCACAGAGATTATGGAAGAATCTCTGATATAGCAAGACACTCAGTCTTATGTGAATCACACACACTAAGAATAGAGCAAAGTTTTCTCTCGAGGCTGCACTTGAAGAAGAACAAAGACGGCTATTTTATTAATATCAAAAGAGTTCAAAAATGTACAAGGCTGCAGGGAAACCTTATATAATGGTTCTTCAACTTAGACCTAAGTTTTAGGTCGACATAAAAATAGGGAAAAAGACTCAAAATGACAGGACTTGTAAAGAAGAAACTACAAGACGTTTAAACACCAAAAAAGGAAAGTTCGACTAACTTTAAAAAAAAAGGGAAATTATCTAAAGTATAGGTGAATTTCTAGGGCTCGAACTGTGGTCTCTTGTAACTCTAAATACTAATGAGACACTATGAAATACCTGCACTAATTGTATAAACTGAAAATACCTGGTTTTGGCTCGAGATGTGCTATTTTGAAGCTGAGGTGATCAATGCTGGTGCTGGTCTGTTCAACTTAAAGTCTTTGATAAATTATTCTTCTTGAAGTCCCTTTAATTTTAAATGGTTAACATCTTCAAGTGTTCCCACGTGGTTAGCTTTAGAATTCTCTTCTTTCTCCATTTGCTCTCTAACGGCCGATTGGCTTGTTCTCGCAATATCTTGAAGCTCTGATGTGATCTCAATGAAATTCTTGGTGTTCTGAGCTCTATTTCCTACCAATTAAGCATTCTCACCTTGGTTGGTTCGATTATAAGCTTCCTTGATTCTCAAAAGAGTAAATTCCTCCATTAGGTCTCCATTAGGTCTCCATCGGGTGCATCCGAGCTCTCTTGTATGTTAATATGTTTCTCCTTGAATCGCCAATCTGAAGTTAAAGGAACTTGAATCTTGCTGTGACAGAACCGTGAAGAACAGAACTGAGAGATGGATTGAGTGGCTTTACTAAAAGCTGAGGCTGGCCTTAAGTAAACCAAGGGTGAATTCTTTGATATGACACACAAAGAATTCGATTTTCTTTGTTAGATATTACACACTAACAAGCAGAGATCTAGATTCAAAAGTTTTATTAAAAGAAAGTAGATAAAAAGTTGCAGAAATGGTTCCAAGACAATTTAAAGAGAAAACAAGAAAAGAAACATGCATGGTCTTGAAAAACACAATAATTAAGAGGTGGTTGGCGCATAAGGCTCCTTCTTTTGGGTTTGGTCGAATTCTTGATGGGCTTGGGCTTCTGTTTTAACAATTGGGCCATTATGAAGTGCTGGGAATACCTCATTAAAAACCTTGTCAAGAAAACCCATTGGGACAAAACTTGACAAGGGAAAAAGAGCATAAACCCAACACTTACCCAATTGTTAAAATCATATGGCTTGAATCAAAACAAAAATGTTTTGACAAGCTTGCTTGCTGTCTTGATCGTCTGGCTTGTTTGTTTGATTGAGAAGTCTTCCAACAGTTTGATTGAATTGCTTAGTCTTCTCCTCTGGTTCGAGTTCTGGTTCCAGCTGCTCCTTAGACTCCTCTCCATGCTCCAAGCTCCATGTCTTGTCCAGTATCATATCATCCTCTCCCACTTGAAAAGGATTTGACCTCAAATCCGTTTCATCTGCAATATAAGGAACTAGATCAGACACATTAAAACTAGAGCTTACATTATACTTACCTTGGAGATCCAGGTGATAAGCATTGTCGCTTATTCTCCTTCCGATTGTGAAAGGACCATTGATCCTTGGCATTAGCTTAGATTTCCTCTCAGCTGGGAATCATTCCTTTCTCAAATGAACCCAGACTTGGTCACCAACTTTAAAGTTATCAATGTGTTTTTGTTTCAGGGAAGAAGTTTGATCAAAGAGCTTATTCTGACCAGAGCATATGTGATGAGGAAGATGCTTACATGGGGGAGTTATGGTCTGAAAGTGAAGAAAGCTATGGTCGTGAATCAGACAGAGAAGAACTTGAGCCTGAACCACCAGATTTTGTTCGATACAGTTCAAGCCAGCAAAAGTGGTATGAAGAAGAAGTTGCTGGCCGTGGAGAGATAAATTTCAAGCAACCAGACAACACAAGGAGTTCAACATGGAGCAGACCATATCAAACTTCCCACACTCTTAAATCATTGGTTCATTTTAATTCTTATTATGGATCTGCTAATGAAATTGAACTCTATGCATTTTCAGGAAAAAGAAACTATCTAGAGTGGGAAAGAAACATGGACGACTGGTTTTACTATAACCGCATCCTGAAAAAGAAGAGGATAGTTTATGCAATTGGTCAACTCACAGGAGGCGCTTATAAGTGATGGATGCGAGAAACATATGATCGCAGGTTTTACAAGGAGCCAACTATCACCACCTGGGAAAGTATGAAGGAGCTGCTAAGGGATAAGTATGCACCAAAGAACAGGAACAAAGGCCATACTACTACGGAATCCCCAAGAAAGAAAGTCATATCCGCAATAAATTCCAGATGTGAAAAATCAGTGACAAAGTTGACTGATCATGGCAAAAAAACCAACAACAACAACAACGACAAGCTATTGATAGAAGCGTTTACAGCTCGGATGGAGCAGATCATGAATAATCAATTGGATACATTTCATCAAAAGCTTCAACAAAAGAGGGAACAAGAGAGATCCCCAAGAAGAGACGGAGAGCAACAGTGGCAATCAAGTTCTGCTTCTGGAGAAAAGCATTGGGCAGGGATCTGGACACACAAAAGAAGTACAAGCAATGAGATGCATCTCATGTAGCAGGATGACAACTAAACTACACACAAAAGAAGTACAAGTTTCGGTGAACTTGACCTTTGTGGACTCTGATGGTCAACCGGATTCAGACAAGTTTGATGAAGGGGATGAAGTTGAGGATGAGGAAGAAGAAGAAAATGGAGAGACTTACATTTCCGGTGCTGATGATGATGAGTAGTTTTATGTCTCGTGTGTTTAAGTCGTCGTTTGTATAAATTATGTATTATATATCAGGTTTTTTTTCAAATTAATTCAGTTAGTTTGCGACTTATTTGTGGGTAGTTCACGCAAAAGAGAAGCAAATTCTTAAAACCCTAAACCCTGAATAGTTTGCAACGAGGTTGCTTCCACTAATTGCAACCTAGTCGTAAAATGAATACCATGCAAAGAGTTTGCATCTTGATGCGGACATCAACTCGAACTTATATCTAGAGCATGTACCCGATCTCAAGGAAACTCCAATGACACGTCCCAAGGCAAGGAGGCTAAGAGAAGGGATCAACATAGTAGAGGCTCTCCTAAACACAATGGCACTTGGAGAAACACTCAGAAACATTCCAGAAGTGAACCACATACAAGAGAGCTCGGATGCACCCGATGGAGACCTAATGGAGGAATTTGCTCGTTTCAAAATCTGCTCGAACAGGATGCATCTCATGTAGCAGGATGACAACTAAAATATATCAATCTTCAAAGCAATTGAGAAACTTTCATCGCAACAAATAAGGGCATATGTCTATATCACCTCGCTGAAAAATCTTAACGCCAAGTGTAAAGTGAATACAATTGTATGTTTGGTGAGAAGGATTACTAAGGCCTATCGACGAAAAGATTTTAATGCTTTGTTCGATGTGATTCATCATCAAGTGCAAAGCTTTCGGAATGCGGAATGATATTCCGTCATAGGAAGCCGCTCTTGTGTAAGCAATCACCGGGAGGAAACAATTTGTTGGAATCTCATTCTTGTTTTTGGACCGGTATATAAATGAGGTGGGATAGTCACATGACCCAACGAGCATCCTAGTACTTGTTAGGTACTCTTGGTCCATGAAGCATTTTCCTAGAACCGGTTCATACTCCGCCAAAGGGACTCCGGCTTCGTGAAACAATGGAGTGAGCATTCCTCCGATGAAGATCTTTGGTCGCTCATTCCTTTGCAAGTCGTGGCGAATATTGACCAATTCGTTAATGAATATGGAGGCGGGGACAACAGTTTCTAATATAAGACTCGATAAGAGGCTTATGTGAATGGTTGGATGGGAACAACAAACTGGCTTTCACGCTCTCTTCTATTGAACAGAGATGGTCGAATGGATAGAGGAAGATGGGATTGAACACGCTGGCTGTAACGCCCTCTCGTGTTGAATCAGTTGATGGTGAGGCTGGTGGATCGATGGCACCACAGAGATGATGAGATGGTCTTTGATACTGCAAGCTATGCTCAATCCTAAGTGAATCCACACTAAGAACAGAAGCAAAAGACTTTCAACAAGCTTGCTTGAAGAAGAGGAAGAAAACAGCTGCTTTTATTGATAATCAAAGGTAAAAAATATACAAGGCTGCAGGGGAACCTTATATAATATATGGTTTTTCAGCTTAGCCTAGTTATTAGGTCGACACAAAAACATGGAGAAGACCCAAAACGATAGGACATGTAAATCAGAAACTACAAGGCATTTAAACACCAAAAAGGAAAGTTTGACTAACAAAAAAAAAGAAAACTCTATAAACTATTGGCGACTTTCTGGGGCTCGAACTATGGTCTCTTGCAGCTCTAAATACCACTGAGACACTCTGAATTACCTGCACAGATTGTATAAATTGAAATACCTGGTTTTTGCTCGAGATGTGCGGTTTTGAAGCTGAGGTAATCAATGCTGGTGCTGGTCTGTTCAGCTTGAAGTCTTTGATGAATCATTCATCCTGAAGTCCCTTGAGGTATAAATGAATGAAATCTTCAAGTGTTTCCACGTGGTTAGCTTCAGACTCCTCTTCTTCCTCAATTTGCTCGCTAGTGGTCGAATGGCTTGAACGGATGATATCTTGCAGCTCCGACGTGATCTCAGTGAGATTTTTGATGTTCTGAGCTCCATTTCCTGCCAAGTAAACAGATTTACCTTGGTTGATTTGAGGTTGATCTTCCTTGAAGCTCCAATGTGCAAAATCCACAATTAGATCTGATTCGGATGCATTGGAGTTCTCTTGGAGGTTGTCGACTTGGGGTGGGGTTCTGAACGTGTCTCCAAGTTCCATGGTGTTTAGGAGGCTCTCTACAGCCATGTTGAATCCTTCTCTAAGTCTCCTCGTCTTGGAACGTGTCATTGGAGAGTCTTTGACCACGGTGCATACTCTAAGTCCATGGTTAGGCCGATGTTCGCATCAGTTTCGCAAAGGTCTTCCAAAATGTTGTTTCCTCTTTGATCCTGCATATGCCATATAATCCCTTCATGAAGGAGCACTAGCTCCAAAGGCGTGACGATCTTTGGGTTTTCTCGTGCGAACATGGTGTTTTCCAAGAGTTTGAGCGTGTAGCGGATCGTTGGGCTCTAGACTTTGTTTGTGTAGGCCGAGGTTATCTCATATGGTTCATCGGTGGCAATGTTCATCGAAACGTTATTCGCGTGGTGAAAAGATGGTGTGTCTTGGTGCCCCATCTCCGGAAAACCATGTGTCACAAAAATGTGCTAGTGTAAGTGAGTATTTCCTCAGTCCAACATTAAAATGAAGAACATCGAGCTTTCCATGAGAGACATATTTCACCGAAGCAATAAAGTCGATAGTGGGTTGAGCATATGTCGGCCATTCCATTCGTGATAGAACTCATAGGTTCATGTTTTCGATCAACTCTTCAATGTTGCCCCTTATGCCCAACTCGCCCATCGTCTCTTGACATGCAAACCTTGTTGGAACAATCTCCGCGTTGTACAAGGTGCAACGAGTATCCCACGTTTCTTGGGTCCATCCTTGGAACCAATTGGTAGTGTCCTCGTCTGATGCAGAGTCTCTTCTGTGCCTAGTGCCAATGCTATAGCAACCACTAGCTCCTATCGAAGTACTCATAGTTGTGCCTACAAAATTTCACCTTGTGGTTAAGTAAGAGATTATATCCGAGAATTTTTGTAAGACAAAAACCATGATAGACAACATATTAGAGAGCTCTCTAGAATTAAATTCGAATTTCCATGACAAGATTTTGCTAACCTTAAAAATCTTTATATCGAATATAAATTAAATCCAAAGGTTTTAAGCATTTCACATTTTCATACAACTCCGTTAAACTCATTCAAGTATTTTAATTAAATTCATTTAACATTCTCAAGCATTTTTAATTAATTATAAAGAAACTATTTAAGAATAAATTAACCATGAAATTTTAAATAAACTAGCTCATAGGATTTAAATTAATACTACTAGTTTAACAAGTCCAAATTTTAGCATTTCATTACATTTAATAATTAATTCCATATTTCCCCCTTTATTCAAACATTAAAATCAAATTTCTTGAAAAATCCACTATTCATCTTTTTCTCCAAATTCTTGAATTCTAACTAACACTCAAATGCAAGGTGATTCATCTACAATTTCATGTTGCTAATAGGTACAAACTACTAGAGCTAGCATTTCAAGTGAATAAAATAAGCAAATCACAAGTTCTAGCAATTTTTGTGTTCTTGAGAAAAAGAGCAAAACCATGAAGAAGTGAGCATTTAGATGAACATACCTTGTGGATTTAGAAGGATGAGTGTGGTTTTAGTGATGTAGGAGCAAGAGAATTAAGATCCCAAAAGAAAATTAAATGTTTGCACAGAAAATCAAGAATGAGTTTTTGAAAAATCTTGAAAGCTCAAGAACACCAAAGAGTTCTTGTTCTCTTTCTTGGATGATAGAAATGTGAGGTGCAAATGAGAGTTGCTTTTTTGTCCTTATATTACCCATAAAATGCTTTTTCTTTAATGAAAAATGGAACGGGGAGGGCTAAAATGGTTACCGTTACTTGTCTAAAATACCATTGGAGGAGAAAGAGAGAGGAAGGGGATGAGTCTGCCACTCACCGGATGGGGAGGGGTCTGTTGGGTGCTACAGTTCTTCCTTTCTCCTTTTCACGCCACTCATTGGCCGACGAGTGGTCGGACGGATGGTTCCGAGTCATTTTTCTTCGGTGTCTCCCCTTGTTTGCATTCCTTTTTGTTCCCCAATTCATTCCTACAACACTTTAAACTAAAACTAAGCATAAAAAGTATTAATTAAGCATAAAATTAAAGGATATATATGAGATTGCCTCTCAAGTGCGCTTTGTTTAACGTCACTTAGCTTGACGGAACTTCCTTTTTAGTGGGATTTTCAAAGGAAATCACCCTCGAAACTTGGTTCTCGGTCCGTAACCTTGATTGTGAACACCTTAGTCATAATCTTCTTGATGTAATTAGGCCTCGTAGCCTTGACCTTTGGTGTGACGATTCCTATAACCTTAGCGAATGGATTTCCATTTCCACTGCTATCAACCTTATAGTTAACATAGTCGCCATCGATTTTTCTTGGAATAAGAGTCAATTGGTAAGCTCTTTTCTCTAAGTCATCACCACCTTTTAGAGAGCTCTCCTCATATAGAAAACCATCTTCTTCAATTATGAAGGGTTCTTCTTGTGGTTTCGGCTTTCTTGACCATTTTCCCTTATTGGATGGTTTCTTGACCTCATCACCACTATTCTCTTTGTTCTCGATCATGAGGCAATGTGGAGTTTGCATATTCTTGAATGGATGAGTGATCTTGATCCCTAGATTTTTGAGGTTGATGGTCTTGGTAGGAAAGTTTAGAATCGCTCTGGTGATAGACAATAATGGTCTTCCCAAAATGAGTGGATGTATGAAGTCTTTATCCATCTTGATCATGATGAAGTTGGTTGGAATGATGCGATCTTTGAATCTTAGTGGGAAGTCTTCAAGAGTTCCTATCCACTAGAAGAAAACAGGGCCATTTGCGACGACGGAAGAGTCTTCGCAAGTGGCTGGTCGCAAATGAGAAATCGTCGCAATCTAGTCGCAAAATTTGCGAGGAAATAAAACTGCTCGCAAATAGCAGGCAAAAAATTTGTGACATATTTGCGATTAGTGGTATTTTTCGAAGAGTTTGCGATGTTTATGCTTGCGATGTGTTTGTGTGGCCTAGTTTTGCGAGGAATTTTCGAGTATGACTTTGCAAGGCATTTGCGAGTATGACTTTGCGAGGCTTTTGCGAGGCATTTGCGTGGAGGAATTTGCGAGTAGGCTTTTGCGAGGAAATTGCGATTACTTATTTGCGAGGAAATAGCGACTAATTATTTGCGAGGAGAATGCGAGTAGATGTTTGCTAGGATTTTGCGTGGGATGTGTGGTTTCTAATGAGTTGCAAATCTTTAAATCCGTTTTTTTAAATAAGCTTAAAAGTTAATAATATAAAATAAAACCGAGTTTTTAGTACAGCGAAAATAAAATAAACTAAAACTCGATATCATGATAATCCGAAGCACATTCTCCAGATGTTCCAGGTGCTGCTTGTTTCTTCTTCCAAAGCATCTCCCGAATCGCCGGGTTCGTATCCCAAGTAACTCAAACATAGCATTGTAGGTGTTGTACTCTTCTTTCAACGATTTGATCTCTTGTTCCACGATTGTGGGAGTCGAAACTCGCACAACTAAATTTGGTAAGGGAAATTTAGGGATTTGACAAACTTCTATGACAAGAAACACAAGAACAGAGATCCAAAGTTGGTGTCTTTATTCAAGCTGTTTAGAAAGCTGTCTGTAGAGAAAATAATAAGTGTTTTGCTAGGTAAAATTGCCGATCCCTTTTTCAAAGGTGTACATGTCTATTTATACAAAAGTAATTCGGCTAGGTTTCTTTCTAAACGATAAAGGAAAACTTCTTTATCCTTCGGGATTTCTTTTCTTCCCAGTTTCTTCCGAGGCGGTGGAAATTTGTGGGCTTCTTACCTTGCCTCGTCGCCTCAGCCCACCAATATCTTGTGGCTTGTTGCCTCGTCCCATCAAGATATTGGGCTTGTTGCTTCATTGGGTCATCGGTGGGCTGGCTCGTCGCCTGGTTCTCCTTGATGCCGAGCCAGGGAGTTGGCTCGTCGCCTGGTTCTCCTTGATGCCGAGCCAGGGAGTTGGCTCGTCGCCAACTTCTCCTTGATGCCGAGCCAGGGAGTTGGCTCGTCACCTGCTTCTCCTTGATGCCGAGCCAGGGAGTTGGCTCGTCAGTTCTTTGGCTCGTCACCGTATGCTGGTTCGCCAGCATGTGGGCTCATCACCGTTTGGTGTTCTGCCAACACATTGGCTCGTCACCGTTTGCTAGTTCGCCAACATGTTGGCTCGTCACCGTTTGTTGGTTTGCCAATATGTTGGCTCGTTACCGTTTGCTGGTTCGCCGACATGTTGGCTCGTCACCGTTTGTTGGTTTGCCAACATGTTGGCTCGTCACCAAGTGTTTGGTTCGTCGCCAAGTGTTTGGTTCGTCACCAAGTGTTTGGCTCGTCACCAAGTGTTTGGTTCGTCTCCAAGTGTTTGGTTTGTCGCCAAGTGTTTGGTTCATCGCCAAGTGTTTGGCTCGTCACCAAGTGTTTGGCTCGTCATTATTTCCTCCCGACGCCGAGCCAGGGGTTGCGGCTTGTCGCTGTCTCTTCCTGACGCCGAGCCAAGGGTTAAGGCTCGTCGCTGTTTCCCCCGACACCGAGCCAAGGTTACGGCTCGCCACTCTCACTGTGATGACGAGCCAGGGATTGCGGTTTGTCACTGTCTTCACCACTATGGCTTGTTTGGCTAGGCTTTCTTCCATTTGGCTAGGCCTGGCACCCATACTTAGTACTTTTAACCGTTGATCTCGATGGGGTGAAAACCGACCCCAACAACGATCTCTAGCTTCTTATCTCTAATCGGATCCATGGCGTAGATGGAAGCCGGGCAATAGGGAACTCCCTCGTCATCCGTCGGAATAGATCCCATGAAAGTAATCTTCCCCTTTTTTGTACGGGGAGCAAGCGGTAAATTAATATAATTAAAAATTAATAAAGAAATAAATCAATAGTTAAATAATGAATTAGTAATTAAAAAGTTTGTTGGAAAATTTCGTTAGCTGCGAGACGATGCGTTTTACGGCCACTGGTGTCAACTCGATGGGTTGACCATCGGGAGTGGGCTGCGATGTGATTTCCTCGACTCGGGCAGTCACATCGCAATGAAGTTGCTCCACTCGTCGATCAACCCACGTCCCGTCCTTGCGTCTGTGGGTCTTCTCCCAAATCTCGGGTATCGTAGCCGGAGCGCCTTTCTCATGTGCCTGAAATATGGTAAGTTAATTCGTAAATTGTTTTAACTTAAAGAATTTGAAAAAACTATAACTATATAAATTTAAACCAACTTACAAGACGTCGGTTGTTCCACAAAGGACAACTGGCTTGAAACATGCTTCGAAATCTCCTTCCCGTCAACTTTAGTGAGACGCGCACTACGGCACTTGGTGCTCGTAGCTTTGGAAATCGGCAACTCCCAATAGGCGATCAGACCCGTCCAAACCGCCGGATTGAACCACTCCGGCATCGCATGCGCGGGATCCTCCTTCCACTTCCTTTTCCATCGGCCGACCTTATCAACAAGGCGATGCATCGCCTTGTCCTCGAATTCTTCTCGGACCCGTGTCGTTATCTCGTCATCCCATTTGTATTTTTGCTACAAAAAATAAGAAGTTAAATTAGTATAAATTAAATATTTGTATGAATTATAAATTAAATTATTAATAGAAATAAAATTTTAAATTGAATTACCGCGAAACTGTGAAACCCCCCTATCCCTCGTCTTCAGAGGAATCTTGGTCCAACTCGGAAGCAGGGCTTTGAAATCCCGCTCGATAATCCTCCGAACATCCTTCCAAACCTTATTGTGCCCAAACCTGGGAAAAAATGAAACTTATGTTATAAACAAGTAATTTTTAAGAATTGTTTACTAATTAATAAATGAAAAATATATATTTACCAGAAACTGTTCTCGGAAAGTAGCGGATCCAATTTCGTTAGTCCAGCCCGTGCGGGACTAATGAGAAGCTACGAGCTGGATCCGACGCATCATGATCGTCTCCTGGTGGTGGAGATTGATGAACATGCTGCATCTCCGGAACGAAATCCGGGATAGGAGGAGTCGGTTTAGGAAGTCCCTGGCGTCGTGAATGAGATCTACTAGGCTGCGGTCTAGGTGTACCGGAAGCGGCTAGAAAACCTATATACTCGTTCCCCATATCACTCATCTGCAATAAAATATGAAACAAATTTTAAATTTTATACTGAAAAATAAAATTCCATACCTACAATCTAAAATTCCATATATTAAATCCATATCAATTTATTTCATACCTAAATTATAATCCTAAACATTCTAATCAAAACATTCATATATAAAAAGGAATTAGAAATTTACCTCAATTGGCAAAGCTTGGAGAGAGAGAAAATGTAGAGAGATTTTAAGAGGAGATAATGAGCAAAGAGCAAGGGACTTTCGGCTGCCTTATATAAGGGAAATATATCGCCGCACTTGAGTTGCAATCTCCTTGCAACATCCCATTACCCAATCCGCTTGGCCACCACAATTTTCGACGCGGTTGCAAGGAATCCACGCAAAAACCTCGCAAAACCTGCGAAATTTAAACAAACGTGGGTAAACGAAAATTCATTATTTTCGTTTTACCACCTCCATTTGCGACGATGTTGCGAGGCCGCCATGAAAATATCTTGCAAAATCTTCGAAAATTTAAATCACGCGGTAAAACGAAAATCAATTATTTTCGTTTTACCAATGCCATTTGCGATGCGGAAGCGACTACACTCCTCGCAAAGTAGTCGCAAAGGATGAAAACAATTTTTTTTTGCGCGGAGTTTGCGACTGCTCGAAGCAAATAGGCTTTAGGGTATAGTTAGGGTTTAGGGTTTTTTCAAAGTTTGTACACTATAACATGCTAGAAATATATGTGTTTTAATAGAAATTAATGGTTCAACCAAATGTGGGTCAATTCTATTAGTAATTTGACAATCGTTAAAAAATAATCGATTAATCATATTCGGCATATATAGTTACATACCTTACTCTAGTAGTTCAATCAAAATGTTGGTGTTGTCCTAAAAATTATTATATCAACAACGCATGGTGTAAACAAAATATGAACACTTATCCAAACTACTCGGTAATATACATCGTTTTATTCCACTTAATGGAGCAAGAACCTTAGGCATCGAATTAAGCAAAGTTAAAATTTGCGACTAGCAGTGGTTCTACTAGATGTGTTATAAGATCGGATTCCACCTCATCCTATGACACACGGTTTCAAGGCCTTGGACTTGAATGGATGGTGAATGATGGAGGAGATGAGGGTGAAGGGTTGTTGAATGAATCCACAAACAACAATCGATCAAAAATACTTGATTCCACAAGCAATCTATATCGAGATGGATCGATGGCACCACAGAGATTATGGAAGAATCTCTGATATAGCAAGACACTCAGTCTTATGTGAATCACACACACTAAGAATAGAGCAAAGTTTTCTCTCGAGGCTGCACTTGAAGAAGAACAAAAATGGCTATTTTATTAATATCAAAAGAGTTCAAAAATGTACAAGGCTGCAGGGAAACCTTATATAATGGTTCTTCAACTTAGACCTAAGTTTTAGGTCGACATAAAAATAGGGAAAAAGACTCAAAATGACAGGACTTGTAAAGAAGAAACTACAAGACGTTTAAACACCAAAAAAGGAAAGTTCGACTAACTTTAAAAAAAAAGGGAAATTATCTAAACTATAGGTGAATTTCTGGGGCTCGAACTGTGGTCTCTTGTAACTCTAAATACTAATGAGAAACTATGAAATACCTACACTAATTGTATAAATTGGAAATACCTGGTTTTGGCTCGAGATGTGCTATTTTGAAGCTGAGGTGATCAATGCTAGTGCTGGTCTGTTCAACTTAAAGTCTTTGATAAATTATTCTTCTTGAAGTCCCTTTAAGTTTAAATGGTTAAGATCTTCAAGTGTTCCCACGTGGTTAGCTTTAGAATTCTCTTCTTTCTCCATTTGCTCTCTAACGGCCGATTGGCTTGTTCTCGCAATATCTTGAAGCTCTGATGTGATCTCAATGAAATTCTTGGTGTTCTGAGCTCTATTTCCTACCAATTAAGCATTCTCACCTTGGTTGGTTCGATTATAAGCTTCCTTGATTCTCAAAAGAGTAAATTCCTCCATTAGGTCTCCATTAGGTCTCCATCGGGTGCATCCGAGCTCTCTTGTATGTTAATATGTTTCTCCTTGAATCGCCAATCTGAAGTTAAAGGAACTTGAATCTTGCTGTGACAGAACCGTGAAGAACAGAACTGAGAGATGGATTGAGTGGCTTTACTAAAAGCTGAGGCTGGCCTTAAGTAAACCAAGGGTGAATTCTTTGATATGACACACAAAGAATTCGATTTTCTTTGTTAGATATTACACACTAACAAGCAGAGATCTAGATTCAAAAGTTTTATTAAAAGAAAGTAGATAAAAAGTTGCAGAAATGGTTCCAAGGAAATTTAAAGAGCAAACAAGAAAAGAAACATGCATGGTCTTGAAAAACACAATAATTAAGAGGTGGTTGGCGCCTAAGGCTCCTTCTTTTGGGTTTGGTCGAATTCTTGATGGGCTTGGGCTTCTGTTTTAACAATTGGGCCATTATGAAGTGCTGGGAATACCTCATTAAAAACCATGTCAAGAAAACCCATTGGGACAAAACTTGACAAGGGAAAAAGAGCATAAACCCAACACTTACCCAATTGTTAAAATCATATGGCTTGAATCAAAACAAAATGTTTTGACAAGCTTGCTTGCTGTCTTGATCGTCTGGCTTGTTTGTTTAATTGAGAAGTCTTCCAACAGTTTGATTGAATTGCTTAGTCTTCGATCTAGTCATTGGAACAGTAGGCATGATCAAAGCTTCTCCATTTCCTATCTCAGGTTCAAGCTGCTCCTCTGGTTCGAGTTCTGGTTCCAGCTGCTCCTTAGACTCCTCTCCATGCTCCAAGCTCCATGTCTTGTCCAGTATCATATCATCCTCTCCCACTTGAAAAGGATTTGACCTCAAATCCGTTTCATCTGCAATATAAGGAACTAGATCAAACACATTAAAACTAGAGCTTACATTATACTTACCTTGGAGATCCAGGTGATAAGCATTGTCGCTTATTCTCCTTCCGATTGTGAAAGGACCATTGATCCTTGGCATTAGCTTAGATTTCCTCTCAGCTGGGAATCGTTCCTTTCTCAAATGAACCCAGACTTGGTCGCCAACTTTAAAGATCATGCCACGCCTGCCTTTGTTTGCTTGTTTGACATACTGCTTTGTCTTCTCTTCTATGTTCTTCTTGGCTTTCTCATGAATCTGTTTTACCACGTCAGCTTTTTTTTCCCCATCTATGCTAGCTCGTTCACTCAAAGGTAAAGGCATTAGATCCAAAGGTGATAATGGGTTAAAGCCATAAACAATCTGAAATGGAGAAAACTTAGAAGCAGAATGCATAGCATGATTATATGCAAATTCGATATGTGGTAAACAATCTTCCCATGTTTTCAGATTCCTTTTAATCAAAGCACGTAATAGAGTTCCCAAAGTTCGATTAACACCTTCTGTTTGCCCATCAGTTTGGGGATGACATGTGGTTGAAAATAACAGCTTAGTTCCTAGCTTAGACCACAATGTTTTCCAGAAATAGCTAAGAAACTTGGTATCTCTATCAGAAACAATAGTCCTAAGCATGCCATGCAAACGAACTATTTCTTTAAAGAACAAATCTGCTAGATGAGATGCATCATCAGTCTTATGACAAGCAATGAAATGTGCCATTTTAGAGAACCTATCAACTACCACAAAAATAGAGTCTTTCCCAGTCCTCGTTCTAGGCAATCCAAGCACAAAATCCATAGATATATCAGTCCAGGGATGAGAAGGAATAGGCAGAGGATTATATAAACCGTGAGGCTGAACCTTAGACTTAGCTTGTTTTCATGTTGTGCATCTGCCACAGATTCTCTCCACATCTCTTTTCATGTGAGGCCAATGGAAGTGATCCTGCATAACTTTAAGTATTTTAGCAATACCAAAGTGTCCCATCAGGCCTCCACCTTGAGCTTCCCTTATAAACAGGTCTCGAACAGAGCAGTTAGGGACACATAGACGATTATCAAAGAAAAGAAATCCATCTTGTCTAAAGTAGTGTCCTGAAGCAAACTTTTCACAAGACTTGTAAACTTCTTGAAAATCAGAATCAGTTTCATACAAGTGTTTAAGCTGTTTGAAACCTAAGAGTTTATCATCAAGAGTAGACAGTAAAACGTACCTTCGGGACAATGCATCTGCAACTACATTGTTCTTACCTTGTTTGTACTTGATGACATAGGGAAAGGTTTCTATGAATTCGACCCACCTAGCATGTCTCTTGTTGAGGTTTTGCTGACCTTTGAGATGTTTAAGGGATTCATGATCGGTGTGTATAACAAACTCCTTAGGCCAGAGATAGTGCTGCCACGTTTGCAATGCTTTCACTAAAGCATACAGCTCCTTATCATAAGTGGGATAGTTTAGCATTGCTCCTCCAAGCTTCTCACTGAAAAATGCTATGGGCTTCTTATCCTGCATCAAAACAGCTCCAATGCCTATACTAGAGGCATCACATTCAATCTCAAAAATTTTAAGAAAATCAGGCAATGCTAAAACAGGGGCGTGAGTAAGCTTCTCTTTTAGGGATTGGAATGCTTTTTCCTGCATTTGCTCCCATTCAAAACCCACGTCCTTCTTTATAACTTCAGTGAGTGGAGCTGCAAGAGTGCTAAAGTCCTTCAGAAACCTCCTGTAAAATCCAGCAAGGCCATGGAAACTCCTCACTTCTCCTACTGTCTTAGGGCTCGGCCAGTCACTAATTGCTTTTACCTTTTCTTCATCCACTTTAACACCATCTGCACTTACAACAAAACCTAGAAACACAAGGTTATCTGTGCAAAAAGTGCATTTCTTAAAGTTAGCAAAAAGTTTCTGCTGTCTAAGCACTCTTAAAACAGAATTCAGATGATCAATATGTTCATTCAAGCTTTTGCTGTAAACTAAAATATCATCAAAATAAACAACAACAAACACGCCTATAAATGCTCTAAGAACATGATTCATCAGTCTCATGAAAGTACTAGGTGCATTTGTTAGCCCAAATGGCATAACTAACCATTCATACAGCCCATGTTTAGTTTTAAAGGCTGTTTTCCACTCATCACCTTCTTGCATTCTAATCTGGTGGTATCCACTCTTTAAATCAATTTTAGAAAATATGCAGGAACCATGCAATTCATCAAGCATATCATCTAATCTAGGTATGGGATGTCGATACTTCACCGTGATATTATTGATGGCTCTGCAATCCACGCACATGCGCCAGCTACCATCTTTCTTGGGCACAAGCAGAACGGGTACTGCGCAGGGACTCATGCTTTCTCTGATATGTCCCTTCTCCATTAGCTCTTCTACTTGTTTCTGTAGTTCTTTTGTCTCCACATGGTTTGTTCTATATGCTGGACGGCTTGGAAGAGAAGCTCCAGGGACAAAATCGATCTCATGTTCAATGCCTCTTATAGGTGGAAATCCCACTGGATTATATTCAGGAAACACGTCCTCATAGTCCTACAAAAGAGAGATCATTTCACTCGGCAGCACTGGTGCAAGATCAGTTAAGCTCATAAGAGCTTCTTTAAACACAAATAACAGCATTGGTTTCTTTGCAAATAGAGCTTTCTTAACAATATTAGATTTAACAAAGAAATTTGAACGTTTTGATACCTGCTCTTCTTTACGTTTGAGATGTATTTGATCTTCATATACCTCGTTTGGTGTCATAGAAAGCAGTATGGTCTTTTTGCCCTTAAACTCGAATGTATGACGATTAGTATAGCCATCATGAACCACCTTTCGATCAGATTGCCAAGGTCTTCCAAGCAGAATGTGTCCTGCCTCCATAGGCAAAACGTCACACAGAACTTCATCTTCATACTTACCAATAGCAATGGGAACCATGACTTGACTGTTTACTTTCATTTCTCCACTGTCATTAGCCACTGAAGCTTGTGTGGCTTTGGATGCTTTATGACCTTTAACCCTAACTTCTTAACCATCACGTCACTAGCTACATTGGTGCAGCTGCCTCCATCGATGATCAAACTGCAGACCTTTCCTTGAACAATGCAACGTGTGTGAAATAGATTCTCCCTCTGTTCCTGCTCTTCATGACTTGTTTGCAAGCTCAAAGATCTTCTGGCTACCAACAGTTCTCCTTTAGCTGGTCCTTCTTTATACTCATCTGAAAGCAATTCATCTTCTGGTTTCTCTTCCTCAGATTCGAACTCCCCATTGTCAAGAAGAATCATCACTTTTCCGTTAGTGTATTCATTGGCATAATGCCCTATGCCTTGACACTTGAAACACTTGACATCTCTAGCTCTGGATGCAGTAGCTTCAGCTTTGCCTTTGTTTTCTTGAACTGCAGCATATGGCTTGTTCTCTTCTCTGGAATTCGCAGATGGCTTAATATCTCTTGAATAACTTGATTTCTCTTCTCTGTGAAAATTAGATCTTGTAGTAACTGATCCAGCTCCATACGTTGGCCTTGAAGACCCTCTTCTCTTGAGTTGCTGTTCCACCAGAATAGCTTTGTGAAGCAATTCCTCTAACTCCAAGTAATGTTGCATCTCTAATCTGTCTTGAATGTCTCTATTCAAACCTCCCATGAATCTAGACATGGTTGCTTCTCTGTCTTCAGATATATCAGCACGCAACATCAGAGTTTCCATCTCTTGAAAGTAGTCTTCTACACTTCGGCTTCCTTGAACAAGTTGTCTCAGCTTATGATGAAATTCTCTATGGTAATGACTTGGGACAAACCGTTTTCTCATTATAGTCTTCATTTCTGTCCAAGTCTCCACTGGATACTCTTGATTGCGCCTTCTTGAAGTGACTAACTGATCCCACCAGCTGAGAGCATAGTCATAAAACTCAGTAGCAGCTACTTTAAATTGATTAGCTTCAGTATAGTGTTGACAGTTAAACACCAGCTCAATCTTCTTCTCCCACTCCAAGTAAGTATCTGGATCGTTTTTGACATGGAATGGTGGTATTCTGAGTTTAAGACCACCAAAGCTGTCTTGTTGATGATCTCTGTTTTCTCTAGCTCATCTTTGTCTTCTCTGGCTACGGTGAGAAGAACCACTACGGCGACTAGTAGTGGTTCTTCTCACCGCAGCCAGAGAAGACAAAGATGAGCTAGAGAAAACAGAGATCATCAACAAGACAGCTTTATGACCTTTAACCCATTCATACAGCCTATGTTTAGTTTTAAAGGCTGTTTTCCACTCATCACCCTCTTGCATTCTAATCTGGTGGTATCCACACTTTAAATCAATTTTAGAAAATATCTTTAAACACAAATAATCGAACCGATGGCTGCGGTGAGAAGAACCACTGCTAGTCGCAAATTTTAACTTTGCTTAATTCGATGCCTAAGGTTCTCGCTCCATTAAGTGGAATAAAACGATGTATATTACCGAGTAGTTTGGATAAGTGTTCATATTTTGTTTACACCATGCGTTGTTGATATAATAATTTTTAGGAGAAAACCAACATTTTGATTGAACTACTAGAGTAAGGTATGTAACTATATATGCCGAATATGATTAATCGATTATTTTTTAACGATTGTCAAATTAGTTATAGAATTGACTAGGTCTCCATTAGGAATTTGTAACGAATATGAATTTGCTCTTTTCAAGAAGAATAATTTATCAAAGACTTTAAGTTGAACAGACCAGCACCAGCATTGATCACCTCAGCCTCAAAACAGCACATCTCAAGCCAAAACCAGGTATTTTCAATTTATATAATTAGTGCAGGTATTTCATAGTGTCTCATTAGTATTTAGAGTTACAAGAGACCACAGTTCGAGCCCCAGAAATTCACCTATAGTTTAGAATATGAACAAATTATCTAGACTAAACACCAGTAAAGAGTTCACCTATAGTTTAGAATAGTAACGAATATGAATTCACCTATAGTTTAGAATAGTAACGAATATGAATTTGCTCTTTTCAAGAAGAACAATTTATCAAAGACTTTAAGTTGAACAGACCAGCACCAGCATTGATCACCTCAGCTTCAAAACAGCACATCTCGAGCCAAAACCAGGTATTTTCAATTTATACAGTTAGTGCAGGTATTTCATAGTGTCTCATTAGTATTTAGAGTTACAAGAGACCATAGTTCGAGCCCCAGAAATTCACCTATAGTTTATTGTTCTGAGCATTGCTTGCTTCTTCTTCCTCTTTTGTTCCAGGCATGTTTCCTGCAACAGAAAATACAAAACACCAGTAAAGAGTTCTACAGAAACAAACTCTTAAGAGAACAAATTACCTAGACTAAACAGATGCATTAGTGGCGATTTTCTGCAACAATTAACACTGGTTCGAAAATGGAAGATGAACAGCCACAACAAAGCCAGAAAAAATGCAGAACACGGATTTATGGTTTTGAATGAATAGTTCCACAACTCTGGCAACTTAAAACTATGAAACAGAACGCTGAATATGACTAGACAAGTAAAAACAAAAACAAAATAATAATCGATTAATCATATTCGGCATATATAGTTACATACCTTACTCTAGTAGTTCAATCAAAATGTTGGTGTTGTCCTAAAAATTATTATATCAACAACGCATGGTGTAAACAAAAATATGAACACTTATCCAAACTACTCGGTAATATACATCATTTTATTCCACTTAATGGAGCAAGAACCTTAGGCATCGAATTTAGCAAAGTTAAAATTTGCGACTAGCAGTGGTTCTTCTCACCGCAGCCTTCGGTTCGATTATTTGTGTTTAAAGATATTTTCTAAAATTGATTTAAAGAGTGGATACCACCAGATTAGAATGCAAGAAGGTGATGAGTGGAAAACAGCCTTTAAAACTAAACATGGGCTGTATGAATGGGTTAAAGGTCATAAAGCTGTCTTGTTGATGATCTCTGTTTTCTGTAGCTCATCTTTGTCTTCTCTGGCTGCGGTGAGAAGAACCACTGCTATGACTATAGTATTCGTCTGCTGCTTCATCTCTAGGCTGCCTGCCTGCGTGGGTCTCTTTTTCTTTCTGGAGATCTCTCTTGTTCTCTCCTAGGCTCATCACGCCTCTGCTCCTGATTTGCATTTTGTCGAAATTCTTGCCTAAGAGTTTCCAGACCGGTTGCCATCATCTTCTTCATTTCAGCAGTAAGAGCTTCAAGAAGCAGTTTATTGTTCTGAGCATTGCTTGCTTCTTCTTCCTCTTTTATTCCAGGCATGTTTCCTGCAACAGAAAACAAAAAACACCAGTAAAGATATTTTACTTCGGTGAACACATCTAGTTTACCGATGAGCCTAGGAGAGAACAAGAGAGATCTCCAGAAAGAAAAAGAGACCCACGCAGGCAGGCAGCCTAGAGATGAAGCAGCAGACGAATACTATAGTCATAGCAGTGGTTCTTCTCACCGCAGCCAGAGAAGACAAAGATGAGCTAGAGAAAACAGAGATCATCAACAAGACAGCTTTATGACCTTTAACCCATTCATACAGCCCATGTTTAGTTTTAAAGGCTGTTTTCCACTCATCACCTTCTTGCATTCTAATCTGGTGGTATCCACTCTTTAAATCAATTTTGTTTAAACACCAGTAAACACATCTAGTTTAAACACCAGTAAACACATCTCGTTTGCTTATACTAGATGTGTTATAAGATCGGATTCCACCTCATCTTATGACACACGGTTTCAAGGCCTTGGACTTGAATGGATGGTGAATGATGGAGGAGATGAGGGTGAAGGGTTGTTGAATGAATCAACAAACAACAATCGATCAAAAATACTTGATTCCACAAGCAATCTGAATCGAGATGGATCGATGGCACCACAGAGATTATGAAAGAATCTCTGATATAGCAAGACACTCAGTCTTATGTGAATCACACACACTAAGAATATAGCAAAGTTTTCTCTCGAGGCTGCACTTGAAGAAGAACAAAAACGGCTATTTTATTAATATCAAAAGAGTTCAAAAATGTACAAGGCTGCAGGGAAACCTTATATAATGGTTCTTCAACTTAGACCTAAGTTTTAGGTCGACATAAAAATAGGGAAAAAGACTCAAAATGACAGGACTTGTAAAGAAGAAACTACAAGACGTTTAAACACCAAAAAAGGAAAGTTCGACTAACTTTAAAAAACAAGGGAAATTATCTAAACCATAGGTGAATTTCTGGGGCTCGAACTGTGGTCTCTTGTAACTCTAAATACTAATGAGACACTATGAAATACCTGCACTAATTGTATAAATTGAAAATACCTGGTTTTGGCTCGAGATGTGCTGTTTTGAAGCTGAGGTGATCAATGCTGGTGCTGGTCTGTTCAACTTAAAGTCTTTGATAAATTATTCTTCTTGACAAGAGGAAATTCATATTCGTTACTATTCTAAACTATAGGTGAATTTCTGGAAAATTCATTGACTAGGTCTCCATTAGGAATTTTTCTCAAAAGAGCAAATTCCTCCATTAGGTCTCCATTAGGTCTCCATCGGGTGCTTAGAGAAGACAAAGATGAGCTAGAGAAAACAGAGATCATCAACAAGCCAGCTTTATGACCTTTAACCCATTCATACAGCCCATGTTTAGTTTTAAAGGCTGTTTTCCACTCATCACCTTCTTGCATTCTAATCTGGAGGTATCCACTCTTTAAATCAATGCGAGGCCGCCATGAAAATATCTTACAAAATCTTCGAAAATTTACATCACGCGGTAAAACGAAAATCAATTATTTTCGTTTTACCAATGCCATTTGCGATGCGGAAGCGACTACACTCCTCGCAAAGTAGTCGCAAAGGATGAAAACAATTTTTTTTGCGCGGAGTTTGCGACTGCTCGAAGCAAATAGGCTTTAGGGTATAGTTAGGGTTTAGGGTTTTTTCAAAGTTTGTACACTATAACATGCTAGAAATATATGTGTTTTAATAGAAATTAATGGTTCAACCAAATGTGGGTCAATTCTATAACTAATTTGACAATCGTTAAAAAATAATCGATTAATCATATTCGGCATATATAGTTACATACCTTACTCTAGTAGTTCAATCAAAATGTTGGTGTTGTCCTAAAAATTATTATATCAACAACGCATGGTGTAAACAAAATATGAACACTTATCCAAACTACTCGGTAATATACATCGTTTTATTCCACTTAATGGAGCAAGAACCTTAGGCATCAAATTAAGCAAAGTTAAAATTTGTGACTAGTTTGCTTCCACTAGATGTGTTATAAGATCGGATTCCACCTCATCTTATGACACATGGTTTCAAGGCCTTGGACTTGAATGGATCCACAAACAACAATCCACAAACATGGCTATTTTTGATCGAATCACTATCTCTGGCCGAAGGGTTGTTGAATGAATCCACAAACAACAATCGATCAAAAATACTTGATTCCACAAGCAATCTATATCGAGATGGATCGATGGCACCACAGAGATTATGGAAGAATCTCTGATATAGCAAGACACTCAGTCTTATGTGAATCACACACACTAAGAATAGAGCAAAGTTTTCTCTCGAGGCTGCACTTGAAGAAGAACAAAAATGGCTATTTTATTAATATCAAAAGAGTTCAAAAATGTACAAGGCTGCAGGGAAACCTTATATAATGGTTCTTCAACTTAGACCTAAGTTTTAGGTCGACATAAAAATAGGGAAAAAAGACTCAAAATGACAGGACTTGTAAAGAAGAAACTACAAGACGTTTAAACGCCAAAAAAGGAAAGTTCGACTAACTTTTTAAAAAAAGGGAAATTATCTAAACTATAGGTGAATTTCTGGGGCTCGAACTGTGGTCTCTTGTAACTCTAAATACTAATGAGACACTATGAAATACCTACACTAATTGTATAAATTGAAAATACCTGGTTTTGGCTCTAGATGTGCTATTTTGAAGCTGAGGTGATCAATGCTGGTGCTGGTCTGTTTAACTTAAAGTCTTTGATAAATTATTATTCTTGAAGTCCCTTTAAGTTTAAATGGTTAAGATCTTCAAGTGTTCCCACGTGGTTAGCTTTAGAATTCTCTTCTTTCTCCATTTGCTCTCTAACGGCCGATTGGCTTGTTCTCGCAATATCTTGAAGCTCTGATGTGATCTCAATGAAATTCTTGGTGTTCTGAGCTCTATTTCCTACCAATTAAGCATTCTCACCTTGGTTGGTTCAATTATAAGCTTCCTTGATTCTCAAAAGAGCAAATTCCTCCATTAGGTCTCCATTAGGTCTCCATCGGGTCCATCCGAGCTCTCTTGTATGTTAATATGTTTCTCCTTGAATCGCCAATCTGAAGTTAAAGGAACTTGAATCTTGCTGTGACAGAACCGTGAAGAACAGAACTGAGAGATGGATTGAGTGGCTTTACTAAAAGCTGAGGCTGGCCTTAAGTAAACCAAGGGTGAATTCTTTGATATGACACACAAAGAATTCGATTTTCTTTGTTAGATATTACACACTAACAAGCAGAGATCTAGATTCAAAAATTTTATTAAAAGAAAGTAGATAAAAAGTTGCAGAAATGGTTCCAAGACAATTTAAAGAGCAAACAAGAAAAGAAACATGCATGGTCTTGAAAAACACAATAATTAAGAGGTGGTTGGCACCTAAGGCTCCTTCTTTTGGGTTTGGTCGAATTCTTGATGGGCTTGGGCTTCTGTTTTAACAATTGGGCCATTATGAAGTGCTGGGAATACCTCATTAAAAACCTTGTCAAGAAAACCCATTGGGACAAAACTTGACAAGGGAAAAAGAGCATAAACCCAACACTTACCCAATTGTTAAAATCATATGGCTTGAATCAAAACAAAAATGTTTTGACAAGCTTGCTTGCTGTCTTGATCGTCTGGCTTGTTTGTTTGATTGAGAAGTCTTCCAACAGTTTGATTGAATTGCTTAGTCTTCGATCTAGTCATTGGACCAATAGGCATGATCAAAGCTTCTCCATTTCCTAGCTCAGGTTCAAGCTGCTCCTCTGGTTCGAGTTCTGGTTCCAGCTGCTCCTTAGACTCCTCTCCATGCTCCAAGCTCCATGTCTTGTCCAGTATCATATCATCCTCTCCCACTTGAAAAGGATTTGACCTCAAATCCGTTTCATCTGCAATATAAGGAACTAGATCAGACACATTAAAACTAGAGCTTACATTATACTTACCTTGGAGATCCAGGTGATAAGCATTGTCGCTTATTCTCCTTCCGATTGTGAAAGGACCATTGATCCTTGGCATTAGCTTAGATTTCCTCTCAGCTGGGAATCGTTCCTTTCTCAAATGAACCCAGACTTGGTCGCCAACTTTAAAGATCATGCCACGCCTGCCTTTGTTTGCTTGTTTGACATACTGCTTTGTCTTCTCTTCTATGTTCTTCTTGGCTTTCTCATGAATCTGTTTTACCAAGTCAGCTTTTTTTTCCCCATCTATGCTAGCTCGTTCACTCAAAGGTAAAGGCATTAGATCCAAAGGTAATAATGGGTTAAAGCCATAAACAATCTGAAATGGAGAAAACTTAGAAGCAGAATGCATAGCATGATTATATGCAAATTCGATATGTGGTAAACAATCTTCCCATGTTTTCAGATTCTTTTTAATCAAAGCACGTAATAGAGTTCCCAAAGTTCGATTAACACATTCTGTTTGCCCATCAGTTTGGGGATGACATGTGGTTGAAAATAACAGCTTAGTTCCTAGCTTAGACCACAATGTTTTCCAGAAATAGCTAAGAAACTTGGTATCTCTATCAGAAACAATAGTCCTAGGCATGCCATGCAAACGAACTATTTCTTTAAAGAACAAATCTGCTACATGAGATGCATCATCAGTCTTATGACAAGCAATGAAATGTGCCATTTTAGAGAACCTATCAACTACCACGAAAATAGAGTCTTTCCCAGTCCTCGTTCTAGGCAATCCAAGCACAAAATCAATAGATATATCAGTCCAGGGATGAGAAGGAATAGACAGAGGATTATATAAACCGTGAGGCTGAACCTTAGACTTAGCTTGTTTTCATGTTGTGCATATGCCACAGATTCTCTCCACATCTCTTTTCATGTGAGGCCAATGGAAGTGATCCTGCATAACTTTAAGTATTTTAGCAATACCAAAGTGTCCCATCAGGCCTCCACCGTGAGCTTCCCTTATAAACAAGTCTCGAACCGAGCAGTTAGGGACACATAGACGATTATCAAAGAAAAGAAATCCATCTTGTCTAAAGTAGTGTCCTGAAGCAAAATTTTCACAAGACTTGTAAACTTCTTGAAAATCAGAATCAGTTTCATACAAGTGTTTAAGCTGTTTGAAACCTAAGAGTTTATCATCAAGAGTAGACAGTAAAACGTACCTTCGGGACAATGCATCTGCAACTACATTGTTCTTACCTTGTTTGTACTTGATGACATAGGGAAAGGTTTCTATGAATTCGACCCACCTGGCATGTCTCTTGTTGAGCTTTTGCTGACCTTTGAGATGTTTAAGGGATTCATGATCGGTGTGTATAACAAACTCCTTAGGCCAGAGATAGTGCTGCCACGTTTGCAATGCTTTCACTAAAGCATACAGCTCCTTATCATAAGTGGGATAGTTTAGCATTGCTCCTCCAAGCTTCTCACTGAAAAATGTTATGGGCTTCTTATCCTGCATCAAAACAGCTCCAATGCCTATACTAGAGGCATCACATTCAATCTCAAAAATTTTAAGAAAATCAGGCAATGCTAAAACAGGGGCGTGAGTAAGCTTCTCTTTTAGGGATTGGAATGCTTTTGCCTGCATTTGCTCCCATTCAAAACCCACGTCCTTCTTTATAACTTCAGTGAGTGGAGCTGCAAGAGTGCTAAAGTCCTTCAGAAACCTCCTGTAAAATCTAGCAAGGCCATGGAAACTCCTCACTTCTCCTACTGTCTTAGGGCTCGGCCAGTCACTAATTGCTTTTACCTTTTCTTCATCCACTTTAACACCATCTGCACTTACAACAAAACCTAGAAACACAAGGTTATCTGTGCAAAAAGTGCATTTCTTAAAGTTAGCAAAAAGTTTATGCTGTCTAAGCACTCTTAAAACAGAATTCAGATGATCAATATGTTCATTCAAGCTTTTGCTGTAAACTAAAATATCATCAAAATAAACAACAACAAACACGCCTATAAATGCTCTAAGAACATGATTCATCAGTCTCATGAAAGTACTAGGTGCATTTGTTAGCCCAAATGGCATAACTAACCATTCATACAGCCCATGTTTAGTTTTAAAGGCTGTTTTCCACTCATCACCTTCTTGCATTCTAATCTGGTGGTATCCACTCTTTAAATCAATTTTAGAAAATATGCAGGAACCATGCAATTCATCAAGCATATCATCTAATCTAGGTATGGGATGTCGATACTTCACCGTGATATTATTGATGGCTCTGCAATCCACGCACATGCGCTAGCTACCATCTTTCTTGGGCACAAGCAGAATGGGTACTGCGCAGGGACTCATGCTTTCTCTGATATGACCCTTCTCCATTAGCTCTTCTACTTGTTTATGTAGTTCTTTTGTCTCCACATGGTTTGTTCTATATGTTGGACGGCTTGGAAGAGAAACTCCAGGGACAAAATCGATCTGATGTTCAATGCCTCTTATAGATGGAAATCCCACTGGATTATCTTCAGCAAACACGTCCTCATAGTCCTACAAAAGAGAGACCATTTCATTCGGCAGCACTGGTGCAAGATCAGTTAAGCTCATAAGAGCTTCTTTAAACACAAATAACAGCATTGATTTCTTTGCAAATAGAGCTTTCTTAACAATATTAGATTTAACAAAGAAATTTGAACGTTTTGATACCTGCTCTTCTTTACGTTTGAGATGTATTTTATCTTCATATACCTCGTTTGGTGTCATAGAAAGCAGTATGGTCTTTCTGCCCTTAAACTCGAAGGTATGACGATTAGTATAGCCATCATGAACCACCTTTCGATCAGATTGCCAAGGTCTTCCAAGCAGAATGTGTCCTGCCTCCATAGGCAAAACGTCACACAGAACTTCATCTTCATACTTACCAATAGCAATGGGAACCATGACTTGACTGTTTACTTTCATTTCTCCACTGTCATTGAGCCACTGAAGCTTGTGTGGCTTTGGATGCTTTATGACCTTTAACCCTAACTTCTTAACCATCACGTCACTAGCTACATTGGTGCAGCTGCCTCCATTGATGATCAAACTGCAGACCTTTCCTTGAACAATGCAACGTGTGTGGAATAGATTCTCCCTCTGTTCCTGCTCTTCATGACTTGTTTGCAAGCTCAAAGATCTTCTGGCTACCAACAGTTCTCCTTTAGCTGGTCCTTCTTTATACTCATATGAAAGCAATTCATCTTCTGGTTTCTCTTCCTCAGATTCGAACTCCCCATTGTCAAGAAGAATCATCACTTTTCCGTTAGTGTATTCATTGGCATAATCCCCTCTGCCTTGACACTTGAAACACTTGACATCTCTAGCTCTGGATGCAGTAGCTTCAGCTTTGCCTTTGTTTTCTTGAACTGCAGCATATGGCTTGTTCTCTTCTCTGGAATTCGCAGATGGCTTAATATCTCTTGAATAACTTGATTTCTCTTCTCTGTGAAAATTAGATCTTGTAGTAACTGATCCAGCTCCATATGTTGGCCTTGAAGACCCTCTTCTCTTGAGTTGTTGTTCCACCAGAATAGCTTTGTGAAGCAATTCCTCTAACTCCAAGTAATGTTGCATCTCTAATCTATCTTGAATGTCTCTATTCAAACCTCCCATGAATCTAGACATGGTTGCTTCTCTGTCTTCAGATATATCAGCACGCAACATCAGAGTTTCCATCTCTTGAAAGTAGTCTTCTACACTTCGGCTTCCTTGAACAAGTTGTCTCAGCTTATGATGAAATTCTCTATGGTAATGACTTGGGACAAACCGTTTTCTCATTATAGTCTTCATTTCTGTCCAAGTCTCCACGGGATACTCTTGATTGCGCCTTCTTGAAGTGACTAACTGATCCCACCAGTTGAGAGCATAGTCATAAAACTCAGTAGCAGCTACTTTAACTTGATTAGCTTCAGTATAGTGTTGACAGTTAAACACCAGCTCAATCTTCTTCTCCCACTCCAAGTAAGTATCTGGATCGTTTTTGCCATGGAATGGTGGTATTCTGAGTTTAAGACCACCAAAGCTGTCTTGTTGATGATCTCTGTTTTCTCTAGCTCATCTTTGTCTTCTCTAGCTGCGGTGAGAAGAACCAGTGCTATGACTATAGTATTCGTCTGCTGCTTCATCTCTAGGCTGCCTGCTTGCGTGGGTCTCTTTTTCTTTCTAGAGATCTCTCTTGTTCTCTCCTAGGCTCATCACGCCTCTGCTCCTGATTTGCATTCTGTCGAAATTCTTGCCTAAGAGTTTCCAGACCGGTTGCCATCATCTTCTTAATTTCAGCAGTAAGAGCTTCAAGAAGCAGTTTATTGTTCTGAGCATTGCTTGCTTCTTCTTCCTCTTTTGTTCCAGGCATGTTTCCTGCAACAGAAAACACAAAACACCAGTAAAGAGTTCTACAGAAACAAACTCTTAAGAGAACAAATTACCTAGACTAAACAGATGCATTAGTGGCGATTTTCTGCAACAATTAACACTGGTTCGAAAATGGAAGATGAACAGCCACAACAAAGCCAGAAAAAATGCAGAACACGGATTTATGGTTTTGAATGAATAGATCCACAACTCTGGCAACTTAAAACTATGAAACAGAATGCTGAATATGACTAGACAAGTAAAAACAAAAACAAAAAAATTCGCAAGAGCAGATCTATGCAACCTATGGCTTGAAATGATCAGATCTAGAATATGAAGAGTTAAACACAAACCAAAAATCACAGAAACACAGATCTACTCGCATAGAAGATGAGCAGACTTTAAATGAAAGAGATAGAACACTTAACTTGCAGATTGTCTACTCTGATACCACTTAATATGTTTCTCCTTGAATCGCCAATCTGAAGTTAAAGGAACTTGAATCTTGCTGTGACAGAACCGTGAAGAATAGAACTGAGAGATGGATTGAGTGGCTTTACTAAAAGCTGCGGCTGGCCTTAAGTAAACCAAAGGTGAATTCTTTGATATGACACACAAAGAATTTGATTTTGTTTGTTAGAGATTACACACTAACAAGCAGAGATCTAAATTAAAAAGTTTAATTAAAAGAAAGTAGATAAAAAGTTGCAGAAATGGTTTCAAGACAATTTAAAGAGCAAACAAGAAAAGAAACATGCATGGTCTTGAAAACACAATAATTAAGAGGAGGTTGGCGCCTAAGGCTCCTTCTTTTGGGCTTGGTCGAATTCTTGATGGGCTTGGGCTTCTGTTTTAACAATTGGGCCATTATGAAGTGCTGGGAATACCTCATTAAAAACCTTGTCAAGAAAACCCATTGGGACAAAACTTGACAAGGAAAAAAGAGCATAAACCCAAACCTTACCCAATTGTTAAAATCATATGGCTTGAATCAAAACAAAAATGTTTTGACAAGCTTGCTTGCTGTCTTGATCGTCTGGCTTGTTTGTTTGATTGAGAAGTCTTCCAATAGCTTGATTGAATAGCTTAGTCTTCGATCTAGTCATTGGACCAGTAGGCACGATCAAAGCTTCTCCGTTTCCTAACTCAGGTTCAAGCTGCTCCTCTGGTTCGAGTTCTGGTTTTAGCTGCTCCTTAGACTCCTCTTCATGCTCCAAGCTCCATTAGGTCTCCATCGGGTGCATCCGAGCTCTCTTGTATGTGGTTCACTTCTGGAATGTTTATGAGGGTTTCTCCAAGTGCCAATGTGTTTAGGAGAGCCTCTACTATGTTGAGCCCTTCTCTTAGCCTCCTTGCCTTAGGACGTGTCATTGGAGTTTCCTTGAGATCGGGTACATGCTCTAGATATAAGCTCGAGTTGATGTCCGCATCATTCCCTCCCTCTTCAGAAGGTTTTGTCCTCTGCACATATATAAGGCAAGTTAGTACTTTGAGCTATGTGAGGGTTCAGAAGATTACCTCGGGCTATATTTTGGAAGTTGCTTGGGTGTGGTTGATGTAGTGCATCCGGTGGTTTTTCCTTGATTAGCATAGATGCTAAGGCTCATGTCCATGGTTTGCTGCTGATTTCCTTGTGCAACAAGGTGCAGTAGCCTCTCTGATCTCCTCTTTGATCCGAGACTAGAGCTTTGGCTTGTCTTGGTTCTTCTCGCGTCTTAGATTCCCCTCGTGTACCTACATCTTTCTCAATATCTTTTGGACAAGTCAAGTTAAGGAAGTCAATGAATCAAGAGGAATATGTTGATTTAGTTTTGCACTTATCTTAGGATTAGCAATGGTGTGAACAAGTCTTTGTTCTGATTTCGGTTTCCACTTGTTACTTGGTTCCGAGTTGAACTCATGATCTGGTTCGTCTTTTGGAGCTCTCACAACAGAGGTTATTAACTTCATATCTGGCCTCTTTGCCTCGTGAGTCTCTGTTTTGTGTCATGGGACCTTCCTCATTCTTTTGGTTTGCATCCTGTTTTAAGTTGTGGTCCACGGTTGGCTATTTATCTCCAGGGAGCTTAGGATTCAAGCCTTGTTCAAGTTGAATGTGTGCTTCCAACTTGGTTTCTTTAGGCAATACGGAATGAGTAGTGTTTTGAGCAGGTGACTCCTTTTGATCCACTTGCTCACTCGTCACACCTAAACCTGTTTCAACATCTTTTAGCAAAGAAAAGTGTATTATACTAGCACTTAGAATGTTAATATCAGTTTCAACAAAGTTATCACACTCATTAAGACTATTCTTTTCCAGTTCTAAAGATGTGATATTTGCTAATTTCTTGGTTGGTCATTCTTTAGCATAGTGTCCTCTGTTTTGACACCTATAACAGATAACTTCAAGTGAGTTCAAAGTGTTAGAAGACTTAGCTTGAGTGTGCTTTCCTTGTGGTTCACGTAAAGTTGAACTTGGCTCTGGTTGAGTCTTCTTTTCCTAGTCTGCTTGCTTACATTGTTCTTCTTGGCAATGAGATGACACAAATGTATCCGATTATTATTCTTTAGGTCCTGCATATGTTTCAACACTTTTGGAAAAGGACAAATGCATCATAATAGTCATGGGAACCTTATAAACAGATTGAGACAAATTAGCTTGTACCTTTTCATTTTTAGAGGCTAAAACAACTTCTTGTTTCTTGTGCACTTGCGGATCATAACAAATGGTTAGATTCGGATCCTCCTTAGTACCTAGACCTTTCTCAACTCTTGTGGACATGATCAAGTGTATCGCTTTATCAAAAAGCTGATTAAGATTTCGAAGAGCTGTTGAGGTACTTACCTCTGTATGAGCAGGTTATTTCTTAGTCACCAAAGCACTTAAAGTCTTCTTTTGGTATGTGACTAAGGCTGAAATATGCTCTTGAATTGCTCGCCTATTGGTCACTCCTAGACCTTGTGTTTTTGCGACTTGCGGTTCTAGTGATGATGTTGAGCTCAAATTTTGCTTAACCTCCTTTGATGATTTTTGAGCATGTTCTAGTGAGGTTGAACTGACTGCTTTGAACACCATAAGTGGCTCAAAAGCTGCTGGTCGAATTCCTTTCTTGACACTCATTTATGTCACAAACTTTTCACAAATTGAGGATGTGACTTTCTTGTTTGGGAATTCATTAGCAATGTTTCCCCTTTTCTTATACTTAAAACACGTCAGTTCTGAGGGATGATTAGGAGCAGAGCACTTACCTTGATGCTTGACTAGCATGGGAATTGCATTTTGCACCAGACTAGGAATTGCGCCTCCTCGGTTTGATTTCTTTGGAAGGTAAGTGTTTTTACTCAGTTGTGTTAGGCTGTGAGGTGCGTATCTCTCCCTCATGATCCATTTTAAATGTCCCTAAGTGCTTATGGCTGGCTCCTTGTAGTACCATCTGTAATCCTCCTCTTGGTACCACCATCTTTTAGCCTCTCCTCTGAGTTAGCCTAGACAGTAGGTAAGCCTTTCTTCTCTTGGGATGGAATAGTAGCTAAAGTACTCATCCATGTTGTATTCCCACTGTAGGTAGTCTCGTCTACTTCCTGAAAACTCAATGACACGAAGCTCGTCATCTGATTCATAATTGAAATCAAGAGTTGCCTCATGTTCAAGTTTATGTGTAGTTTGATAAGTGGGGCTCCGTTTGTTGTCTGGTGGCTTTGGATTCAGCTCTTCACGGCCTGTTTCTTCTTCATATCCTCCTTGGGAGTTGTCATCTTCAGTCCATGACTCTTCTCTTGGGTCGTTTTCTTCATAGCCTTGTTCTTCCCGTTCATCTTCTTCTTCGTACCACTTCTTCTGGCTTGAGTTGTCTCGGGCATGGTCTTGTGGTTCGGGCTCAGGTTCTTCTATGCCTGTTCATGACCATAGTCCTCTTTGTTCTCAGACCATGGATCATCCATGTAGGCATCCTCCTCACCGTACATGCTCTAGTCGAAATCAATCTGTTGATCCAAGATGTCTTCCTCGGCCATGGTTAAAAAACAACAACATAAAAATTCCTTATTCCTTGCACTTAAAATTTCAGACTAAAAAATTCAGACTCTATGTAGGGGTCCATCTTCTAGTCACTTAAAATTCCTTGCACTAAAAAACAACAACAAGCAAATCAAAGATACCACAGAATTCAAAGGAAAACAAGCAAGAACAATTAACAAGTAAAACAGACTTGAAACAACTCGCAATAACAACAACTTCTTATGGGGTTTTTTGATTTTTCTGAAGCAAATAGAAAATGACACAAGCAATAACCAAAACAGAAACAGATTGAAACAAAGATAACTTGCAAAACAAAAGCAACTTTTTATGGTTTTAATGACTTAACATAATCAAAATAACAAATACTAGCAACCTAACAATCTGAACAGCAAGCAACACGTTTTTTTTATATGGGTTTTAGAGTTTCAGAAAATCAAATAAACAAAATAAGCAAGTAAAACAGATGCAATTCCTTTTGGGTTTTCTCTTTAGGATAAAGCATAATCAAAACAAGCAACAAGTATAACAGAAACAATTTTTATGGGTTTTAGGGTTCAATGAAAGCAAACAAGCGAAACAACAAGCAAAAACAGAGGCAATTTCGTTCAACCTAATCAGCAAACGAAACAAGCAAACAGAACAATTTTTTTTTAATGGGATTTTCGTTAAGAAATCAGAAACAACAACAAAAACAAACTACTAAGAAAATATAAACGATTTTTATGGGTTTTCTCTTAAGAACAAACTAAAACAAATGAGCTACACAAAACAGAAGCATATTCGAAAAAGAAACAAAAATAAAAAAGAACTAAAGGATATAATGGATATAAAACCAAAGATAGGAACCTTTGGCTCTGATACCAGATGATATAAGATCGGATTCCACCCGATCTTATGACACACGGTTTCAAGGCCTTTGACTTGAATGGATGGTGAATGATGGAGGAGATGAGGGTGAAGGGTTGTTGAATGAATCCACAAACAACAATCGATTAAAAATACTTGATTCCACAAGCAATTTGAATCGAGATGGATCGATGGCACCACATAGATTATGGAAGAATCTGTGATACAGCAAGACACTCAGTCTTATGTGAATCACACACACTAAGAACAGAGCAAAGTTTTCTCTCAGGGCTGCGCTTGAAGAAAACCAAAAATGGCTATTTTATTAATATCAAAAGAGTTCAAAAATGTACAAGGCTGCAGGGAAACCTTATATAATGGTTCTTCAACTCAGACCTAAGTTTTAGGTCGACACAAAAAAACAGAGAAAAAGACTCAAAATGACAGGACTTGTAAAGAAGAAACTACAAGGTGTTTAAACACCAAAAAGGAAAGTTTGACTAACTTTAAAAAAAAGGGAAATTATCTAAACTATAGGTGACTTTCTGGGGCTCGAACTGTGGTCTCTTACATCTCTAAATACCAATGAGACACTCTGAAATACCTGCACAAATTGTATAAATTGAAAATACCTGGTTTTGGCTCGAGATGTGCTGTTTTGAAGCTGAGGTGATCAATGCTGGTGCTGGTCTGTTCAACTTAAATTCTTTGATAAATTATTCTTCTTGAAGTCCCTTTAAGTCTAAATGGTTAAGATCTTCAAGTGTTCCCACGTGGTTAGCTTTAGAATTCTCTTCTTGCTCCATTTGCTTTTTAACGGCCGATTGGCTTGTTCTCGCGATATCTTAAAGCTCCGATGTGATCTCAATGAGGTTCTTAGCTCTATTTCCTGCCAATTAAGCATTCTCACCTTGGTTGGTTCGAGTATACGCTTCCTCGATTCTGAAACGAGCAAATTCCTCCATTAGGTCTCCATCGGTTGCATCCGAGCTCTCTTGTATGTGGTTAACTTCTGGAATGTTTCTGAGGGTGTCTCCAAGTGCCATTGTGTTTAGGAGAGCCTCTACTATGTTGATCCCTTCTCTTAGCCTCCTTGCCTTGGGACGTGTCATTGGAGTTTCCTTCAGATCGGGTACATGCTCTAAATATAAGTTCGAGTTGATGTCCGCATCAAGATGCAAACTCTTTGCATGGTATTCATTTTACGACTAGGTTGCAATTAGTGGAAGCAATCTCGTTGCAAACTATTTAGGGTTTAGGGTTTTAAGAATTTGCTTCTCTTTTGCGTGAACTACCCGCAAATAAGTCGCAAACTAACTGAATTAATTTGAAAAAAACCTGATATATAATACATAATTTATACAAACGACGGCTTAAACACACGAGACATAAAACTACTCATCATCATCAGCATCGGAAACGTAAGTCTCTCCATTTTCTTCTTCTTTCTCATCCTCAACTTCATCCCCTTCATCAAACTTGTCTGAATCCGGTTGACCATCAGAGTCCACAAAGGTCAAGTTCACCGAGACCTCCTCTTCGTCACCTATATATATACGGTCATGACAAAAAAACATATATATATATATATATATATATATATATATACGGAAAAATGATTATGATTTGTTACCTTCTCTCTCATCCATCCAGCGAAATCACGTTCTAGGTATGATCTCACTTCTTGGTCGTTTAGTTCCGGAAATGCTTCCCGTATTTGCTGTTCGAGCATCCTGTGCACCACATAATGAAAGATTATTAATTGTATATGTATATAGAAAACAACCTGTTTGTTTAATTATATTATCTCATACGGTCGAAAGTAGTCACAGTTTAGCATGTTATATGTATGAGCTACATGACAATGCTTGAGCACTGTATTCACCTGAAAGATAAAAGGGGGGGGGGGACTTTGATGGTTTTATTGTTCGTGAACAACTTCTTGTTCTTTCTATACGGATGACCCATTAGCGGAACCCGACGATGACAATCGAACCAACAAGGTTTGTGTCCATTCGTCAATTGAAACACATCAGTTTGATCTAGAGAGTAAGGACATGATAATTTTCTGTGAGTTTTCCATCCAGATAACATCCCATATGCGGGAAAGTCACTTATGGTCCACATAAGCACAATCTTCATGTTGAAGTTCCGGCAGTTTGATGAATCAAATGTTCATACACCGACATGCCATAACTCCTGTAATTCATGGATCAGAGGCTGCAAGAAGACATCAAGAGATCTTTTGGATGCTTAGGCCCCGATAGCAGAATGCTGAGGAACAAAAATTCTCTATGCATGCACATATTCAGAGGTAAATTATAAGGCATTACAATGACTGGCCACAACGAGTATTGCCGACCAGACATACCAAACGGACTAAACCCATCAGTGCAAAGACCCAAATAAACATTTCTATATTCTTCAGCAAAGTCCGAATTACCGTGTTAAAGTGTTTCCACGCCTTCGCATCTGATGGATGAGAGATCACTCCGTCCTCACTGAAGTGTTCTGCGTGCCACCTCATTTCCCCAGCTGTCTGCTCTGATTGGTATAATCGCTTCATTCTATCTATTATCGGAAGATACCACATACGCTAGAACGGCACCCTCGTGCGGCCACCTGTCTCCTTATATCTCGGTTTCCAGCAAAAAAGACATTCCTATAGCTGAAGATCATCTTTCTAGAAAATCATACTGTTATCAATGCATACGTCAATCATCTCAGACGGTAAACCTTGACTCGCTACCATTCTCTGTATTTCATAATAACTCTCTACCGAGTTATTACCCTCCGACAAATACTCTTTAAACAATGCAGTCCATTTATCCATGCAATTTTCACTAATGTTATCTTCGCTTTTAATTATCATCATCATAGATGCTAGTAAAATTTTGAAAGCCCTTCTCTACATCCTTCGTAGATGGGTTCATTAGCAGCGGCTAACATATCGTAAAACTTTTTAGCAGTCGGGTTTGGTTCTTCAAAAGTATTATCATTAAACGAGGCAGTAGTTTCATGAAATGCATCAGTAAACATGTCATGAAAACTATTCCCATCACTATTACCATATCCATATTCATTTTCATTATAATCTTGATGATGAGCATGTTGATCATCATAGTTATTATCATAATTACTAGCGTCATCTTGATTGCCATGATAACTCGTACTTGAACTACCTGGAATATTAACAATAAAATCCTCCCTATGCGAAAACCAAACATAATAGTAAGGTAAAAACCCCCTCGTATATAAATGCTTTCAAAAAATGTTTGGATCATGATGATCAAAGCGCTTGTTTATTATCAATTAGCTCGACTACTTTTTCGAAAGGCTTGAGGTGGTTCCACCAAAAAAATTGTGATTCCTTTTAGCTTCTTTGGTCTATGGATTTGCAAGATCGAGTTGGATTGAGATGTTTCCAAATTTGTCTTAAATGTCATTTTTGAGGACAAAAGCTTTCGGGAAAAGCTTAAAAGTGTTTTCAAGTCCTTTCTTGATGGTTTCCTTGTCTATTGCATCTAACTCCATAGGAATCAAGGTTTGAATCTATGCAAATGACTTAGGCACATCCTTAGGCTTCTACTTAACTTCACACATGTCCTTAGTAACCACTTTAGGTGACAAACCCGAATGTATGTCCTTATAGACATCTTTATGCTTCATCTTTAACGGTTTTGCAACTATCTTTGATTTGGCTTTGGTATCACCTTCCTTGACATTTTGGAATTCTTTCTTGGCATCTCCGGGCTCTAGAATAAGCTTCTTTTCCTTAATTTCAATCATACTTGCCACACTTCAATGTTCATAGCCAGATATAAGGCATACTTGTTGATTTTGGTGAAAGAGATTTTTCGGTTTGGAAAATCAACAATGGCTCCTGTTCTGGCTAGGAATTGTAATCTAAGTCTCAATGGGTTCATCTTCCCGGTTTTCATTACTACAATTTGAAAATCGGTAGGGACAATGACATCTCATACCTTAAGCATCACATTTTCTAGCACTCTATAAGGTGTAGAATATGATAAATCTGCGTACTCTATGTAGATTTTAGAGTGTTGAAAATTGGAGAAACCTAGCTCATTTGCCATTGCTAGTGACATGACATTGACATTAACTCCAATATCACATAGGAAATCATATACTTCAACCACTACAAGAAAACAGGGGATGAGTGACTCCCAATTTGCGACTACTTAGGGATTGAAATAAGTAGTTGTGGGAGTCGAAACTCGCACAATCAAAAACTTGTAAAGAGATTTAGGGGCTCGACAAACTTCTATGTAAAGAAACCAAGAAACGGAGATCCAAAGATGGAGATTCTATTCAAGCTGTTTTGAAAGCTGTTTGTAAAGTAATAAGTGTTTAGCTAGGTCAGTTTTTGGATCCCTTCCTCAAAGGGGTACATGTCTTATTTATACAAGAACCAGTCGGCTAGGCCTGCTTCCTAAAGATATTTGGAAAACTTCCTTTCTCTGGCTCGGATGTGGGCTTTTTTCTTAGGCTTGTCATCTTGGCCCACCAATCTCTTATGGCTCGTTGCCTCGGCCTAATAAAATATTGGGCCCATTGCTTCGCTAGGTCATCTATGAGCTGGCTCGTCGCTTGTCTCGCCTGGTTCTCCCAATTCCGAGCCAGGTAGTTGGTTTGCCAATACGTTGGCTCATCACCATTTGTTGGTTTGCCTTCATGTCGGCTTGTCACCGTTCGTTGGTTTGCCAACATGTTGGCTCGTCACTTGTTTCTTCATGCTGCCGAGCCAAAAGTTGTCGGCTTGTCACCATGCTTCTTCCACTGCCTAGCCAAGATGTTGGCTTGTAACTCCTTTCTCCTTGTTACCTAGCCAAGATGTTGGCTCGTCATCACTCCTCCTTGCTACCGAGCCAAGTGTTGGCTCGTCTCCTGCTTCTTCCAATGCCTAGCCAAGATGTTGGCTCATCATCACTCCTCCTTGCTACCGAGCCAAGTGTTGGCTCGTCTCCTGCTTCTTCCAATGCCTAGTCAAGATTTTGGCTCGTCATCGTTTCTTCGTGCTCCCGAGCCAAGTTTGGCTCGTCACTGCTTTTTCTTGCCTAGCCAAACGTTGGCTTGTCAACCATTTCCCCCTGCTGCCTAGCCAAGATGTTGGCTCGTCACCTAGCCAAATATTGGCTTGTTATTGCTTGCTTCTGACGCCGAGCCAAGAGTTTGTGCTTGCTTGGCTAGCCTTTTCTCCATACTTAGTCTTATCAGCAGTTGATCTCGACGAGGTGAAAACTGACCCCAACAGTTAGTCCCCCAGCTCGGTAGTATTATTAATAATAGTGACGAGGTGAGAAGTCAAGATCGAGATCAACTATCTTTGGGCTACCGAGCCAGATTTGTGGTGAAGTCGTCGTCCGGGCATTGACACATGCCGAGCCAAACTGATAGTGTTACCGAGGTGTTTCATTTTCGGGCCAACACTGGAGTATCTTATCACCGAGCCAACCCTTTGACGTGTTGCTGATTAGTCCTCAATCGCGTTGCCGAGCCACTTTGGCTTGTGATATATTTGTTTCATTTTGCCGAACCGATACCGTTGTCACGCGGCCGAACCAACTTATCATTCGTTTGACCGAGCTGGTTTGGCTCCTTATCTTGCTGCATTGCTTAGATTGTTATTTCGCCGAGCCGTCTTCTTCTGATATGCTGCCGAACCATCCTAATAAGCGATTCGTTTTTGGCTCGGCAGTAATGTTGGCTTGAAGTCTCTGTTCATGATTACAATTTTATTGGGAACCGCAAATGTTTTCGTATGTTCCCGAGGCCGCGTGACATCACGCGCTGTACTTTCATGCGTCTTTATATTCAGATCTTTGTCTCACTCCTCACAACTCACTTCTTTCCATTTCCGAAAATCAGGTAGCTCTCTTCTCTCTCCTCTTTTCTCTCTTTTTTTTTAGTTGGCTAGGTTTTCATCGATTCTTCTGTTCCGCCGCCGCCACTATTGAATTTTCCGATCCATCTTCAAACGTGGCTCGGCGTCTCCTTACATTTTCCGATCCATCTTCAAACGCGTCCCACGAGTGCTTGAATTTTCCGATCCATCTTCATCCGGATCGAGTTATTCCCCTTGATCTTCTGTCTCCGAGCCGAATTTCCTCGTGTCGAGTGTGTCTCCGAGCCAAGATTTTTTTTAAAAAAATTTTGGCTAAGTATTCAGTTTGATTCCGAGCCAAATTCCTCGATCTCATATCGCCGAGCCAAAAATATTCAATGTCTCATATCGCCGAGCTGGAAGATTCTGTGGGTTCGGCAAATTCTGCCTCGTTGCTTGGACGCAAGATGGTGCTGTCTCCCCAAGTTTCCGAGCCAGCCGAGCCTAGTTCTCCGCAGGGTCGACTGCAGATTGTTGTCCCATCTCTAATAGATGAAACATTCGATGCCGAGGCGGATAACGAAGCAACCTTGATACAAAAGGCTCTCGAAGAATTCAAAGCCGAACCAGTGGAGTTCATCATTGACGAGGCAGAAAAAATATGGTTGGAGAGATTGTTTGCGAGCCACCAGGCTAGCACATCAACGAGGCGAAAGCCCAAGAGAAAATCTCCTAAGAGACGGCCTGACCCACCTGGTTCGTCTCTGTGTACTGCCGAGTCCTTGGAGGCATTAAGGCATCGATTCCACATTTCAGAAGGTGTTGAACTGGTTGTCCCTGCTCCAACTGACCGAGCCGAATCTCCTCCACCCGGGTATTTCACTCTCTATGAGAGTTTCTTCTACGATTGTCTGCTCTAGTTTCCGATTCCCAGCTTGATCCTCCGTTTCCTGTACAAACATGGGTTAGCACCGAGCCAGATTACGCCTCGTGGGATGCGTCACTTAGTTGGGATTCTGGTTCGGAGCTACGAGTGTGATGCGACTGTTCGCATCTCCCATCTTCGGCAGTTCCTCGAGTTTCGAAAGATTAAGAACTCCCGAGCCTACTACATCTCCAATAAGAAGCAAAGAAAAATAATCGAAGGCTTCCGAAGCAAGGATGGCGACTGGGGAAATTATTTCTTCTTTGTTCCCATTAACGATGCTACAGTGGAAGCCGAAAGCATCAATTACGTCAAGTCGGAATGGGGAAATATTGGTGGGCGAGCCGCAGACTTTTCAGGAGATTTCTAAGGTTTTGTTTTGCAGCGAGCTGACCACTTCTTCTTTTTTCTGTTGTTTTTTTACAGTTCGGCAGATTCTTCCACGGTACCCAGAGGACACGCTTACGCTTCGGAGAATGCTTGCTGCTAAGAAGTGTCATTGGGAGAAACACTTTTCCTTAAGAAGAGTTGAGAAAGCCCGAGCCATTTTCGCCGGTGTAGAAGTATCTGACAGCTCGGATTCTGAATCTTCGTTGCCAAGTCTTCCAAGGAAAAAGATGAGAAAAAGGCTAACGATCCGCGATAAACAGGCAATGAAGGAGAAGGAGGCAAGAGAGGCAGCTAGCCGAGCCGACGAGGCAACGAAAGGAGTTGATCAATCCGCTGAGGCGGTTACCCAGACTGCCACCGAGGTGGAAGAGTAGTTTCTTCCCGAGCCTCCAGCAGTCGATGCAGAAACCAGGAAAGTGGTGTCTGCTATTGTTCCTGCTGCTAGGCCTTCTAGCTCGGTGGTTGTTCAACAGAAAGAAATTCGGAAGAAACGCGCTGCCGCCAAGCCTGACAAGAAAAATAACAAAGAAAAACCAAAAAGGAAGCGCCAAAAACCTTCTGATCCAACTCCAGCCGAGCCGACACTAGCGTCCTTCAGACACGAAGGATCCGAGCCGGTCTGTAATGACGGGGAAGCTTCGGCGACTCTCTTTTCGCAGGTCCGCTGTTCAGGAGATAGGCTGCCTCCTGTCGATGTTCTATCCCATGGCGACTTGTATACCGACATGTCGCTCCGAGGAACCAAGGTATGTCTATAGAGTGAATATATTGTCAATTGATTAACCTCGAATGCTGACTGTTTTCCCCCGTGAACAGTTCGTCGCCTCTATAAACAAAATTGTTGCCGGGTCGAAGACGCCCAAAAAGACGCATCCTTTTTCAAGAACAAAGTTGCCGAGCTAGAGAAACACCATGTCGCCGAGCTGGCAACTGCTTCAGCTCAGATCGAATCTCTGGAGAAGGAGAAGGCACGTCTCAAAGATGAGTGGAACAAAACCGGCAACCTAGCTATGAGGTTGGACCGCTCCAAGCAGAAGAAGGCTGCCGAAATTGAGTCTCTAAAGAGGCAACTTATCGCTGCTAACGCTCTGCACGAGGCGAACATCAACAAAGCCCGTAAGGCAGCGAGGCGAGAATTGTCCGAAAAATTTCGGGAGCGTCTTGCCAAGATCGAGAAAAACATCGACGAGCTGAAGGCCGCGAAGGAGAAGGAGCTCGATCTTGCCCAAGTTGACAGCAACCTGCAGTTGCTTGAGATACTGCAGAAAGATGATGCGCCTGCTTTGGACTCCTAGGCGGCAAAGTTGGCAGGGTGGAGGGTCAATTTGGCCGACACGACTGATGAGTTTGAGAGAATTGAGGCTGAGTTGAAGAAAGATTTGATGCTTTCGCCGGTTTCCTCTGAATCTGTTGGTACCCTCCTTGGGAGCGAGCCGGTGGAGAACGCAGCAGCAAATGTTGGAGTTGTAGACTTTGCTGGTTCTAACGTCGGTACGCCTGAAGTTGCTGCTCTTGCCGAGGAGAAAGATGCCGAGCTAGATCCCCCAACTTGACTTATGCTCTTTTAGCTTAAAACTCTTTTTGTTGTATTCTGAACATAAGTGCCTGGACGGCTTTATCCACTTAGCTTTTGTGTAATATGTTTGACTTTCGTAAGAATTACCGTCTGTCGGCGTTGCGTATTTGTCGGATTTGTTTGTTTTATGTTTTTGCTCAAGTAATTTCTGACTTTTGCTCCGATGTGACATTGCGAACTATTTTGTTTAGTAGAAGCATGGTTAGTCTTTTTAGTGTCAGTTTAGGATTTGCGGTGTTCCGGCTTACATTCCCGTTCTTTTGACAGCGAAGCACGTTTAAAATCTCATACTAACTTTTTGGTCTAGTATTATGTTTCTGAGATGTTTATGACCAGTGTACCAAGAGGTGTTTACTGGGTTTTTAGAGTTTAGTTTGAGTGTTAAGACTTGCGAGTTTTCGACTTACAGGTCCCTCTCAAAGATAAACTTGTAAGAATATCGTCCAGGATATACCTTTGGATATTAGATTAGGATATACCCGATCGAAATTTGTATAGCGCGCTTTTATACCCGTAAGAGGGTGTTAAGAACCCTATCCCGTATAGAGATAGTGGTTAAAATCCGTAAAGGATGTAGTTGTTCGTCTGTTGTGGCCAGCAACAAACGAGGTGACAGATTATCCATGGAGGATGTAAGGTTGTGTCTGAAGAAGTTTGAAGTTGTTACCTTTAAAGAGTGATGCGAGATGCGGGAGTATATATGTATACGTACCCACTCCCCCCCCTTTTTTAAGGAGGGGGACAACTGAACCCATCCGAAGATGAGCTGCCTACGTACCCCTTTTCAGGGATCAAGTCGTCTCGTAGTTCATGTGAAGTGATTTAGTGATAATACTTCTTTAGGTGCATTGCGTTCCAAGATCTTGGTATCGGAACATCAGACATGTTTGTGAGCTCGTATACTCCTGGTCGAACTGCCTTGGTGATTTTGTAGGGTCCTTCCCAGTTCGCTCCTAGTTTGCCAGCGTTTGTTTCGGCTGTGTTCTGAAAAACTTTGCGGAGAGCCAAATCACCTTCTTTGAACTTGCGACTTCTGACGTTAGTGTTGTAATACTTAGCTGCTGCCTGTTGATAATTTTGAATCCGAACCAGTGCCTGATCCCTTCGTTCGTTAACCAAGTCCAACTCATCGAGTAGCATGAGGTGATTCAGTCCTTCCTGCCCAGAAAGAAGTTTGCGGTGGACTCCAAGGAATTGGACCTCGGCTGGGATGACACATCGGTACCATGGACAAGAGCAAAGGGTGTTTCTCCAGTGGCACGTCGCGGAGTGGTTCGGTGCGACCATAATACTCCTTCGAGTTCATCTGTCCAGCGTCCCTTCTTTGCATCAAGGCTTTTTTCAATCCATCCAGGATAGTCTTGTTTACTGCTTCTGCTTGTCCATTCCCTTGGGGTAGCGTGGCGTAGAATTGCTGAGTCGTATCTTCCATTTTCGCAGAAGGCTTCAAACCTTGTAGAGATAAATTGTGAGCCGTTGTCCGTAACAATTTCGTAGGGAACTCCATGTTGGCATAAGATATTTTTCCAGACGAAATTTTCGACTTGGCATCCTTTATGTT